>BSBK01000587.1:0-600000 GCA_027943335.1 Chamaecyparis obtusa
AATTAATTTTTGTGTTGGGCTGCTTAGCCAAACTTTATTTTAATGTCCTTATTGCCTCAAGGACTTTTCTTTACTTTTTTGTGAAAATGTTTTACCAATGTGGCCACTTTTTGAATCTCATTTTGTTGGAACGCTCTTTTCAATTTTTAAATTATGAGTTTTATGATTATTTGATGAGGCTCTTATAGTTGCAATTGTTGGCAATTCCTTTTTGTGGTAGGTTGTAAGAGGGAGAATATTTGTTGGGGAAATCCATCATATTTTATAAATAGGGAGAAACTGTAGAGAAGTTTCCCATCACACTAGGTTCACCCTTGTCATTAGCGCTATCAATGACCATGCTAGTAGCCTTGGTAAGAGTATTCTATGGATTGTGATATGCACAGTCCTCGTAAGATTACTCTATGATCTATCTTCATAGATATTATGATATTAACAATAAATATGATATAAAGTTGGTACAAAATAAGGATTTGTAGAGTGACAAAGGATACCTTTAGCATAATATTGGACCTATACCCATATATTAAAGTTCATAGGGACCAACAGCTAGAGTGATGTTAGTGTACAATTGAGATATTAGGTAAGGAAGATGTCTCTTGTTTTAGTGCACTTCCTTGTGACCTTAGACCCAACACTGGTGTGTTGAATGGAAATTACCTTACGTGATCTTGTTGCTAGAAGAAGATATGATAACTATGTAAAATTATATTAGATTGTGCTGTTTGGATAATCAGTTCAATCATACAATGTTTATACTTTTAAATGTTAGAATTGATTAAAATAAGGTAAAACATAGCCTTAACATGTATCAACAATACAATTCCTCATTGCATAAGATCAACATTTCAAAATGTATCCAATGGACTAAGCTAGATGTCAACCCTCAAACTTTAACCCTAAGTGGTGTAACTTTTAGGAGGAAGTTCATGCCTAGGGGGGGAGGATGTGAGGCCTCACCCTAGACCAGCCATAGCTTTTCCATATCATTATGGTAGACCTAGTGATTGGCTTAATGTTCTGATTAGTTAGTAGATTTTACTCTTTTGACAAAAATTTGTTTATAGTAGATGAGAATGCATTGCATTTGATGATGCTTTCTATACATACAATGTTGACCTTATGATACATTATGACTGACATTATGATAATTATATAAATACGAAGGTGTGCAATTAGAGAATTTATGTTGAACTATAAGTTGTTAGGAAAATGAAAATCAAGAAATGAATTAGGTTGAGGTGTGTATTTCATTTCGGGTTAAATGTTAGGCGATGAATTATTATATTCTATATGATTACAAGCATGTGATTGAGTTATGATTTATATGTAAACATTGTGTTGTAGCTGATTCTATCTATGCAGTTGAATTATGACTTATGTGAAAGTGATTGTATGTATGCATTTGAATTATGGATTATGTGAAAGTGATTAGAAGTATGCATTGGAATTAGGAATTATTTGAAAGTGATTGTATGTATGCATTCGAATTATGAATTATAGGAATGCAATTGAATTACGAATCATGTATGCAAATTAAATTATGAATTGTATATGCAATTGAAGTATGAATTGAGTTATGCAAATTGAATTTATTTGATGTGATTATTGAATTCTATATGATTACATGCAGACAATTGAATTATGACATCTCATTCTATGTGATTGAATGTTCAATTGAATTGTGTGAGAACATTACCTGTTGTGTGATTTCATGTATGCAATTGAGTTATGAATAATGTGTGGATATTACATCTTATATGTTTATATGTGATGGTTTTCTTCCTTGAATTACTAATGTGGCATTGAGGTTTTGCAGGTGGAAGGACCATGGAAATGTTCAGGGAAACCACATTGAATGCATGTGCTAACATTAAATCCAAGGCCTCGTCTATTAAAGAGACCAGGGCCTCGTTGTGAAGTGTTTTATTTGTAACTGTAATGTGAATGTATGTGTAGGAATGTTAAGTGTTGTAATATTGTGGACATACCTTAATTGTGATGTTAATTCTGTGAGTGTCACTTGACACTAGAGTTATATGTTAACTAAGGTATGTCATGTGGTTGGAGTGTGAGTGCAAGTTCTAGAAGCTTCTTTGGGGGGAAATCCAAAGTGCATCCACTTGTCATAGGACCCCAAAGTGAAGTCACATCTTACTTTTTCGTGAAAACACTTAACCATGGTTTTTGGAGGGTTAAATGGGACCCTAGGGGGTAGTTTCATGCTTTTGAGGTAGCCCATTCCTTTTACCCATGGGTTAGGGGTATTTTTAGTAGGTTAGGATCCCAATATTGACTTTTTGACCCCTTCAAAAGTGCCTTTTTGAATTTGAGCGAAAATGCAAGTTTGAATGTGGTCCAAGATTGTCCTCTCTTCATTTTGGACCAATCTTAGGTTTCCACTTCCATGGAACACCTTTTTGGGTGTAAGGGGTTGTGTAAGACTTTGGGAAGACCAACTAATGGCATGGGGTTCCATCTTCCTAGGATTTTGGGGATTGAGTTGGAGGCCATTTTTAGAGGGGAGTTGGGGAAACAATGCGGGTCAAGGGGGAATAGGGTGCTTGGCCTAGGGTAGGGGTAGATGGTAGGTAGGGTATTTAGGGGATTTAGTAGGTGTTTAGCTAGGTTTTAGGGGAGATTAGTATGTAGTTTAGGTAAAATTATAAGTGGTTAATTTGCTTAGCATAGGATAATTTCTTAATAAATTTTTATTGTTTAATTTTAATTGTTATTTCTATAAGTTTGGTTTATTAAAATTTTATTGTAGTAACTATTTAATATATATATATATATATATATATATATATATATATATATATATATATATATATATATATATATATATATATATATATATATATATATATATATATATATGTTAATAATCAAAATATTATAATATATTAATTAATTAATATTACATTAATTAGTTAATATATTATAATTATTTATTAATTAATATATATATTACTTAATTACTATTATTAATTAAATATATTATTAAATGATATATATAATTTATTAATTGGTTAATAATCATATTAATTAATTGATATGTTATAATTAGTTTATTAATATATGTCTCATTTAATTATAATCGTCACTCAATTGGTTATTTAATTTAGAAGATTATAACTTAACATGTTTTGGTTCAATATAAATTATCTTTATAATTTTTAATAAATAAATTTGATATTAGATTATGCATATCACAATCGATGACCAATATTAATAAGAACATTATTTAAAGAATATTATAGGTAATGTTCTTATACTCTAAATAATCTATGTGGATATTAAATCAATGAATCATTCGTTAAATTCAATTAATGAAACCTCCTAATTTTGAAACTCACTTGGTATCTTTAAAAAAATAAATTATGAAAATTATACCTTCCTAGATTGTAATCTAGTTGTAGCGAGTAGGGTGACCTAATCATGAATAGTTTAATTTTAGTTAATTCTTTGCAAAGGGTCACTCTAATAACACAAATAGTGATCTGTTAACCTATTAGGAATCCTTGGATAGACCTCGTTGGCATTGTCAAATGCTTATCGAGAATTGTTCATCCTAAGCCCTTCGAAACTCAGTTACGACTTCACCACCTTAATTAAATACTTATCAACTAGTATCCTTTTGGAAACCAACGTTGGTAAAGGACTTATTCTTCAGTCTTTTCGAACTATTGTCAGAAATAGCTATTAACCCACAACATTAAATTAGACCTAATTTCCTTTTTAAAAAAAACATGGTGTGAATTAGATTGAATTTTGTTGGGCATGACAATAGAATCAATTCCTGAATAGATGTCTTTTCCACTTCTTTCAAGAATCAAACTGTAGTGCCTCCCTCATTTATCCCTTTGTACAAACATCCTAATGGTGTGGTTTAAATTATCACTCTCAAAGGGTAAGGTCATGCTAGTCCCATTGAGGGAGAATCCACTAGGAGGATTGTTTTGGAGCATGTATCGACATTCTACGTAGGATATGGTCTTGAATCTCATTTTGGAGACCCTTAGAATAGGGATGAGTCATTAACATGGATACAATGATTGTTACCCACATTATGGTCGATGACATCATGAGATGCTCTTTGCCCAAATTTTCCTTATATTTATTAGGAGTTTATCTTTGGAAGTCATGTCAGGTGTTTTAAGAGATTCTATCTTGGTATTATCTTTCTTCATAATAGACTCAGTAATTAGAAATTTATGTTGTTGCATTATAATTTGTGTCCTAGGAGATAGAGGTTTGATCACCTTTTGTGATGTACTCTTTTCATGTTACTTATACACTCAAAATCCTAGGATGCTTTGTGTTTAAAATAAGATTAATTGAATTCAACTGATCTTTGTGAAAATACTATCAAGTGCATGTTTTATATATATTATATATATATATATATATATATATATATATATATATATATTATATATATATATATATATATATATATATATATATATATTCTAATGTAGTTAAATATTGTTTCCCGTGTGTATGTAACATCTAGAAGAAATGCAGTAGGAAAGGTGTGAGTGTACCACTACTGAATGTTGAAATGTTTCTATTTGGATATGAATGCTTACATAAAAGACTATTTGAATTTATTTTATGTTGAGACATGTATTAATAGAAAAGTGATTATTAGGTCTTGATGTTGAGTGGGAGAGCTTCACATAGAATGCTTTGATGTTATAATAATGCAAGAAAAGTGAATCATTTGAAATGGAGCTTGTAAATAATTTAGGACTTATTTTCATGCTGGATTATTAGGTCTTGACTTATGGTATTGATGAATTATTTAATTTAGAATATTATGCCATAATTTCATGTCTATACAAGAAAAGTTTATGTGAGATAATCATGGTTAATAAATTAGGTTAATTGATATATTTTTATTCTTGAAATAGCTTGATTTGAAATAAAGAAATGTATTATTGGAAGTAAGTGATTTTCTTGTGATAAAATGTGGATGCAGTTGGACTATATGATGTACTTGAGTTTGATTATTTATGATGTACATATATATGTTATTGAAATTCCATGAGCTACTGATATTTTGTCAAGTGTGCAGATAAGACCATGGTTGTATCAAGTGAAATTAAAGATGGATACTTGTTAAAATCATGTTAAGCCAAGGTTATCTCCAAGGGGAGAAATTAACCTTGTTGTAATGTATAATTGCGTAGAGTGATGCATGATTTTATTTATTTGATTACGTTTATTCTATTTTATTTTTATTCCACTTGGCATGCCATGTGTATCGTGATGTGTTGTGATTTATTGTGGTGTCAATTGAAACATGTACTATGTGGTGGCATGACCAAGTGCTTTATGTGTGTGAGTGGTCTCTATTTTTAGGAGCTTTGAGAGGGAATCTCTTTCATTTTCGTATGCAATCTTTAGGTGGTCTTTTGAGTGGCATTTAGTGACCATATAGGGTAGTGGGGGTTAAAAATAGACTACCCCATAGTGGTGCCATGTGTTGGGGGTCAAATTTTGACCATTATGATGTATTTTGGCTATTTTTGCCCTTCCAAAAGATGCTCTTTTGAAAAGTGACGAATTTGAGATGAAGCCAAGCCCACTCCTCATTTTGAATTTCCCCCTCTTGTTTGAAAGGATTAGGGTTTTCCTTCTTAAGGAGATGGAGGGGAAAATCTAAGGGTAATTGCCCACTCTCCAATTTTTGGAGACTAGAGAGATTGTGAGAATTTGGTCTTGATTGTTTCGAGCATTTTGGTTGTTGGATAGCAAAGGAGGAGACTAGTTAGAGAAAGCTCATATCAACCCTCATTTCCATTAGCTTGGACTGAGGTTGGATCTTGAACACTCTTATTCTTTTTCCTATGTGAATATTTTACTTCTTATTATGTGCAAATGCTAGTTTTATATGTACTTTGAATGGCTTCTTAGTTTTTTATGTATGTGGATTTTCCTAGTTTTTCTTTGTATTTGTTTCTTTGGGGTGTGCAAGGCCAAACTCACCCTTGCGAGGGAAGAGAGCCTTGATGGGTGAAGGGCTAGAGTTGGGACTACCCATCTAGTGTAGAGTCCTTCCTCAAGGAGGAAGGGGATAAGGCATGGATGTATGGGCATCCATGTTTCCATCCTTGTGTTTATTATTTGGGGGACATAAGGGAGTTGATCTTGTATGGATTGTGAAGGATTGATGGTTGTATCTTTGGCCTTGTGAAGTCATCATGAGCAGAGTTTAGGTCCTGTTGAAGGCAAGTTACTTCTTGTATATTGGCATTCTCTTTTTTGGGTAGCTTCCACCTTCACCCCTACTATGGGTCCAAGGTGACCTATTGTGTGCATAGCCTTGGGAAGGGAATTTGATGTTCATTTTATTTTTTGGTTTTGTTTGATCATGTGCTTGATGCATGCATGTTAAACCCCTACCCATCTTTGTTTCCCTAGCTCGGGGGTGGCCATGAAATGTCCTAGGTTGGGAGGTGAGCTTCCATGGTTTGTTGATTATTTTACAGGTTGCTAAGGACTCACTAGTTTTCTTGGAGTCACTTGAGAATTTGGATGTAACTACTTCTACTTGTTATTTGAGGTTTCTCGGCTTCATGCCATTTGTGAAAGTGGTTTTTAAAAGGCTATGTTAAGGCACCTAGCATAAGAATGCTTGTAATAGTTAGTTAGTAATTATTTCCTCAAACCTATTGTATTAAGTTGAACATGAGAAAAGATGTAATGTTTTCCTTTATGTTAGAAAGAAAGTAGAAGTGATGTTGTTTAAAGTTAGGTGAAAGTAATCTAAATGCCATGTTTTGTAAAAGATATGCTATGTTGCTGATTTAGGATCTCTAGATGCAAGGAAGAAAAGATATCCTTATTCTATGTAAATTCAGTCTATAGTGATCATTTTAATTGTAAAGAAATTTATACATATACTTGTTAAAACATCCTCATAAGAGGGTTCATTTTCAGTTTATGTAAGTTTATATACCTGTGTACACTTGGGTGAATACTCACCTTGTGTTTTTAGAGTCTTCATGGCCCTCTGGTTCAACCTGCAAAACCCTCAATAATGAAATTAGGGTTTCGGGCCAAGTTGTAATTGGACTAAACCTTAATTTGAAATAGGGTCAGGGTTAGCCAAGAGGCCATAAAGAGTTTTCTCTTTTTAATAATTTTGAAAATTGTTTTCCTTTAATGAGTCAGTCGTTAGATATATATTTGACTTTTGTCAACTCATATTTTATTTCCTTAAAATATGTATCTCTTTTTATTAATAAAGGCCTTTTTTATTTTTAGTGTTTTCCCTATTAATTCGGGATTTAATTTGATTTTGGTGAAGATGTTATATAGATATTTTAATTTCAATTAATCTTTTAGTGAGAAGATGTTAGATCCTTTTAATCATTTATTTAATTTAGTTGTGTTAATGAACTTTTATTAATGTATCATCATTTTGTTAATTTTATTATTAAATTAATGGACCCTTATTAGTTTAACACACCATTATTTTATCATGATCATTAATTAGTTAGGGGGTTAATTAATCTATAATTCCTAGGTGGACCTAGGTATGATGAAACCCCTAACAATTATTATCAATTAATTATTATTTTAGTGTTTTAAATAATTACATGTTTAATTCTTTTATAAATTAATCTAGGCGAGTTTAATATTATCCATTTAAATCTTTTTAACTAGTATTTTATTTCCTTAACTTTTTGAGTAATTTGACTTAGGGATTTTTCCCTCGTAGCCTCGTTATGTTTAACCCTAGTTAGTGATTCCTTTGGCCTAGTGCACCTGGTGTATTTGGGATGTCGACAAGCCAACACATGCTTTGAATCCCCTTGTAAGATAAGTGCATTAGTTGATGTTTGGTTCTCATGTTTCAGTTGTAACCTTGTCTTTAGTGACTTTAAAAAACATTTGTTGTGTGTGTTTTTTGCCCTAATTTTGGGCATGACACAAACTATCATCAAGCATGCAATGCATTCTATCTTTTTTCTTTCCAAAAGTTTCATCACTTTTTTCAGCATTACTTCCACAATCCAAATCAGAAAAACCATAAATAGAAGGTTGAAAAGAAGATTCATCTATCAGTGTTTCATTTTGAACTTGGTTTAGGTTGACACCTGAGCCATTCTAAGAGAAATCATCTGGTTGGAGCAATGATAGAAATTTATGTATAATTTCTTCTTCTTCATTGAGAAGAGCATCATCCAACACCTCAGCTGAGTCACCAATAGGTGGGGAGTTAACTTTGTAACCCCTTTTGTCAATAAGAAATTTAACATGAGAAGCTTCAACAAAAGGTATAGATTTATCTCATCACCACCATAAATTTCATTTTTAAACTGACAAGATTCTCCAATGAGTTGATTACCAGTTTCACAACATGACAAATTACTTTAAGCCTTTTCATTACAAACAAAAGATTCAAAATTTGGTGACATGGTGTCAAAAATTTCACAAATAGAAAATTTTGAAGCAAGAAGACTATTATTAGTTTCAAATTTGAAGCTTTCTAAATCTAGAGAGAAAAAGGATTTAGATGCACCTTTATCTATGTTTCCTTGAGTACCATCATGTTCATTAAAGACTGCATAGTTGCGAGACACAAAATAAGATGATATTACTGAGGGCTCCTCATCATCAACTGTCAACTCTTCTTTCAACTTGGCCATCTTTCCTTCATACCCTTCCAGATCCTTGAGTTTGTGGAACCGTACACAAAGAATTCTCTACAAAAGAATGCTTGCATGATCATCTTCCAGACTGATATTTTCTCTGACAGCCTGAGAGATACTTTCTTTGAAACTATCCAAGAACTTGTGCAACACTTTGTCATGCATTGGATAGATTTCCATAAGAGTAGGATTAGGCCTTTTCTTGATCACAATCTTTCTAGTCTGCATGATGAATTAATAGAGTCACCAAGCCTGCATATACATATATAATATACAAACTGAGGAAATGAATTTAGCATTGATCTTCAATTCCACTCCCCAATAGAGTCGTGAAAAAATCTATTGGTCAACAGATTTATCTTCCAAGAAAACATCTACCAAATGACCCTAAAATGCCCAAACAATAAGACTCAACCAACATCAATAGTTGGGTCACTTTGCTATTGAAAAGCGTAAGCACCCTCTGAATTATCTAGGTACAACTCCCTGTGTAGGATTTACAATCAATCAACTAAACTATAATTGATAATGCTTTTAACCTGAAAGAAATAAAGGCTTACAAACATTTATCTGTAAACATGACATAGATGCGAAGAGAAAAGATAACTAAAAGGAAATAAATAGTAAATGACACAAAGTTCATTTACCCAAACGCTGCATTATAAAAAGAACAAAGAGAGAAAGAAAGACTATTTTTTCCAAATACATGAAAAACTATAGCACAAAGTCCGAAGATGATCATGCTGATCATCAGATGTAACAAATATGTATTCAAAGAAAACCAATATCACTCCAAGATGAATAGTAAATGGAAAATGAGCATCTAAACTCAAAGTTTTAGTATGCTAATATTTTCCTTCTTTGAACACAACAAAATAACAAATATTTTGCTATTCCTGTACATTTATCACTATCTAAAAACAAAATACCCCTTTCCCTGTATTACAATCAAAATAAAATTTCATCACCCCCTATCACAAAGTCTATAGTGAGGAAGAACTCCCTCTCCCATAGCACAAAGTCTCTTAGAAAAAGAAGCCCCAGAACTCGAACCGAACCCCTCTTGTGTCTTTAGGAGCCTTACTTATTTCCCCCTTTCAGTCAGTTTCTTTTCTGCTATAATAACCAATTCTTGAGAATGTGTCTATCCATGTCTTCTTTCTCGAATACATTAAGGTCTCCCTTTGTGAGTGCCTTCATAATATTTTGTTATGAGAGTCCATGTTACTTGGCACTTTCCTAACACTCTACATCTTTCAAAATGGAGCTATTCATATAGAATAGTGCCAACTAGATCTTATTGTAACACAAGTGTTAATTCCCCTTTATGAAAGAATCCAAGTCTTCTTTTATATTATAAAAATAACATTTTCTTGACAATGTTCATTAATTCCCAAGAAGCGGTGGAGAGGTTGAATGCAATATCACTCCAAGATGAATATTAATTGGAAAATGAGCATCTAAACTCAAAGTTTTAGTATGCTGATATTTTCCTTCTTTGAACACAACAAAATAACAAATATTCTGCTATTCATGTACATTGATCACTATCTAAAAACAAAATACCCCTTTCCTTACATTACAATCAGAATAAAATTTCATCCCCCCCCTATCACAAAGTCTACAGTGAGGAAGAACTCCCTCTCCCATAGCACAAAGTTTCTTAGAAAAAGAATCCCTAGAACTCAAACCGAACCTCTCTTGTGTCTTTAGGAGCCTTACTTATTTCCCCCTTTCGATCAGTTTCTTTTCTGCTATAATAACCAATTCTTGAGAATGTGTCTATCCATATCTTCTTTCTCGAATGCATTAAGGTCTCCCTTTGTGAGTGCCTTCATAATAATTTTTTATGAGAGTCCATGTTACTTGGTACTTTCCTAACACTCTACATCTTTCAAAATGGAGCTATTCATATAGAATAGTGCCATCTAGATCTTATTGTAACACAAGTTTTAATTCCCCTTTATGAAAGCATCCAAGTCTTCTTTTATATTATAAAAATAATGTTTTCTTGACAATGTTCATTAATTCCCAAGAAGTGGTGGAGAGGTTGAATGCAATGATGTTCAAAATGAATTGCAACTCCATACCCTGAATTCTCTGCATCCCGATGCCTAAAAATAACCTATTGCCATCTTTGATGATGAGATTAGAGTTGCATGCTGTGTCTTGTGATTGGTACATTTGATACCAACTTTCTATAGGAACATGATGTCATTGGATTCGATTGGGCATCCATTGTGTCTATTTTTCCTTTACTTTAACGTTTCTCTTCTTGTTTTCTTCAATTGCAATGAGCCTTGACACCATGTGGTGGGAGTCCATGAAGCACAACATTCATTTGAATTGGTCTTTCTATTAAACAGTTCACATGGACTATTTGTACCCCTGTGTTTTGATTAGATGCTTGGTGCTATGACTAGATTGTATCATTTTTGGTTCTCCACATGTACCACCTCATGCAAGTGATATTGTCAAACACCTAGAAACATTATGTCCAAGCAATCATACATATGTAATTTTGAATGGCTATCTTTGGGGATCTTGAGTCATTGGATTTTTCCCTGAATCACAAAGCATTAAAGTCATGTAAACTGAAAAATAAATACTTCAATCATTTTAAAACAAGATGTATCTAGTTGGAACTGGACTTCACTCTTGAATCAAGAACCTAAACTATAAAACCGTGTTGAACTGAAGATTCTAAACTTCTTTGAATCAATGAATCTGCATCTCAAACCATGAATCTGACACTCTGAATTTGGGGTTTGAAATGCAGAACTCAGATCATGGAAACTTAACCCTTAGATAGGAATCTACCTCTAGAATCAATCAATTCTAGACCATTTCTGAACTGGAACTTACAATCTAAAACTGCATCATGGAAACACTGAACTTGTTGAACCTCGAACTGAGTTGGCTTGGAATAAACCATTTAAACTTGCTTCAACAAATTAAACCACTTTGAACTTCTTTGAACTTAGTTCAAAGAGGTTCAAGACCCTACATTGAAAGTTTCATTACTGGGGTCTATATGGGTACAAACATGGGCTTTGTAGGGGGATTGATTTTGATACAAAATCAGAGAACTCCAATGATCTCTGGGAAAAGAAAACAAGTGCCTTATCCATTGGGCAAATAGAGTCACTAAGGAAAGGAAAACTGGGAGTAGGGAAAAGCCAACCATCCTAAACACCTAAACTACCAACAAGCTCGAAGGTTGTACATTATTCAAACTAACACTACTCACACCAAAAGAATATTTACAATATATACAAAGGTAGGAAGAGATCCTACCACAAGAACTATGTGAGGCCTCACCCTAGCCCCGTCATAGATTTTCCATTATCATAATGGTAGACTTAGTAATTGGCTTAATCTTCTGATTAGTTAGTAGATTTTACTCTTTTGACAAAGATTTGATTACACTAGATGAGAATACATTACATTTTATGATGCTTTCTATACTCACAATGTTGACCTTATGATACATTATGACTGACATTATGATAATTGAATTAGATAAATACTGAGGTGTGCAATTAGAGAATTTATGTCGATATGAGTTGTTAGGAAAATGAAAATCAAGAAATGAATAAGGTTGAGATGTGTATTTCATTTTAGGTTAAATGTTAGGTGATGAATTAGTGATGACTATTTTATGATATAATTATATGAATTCCAATTTATGGTATTTTGATTTATGAATGTTGGGATGAAATGATGGATTTTATACGCTTACATAAGTAACTAGGAAATGAAGATTTGATTTCGATTATGATACGATGAGATTTCTATTGTGAATCGAAAGTTTATTACTTAGGTGAAGTTTATGAGTGTCATGATGACATTTAATTGCAACTGAATTATGTGTGCAATGAATATGCTACAAGTTTAATTTAGTGATAAATTGAATATTTCATGATAAGTTGTAAGTATGATATAGATGAATGATTATTGTCATGTGATTTATGAAATGTCAGATGAACTATCTTGATTATTAATGTTATGAATTTACATGTATATTTCCTTGGACTACTAATATTGGACTTGAGTGTGCAGGGAAATAGGCCATGGTAAATTTGGGGAACCATCGCAGAGACTAATGTGAAAATCTATTTGAGCCAAGGTTGCTTCTAGCGAGAAGCCAAAAACCTCATTGTAATGTATTTAATTTACAAAAGTATGGTGCATGAATGTAATTGATTTATATGTTAATTGTAAATGTTATTTATTTAAGAATGCCCAAGTGGATATGCCACATGGCTTGTGATGTGTCCTTTTTTGTTTGTGTCACTTGACACATGTGTGTGTACTTGTGGCCATGACATGTCCACTTGGGGATTGGTTGAACACCAACCTAGGAAGGTAACCTTTAGGATCCCCATGAAAATCACTTGGTTAGGGAGCTTGAGGTTATGTCTTGTCTTGAAAATTCGAATTTGAGCTTCACATGAGTTTTTGGGGGGCTTAAAAGGTGTCTAGGGAAGTGTTAGGGCCACTTTTGGTAAGCCCACTTGATATACCTATGGGTAAAAGACATTTTTAACCATAGGACAACCCCATGTTGACCAAAAGACCCCTCCAAAAGTTAGATTTTCAAAATGGCCGAAAATCCACTTTTGAAGCATGGTCTTGGGTAGAGTTTCATCCAATAATGATACAAGTCTTTGGTCCACCTTTTTGGACAACCTTTTTAGGAATCCATATTTGGAAACTATATAAGAAGCTTGGGAAGGTCATCCAATTAGAGAGAGATCCTATCCCTAGGAGAGTGTGTGGAGGCCTTTTTAGAAGGGACTCTTCTTTTGGAAGAGTTTGACACCCACTCTCTAGATTTAGAGATTTGCTAATTTGGAGAGGACTTTGGAAAGTGGAAAAGCTCTTCATCAACTTTCTTCCAAAGCTTGGATCAAGGTTGGTGGTATTCTTTATTTTTCTTATTCTTGTTTTCATGTTGAGAGAAAAATCTCTCTTGTATGTTATTTGTTTGTATGCAAAATGTAGTTATTGTTTCTTGTAGTGTATGTGGTTGAGATCTTGTTCTTTTTGTGGTAATGGATGTTATGTAAATCTTAGTTTTTTTGTAGTGCTATTTCCTTTGTGTTGTGAAAGTGAAGTTTTCATGGAGTTCTTGAATTTCTTGATTTGCATTGTATTATGGAAGTGTTCTCAAGGCCATACTCACCCTTGGGAGGGAAGAGTAGCATTGGGGGTGAAGGGATTGTTGGGACATTCAAGGGTGTAGAGTCTCTCTTTGGATAGGAGAGGGATGAAACATGGATGTATGGGCTCCATGTAGCCATCTCTATTATTGTTTTGTATATTGGGGGTCATAAGGAGTTTGTTGAGATTGTGCTTGTGGTGAAAGATACATGATGAGGAAGCCAAGTGATGGTTTATCTCTTATCATGAGATGTGCTTTCTCCCCTTGAAATGGTTCCACCTTCACCCCTCTTTTTGAGTCATTTTGAGACTCTTTGTGTAGCCTTGGAAGGGAGTTTTCATTGTGTTTCTTTATGTTGATGTTATTGTGGGTTTTCTTTATTGTCTCCTTGTCTTTGTGATGGTTGCCCAAGCTCGGGGGTGGCTTCTTAGAAGCCTAGAATGGGAGGTGAGCATCGCATGGTCTTTCCATAAATTTTATTTGTAGGATTATTGAGGCTATGATCATGTGGAGAAGGCTCTTGGAGTGGACTTCCTTGTCATTTTGAAGAAAAAGCATTGTGTGGATTGAAAGCTTGATACCACTCCTATCTTGAATATTTGTAGCTTAGTATTAAATTTATTTTGAGTCTTGAACGAGTGAACATATCCCTCCTTGTAATATTTCATCTTGTTCAATATTGTGTTGTTGAAACTTGAAGTGAACTTTTGTATTGAACTTAAGTTCTTCCTTTCCATATCAAGTTGTAGGAAAGTAATGATCTTGTATTGTAATATGTATTCAATGGAGAAATGAGAAATGTATTCCTTCTTTTCAAATGTAAAGATCTTGTTGGCTTAGTTTTGTAATATTGTATTTTTAGTTTCATGAATTTCTCCTTGAAAAAAGTGATTGTGAAAATGATATAGTTATTGTGAAATGAATCCAATGTTAAGAAATGAAAACATAGTAGAATGCTTGCTTGAAAATTTGTATTGAGGAGTGTTTCAAATTTTATTAAAGCAACTCCCTTAGCAAATCTGATTATTAGTATGTAAAGAGAATAGTTATTCAAGTGAACAAGTTAGGTGAAACAAGTTTAAAATTTTCTTTAGTTGAATTGTTCCTGAAAACAAAATTATGTTAAATTCATTATTGATTATTTAGATTTGGAGGAGAAGATTCTTCCTATCCTATGTATACAAAAAGAATTAGACTAGATCTAATATACTTCCTAGGCACTTAGTGGAAAGAAATAATAATAAAAGAGAATCAAATGCAAGAAAAGAAAGTAGACAAAACAAAAAAAAAAAAACTAAGGTAAAAGAGACTTACAGGTCTTTGGAAAATGTATGGGAAAAAAATTCCCATACATTTTCATGCCACAGTCAATTAAATATAATGTCCTTCATCTACTTGGCAGATTATAACTTATAGTATTATGGCCTATGAGGGGTAAAAGCCTATTCTACCCCTCTAGAGTCTAGTCCTTGTTGGGGACCACCTGAGTCTCCACCCAAAAGGACAGAAAAATAATCCTTTAAAAAATAAAAAATACAAGTTTAAAAAAAAATAATAAACATGACAAAGAAAAAATAAAATTGCTTTAGCCCCCACGTTGGGCAATTCAAAAAAAATAAAAATAAAAATAAATAAATAAATATATATATATATATATATATATATATATATATATATATATATATATATATATATATATATATATATATATATATATATATATATATATATATATATATATATATATATATATATATATATATATATATATATATATATATATATATAAACAAATCAACTCTTAAGGAGTGTTGTGGAGCTTTTATTAAATAAAATTATAAAAATTATATAAAAATTTTTGAAGAGGGGGACCTGTGGGCCCCACCCCGTTGGGATCTGCCCCCTTTAGCGCTACCATGTGTAGGAGGGTACTCAGCATGGGGAAAGACCCACGCAATTCATAGGGTTTATAACCTATGCTTGCATGGGAACCTCTATTGCTTCATTTGTAATTTGGGCTTAGTTTATACTTGTAATTTTTTTTTACTTATTAACAATTTTTGCTATTAATAATTTTTCTTAATAAATTTTGTTTAATATTTCATTTTATAATATTCATAATTATATTAATATATAATATATATTTTTAATATAATACTAATTAATTTATATATTATTTATTAATTATTTATTATATTTTATTTATTTATTAATTAATTTCAATAATTATATTAAAATATAATATATAATTTAATTAATATAATATTAATATATTATTAATTAAATTTTATATTATTTATTAATTTAATTGTTATATTTCTTTTATATTAATAAATATTATGGAGAATACTGGTTTAATACTTTTGGTATTAAAATGATATTTTTTTTGTTTTTAATTAATTAATATGATATAATATTAATTAACTTATATATTCGTTAATTAATATATTTTGGGTTAGGTTAATGTAACCCTCCTATTTAGCTTATTGTTTAGTAGGCATGTAATCCGTATTCGGTTAGTAGTGAGCTTTTGGGGTTATTCATTGATTGATTTTTTATTTATTTACGCTATTATGGGGAGGGTGGGGTGACTTTATCCTTCTCCATATAAGTATTCTTTTCAATAATTCATTAATCCCTAGAATTGTAAACCTGATTGAAACCTTAGCCTCGTGAATTATTGAGGGTTGATGGATCCTGTTCATCTTCATTAACTCTATGAGAACCTAGTAGACATCACCAATTATTAATCAAGATCCATACATTTAAACCCATTATGAACTTTGGTTATGCAACTCTCTAGTGGCCATTAGAATTAAAATTTTCTTTCATTCCATCAATTAATGCTCATGCAACTTAGAGTAGGAATCTTATATTGAAGGTAGTCCTAGACTTGTTAGATAACCTATTAAATCTTAAACTTATTACCTTTCAAAAAAAAGTTGGTGTGTTTTTGTGCATAAAATTATGGGCATGACAAACTAGAATCAAGAAGAGGTAACGTGAATCCATTTATTGGTTTGGAGAAATGGGAGCCTTTCTGCAGCACCAAGTCATGTCTCACTGGGGCAGTTCCAAACCATTGCCTACTAGCGACTTCTTCAATGCTGAACCTCAAGCTAAAGGCATATTTAAATATGCTAACGAAGCATTCCTTCTGAAACAACCATAATTCATCATAGCATTCTTTTTCCCCCGAGGATTGATCCTCCACATTCATTAGGCTAGATTTCATTTCAAACTGAAAAAGAAGAAGTGTGGAAACCTCTTCAAGAAAGGGTACACAATATCCAAAATTGTTGTCATCAAGACCCACCTTTTTCATATGGCTTTTAATACCATGGTCAATTCACAGGCAAAGAGGTGCCTCATCCAACATAGAATCAATTCTTGAAAAGATGTCTTTTCCACTTCTTTCAAGAATCAAACTGTCATCAAGCATGCAATGCATTCTATCTTTTTTCTTTGAAAAAGTTTTATCACTTTTTTTAGCATTACTTCCACAATCCAAATCAGAAAAACCATACATAGAAGACCAAAAAGAAGATTCATCTATCAGTGTTTCATTTTCAAATTGGTTTAGGTTGACACCTGAGCCATTCTGAGAGAAATCATCCGGTTAGAGAAATGATAGAAATTTATGTATAATTTCTTCTTCTTCATTGAGAAGAGCATCATCCAACACCTCAGCCAAGTCACCAATAGATTGGGAGTTAAATTTGTAACCCCTTTTGTCAATAAGAAGTTTAACATGAGAAGCTTCAGCAAAAGGTATCTTCACCTCATCACCACCACAAATTTCATTTTCAAACTGACAAGATTTTCCAATGAGCTGATCACTAGTTTCACAACATGACAAATTACTTTCAACCTTTTCATTACAAACAAAAGATTCAAAATTCAGTGACATGGTGTCAAAAATTTCACAAATAGAAAATTTTGAAGTAAGAAGACTATTATCAGTTTCAAATGTGAAGCTTCTAAATTCAGAGAGAAAAAGGATTTGGATGCACCTTTATCTATGTTTCCTTGAGTACCATCATGTTCATTAAAGACTGCATAGTTGCGAGAGATGAAATAAGATGATATTACCGGGGGCTCCTCATCATCAACTGTTAGCTCTTCTTTCAACTTGGCCATCTTTCCTTCATACTCTTCTAGATCCTTGAGTTTTTGGAACTGTACACAAATCCTTTTCCACAAAAGATTCCTTGCATGATCATCTTCTAAACTGATATTTTCTCTGACAGCCCGAGAGATACTTTCTTTGAAACTATCCAAGAACTTGTGCAACACTTTATCATGCATTGGATAGATTTTCATAAGAGTAGGATTAGGCCTTTTATTGATCATGATCTTCCTAGTCTACATGATGAATTAATAGAGTCACCAACCCTGCATATACATATATAATATACAAACTTAGGAAATAAATTTAGCATTAATCTTCGATTCCACTCCCCAGTAGAGTCGCCAAAAATCTATTGGTGAATAGATTTAGCTTCCAAGAAAACATCTACTACATGACCCTAAAATTCCCAAATAAGAAGACTCAACCAACACCAATATTTGGTTCACTTTTCTATTGAAAAGCATAAGTGCCCTCTGAATTATCTGGGTACAGCTCCCTGTGTAGGATTTACAATGAATCAACTAAACTATAATTGATAATGCTTTTAACTTGAAAGCAATAAAGGCTTACAAACATCTATCTATAAACACGACATAGATGTCAAGGGAAAAACTAACTAAAAGGAAATAAATAGTAAATGACACAAAGTTCATTTCCCCAAACACTGCATTATAAAAAGAACAAAGAGAGAAAGAAAGAATATTTTTTCCAAATACATGAAAAACAATAGCACAAAGTCCAAAGATCATCATGCTGATTATCAAATGTAATAGATACATATTCAAAGAAAACCAATATCACTCCAAGATGAATATTAATTGGAAAACAAGCATCTAAACTCAAAGTTTTAGTATGCTGATATTTTCCTTCTTTGAACACAACAAAATAAAAAAGATTCTACTGTTCCTATACATTGATTACTATCTAAAAACAAAATACCCCTTTCCCAACATTACAATCAGAATAAAATTTCAGTCCCCCACTTAGCACAAAGTCTACAGTGAGGAAGAACTCGCTCTCCCATAGCACAAAGTCTCTTAGAAAAAGAAGCCCCAAAACTTGAACCGAACCCCTCTTGTGTTTTTACAAGCCTTACTTATTTCCCCCTTTTGGTCAATTTATTTTTTTCTATAATAACTAATTCTTGAGAATGTGTCTATCCATATCTTCTTTCTCGAATACATTAAGGTCTCCCTTTGTGAGTGCCTTCATAATATTTTGTTATGAGAGTCCATGTTACTTGGCGCTCTCCTAACACTCTACATCTTTCAAGATGGAGCTATTCATATAGAATAGTGCCATCTGGATCTTATTGTAACACAAGTGTTAATGCCCCTTTATGAAATGATCCAGGTCTTCTTTTGTATTATAAAAATAAGGGTTTCTTAACAATGTTCATTAATTCCCAAGAAGCGGTGGAGAGGTTGAATGCAATGATGTTCACAATGAATTGCAACTCCATACCATGAATTCTCTGCATCCCAATGCCTAAAAAGAACCTATTGCCATCTTTGATGATGAAATTAGAGTTTCATGTTGTGTCTTGTGATTGGTGCATTTGATACCAACTTTGTACAGGAACATGATATCATTGGATTTGATTGGGCATCCATTGTGTCTATTTTTCCTTTACTTTGACGTTTCTCTTCTTTTTTCTTCAATTACAATGATCCTTGACACCATGTGGTGGTAGTACATGAAGGAAAACATTCATTTGAATTGTTCTTTCTGTTAAACAATTCACATGCACTATCTGTACCCCTATGTTTTGATTAGACAGTTGGTGCTATGACTAGATTGTGTTATTTCTAGTTCTCCACACGTATCACCTTATACAAGTGACATTTTTGAACATCTATAAAAATTATGTCTAGGCAATCATACATATGTAATTTGGGATCCAATTGCGAGCATGTCTTCCTCACCAGTCAAGGTCAACACTCTGTGATGTACCATGAGCCTTTCAGTTTTAGAGTTGTCATATCAAAATTAGAGCCATTGTTCATTACTTCTACACAATCAAAGTGTTTGGTGGAATTCATTCAAATGGAGATCCACTGCTATCAACATTTTCTCTGATCATTTGGATCTACTTGTACCTTCACCACACAAGGCAACTTTTGGCATTCCATCTAACATTTCTCTCATGCCAAGTAGATCTCAATTACTAAATTCCAAAAGGAAATATTGCGGCTCTATTTGTATATCTATATGTTGTACTCTTCTTGCAAGCATTCTATCAAATTGTTGGCATACTTGGACACCATTGCTATGTGGAGTCTTAGCTGACACTCAAAATTTCACCAAGCATAATATATGCATCCTTTAATCCCCTTGCTTAAATAAGATGAGAATGATTCATTTCACATGGGTCAACTTTTTACTATGCTTTCCTTGATCTGTGAACCACTTCTTCAAACATTGTATGGTTTTCATAGTGATTAGAAATAGTATAAGACCAACATCTTTGACACTGTAAACTATTACCCAAGAGTATGATCATCAATTATCATTGTCAATGGGTGACATCTTGTCAACACTTCGCTACTATACCCACATTCTGTACATTAACTCAAAAATTCAAATGGATGTGTCTTTAGGGATCTTAAGTTATTGCATTTTTCCCTAAATCACAAACCATTAAAGTCATATGAACCAAAAAAGAAATACTTGAATAATTTTGAAACAAGATGTATCTTGCTCGAACTGGACTTCACTCTTGAATCAAGAGCCCCAATTATAAAACTATGTTGAACTGAGGATTCTGAACTTCTCTGAATTAATGAATCTGCATATTGAACCATGAATCTGACACTTTGAATTTGGGGTTTGAAATGCAGAACTCAGATCATGGAAACTTAACCCTTAGATAGGCAACTACCTCTAAAATCAACCAATTCTAGACCGTTTCTGAACCAGAACTTACAATCTGAAACTGCATCATGGAAACACTAAACTTGTTCAACCTCAAACTGAGATGGCTCAAAATAAACCATTTAAACCTATGTCAACAAATTAAACCACTTTGAACTTCTTTGAATTTAGTTCAAAGAGGTTCAAGACCCTACATTGAAAGTTTCATTACTAGGGTTTATATGGGTACCAACACAAGAATATGGTCATTTTGCATCTAAATATCCTAAGATGGTAAAGAAATATAATAACTTTAAACCTAGAAGATCTAAAGAATGTTACTATGCTAATGATACAGAGTTTGAGCCCATTATTGAGAAATCCCTAAGTCTAAGTGATAATGAGAATGATGATACAGGATTTGTAGCAATAAAAGAAGAAAACTCTAAAACTAAAGTTAAAGAAGAAAAAGCTTTAGTTTCCCAAGTAGAAAAGAGAACCGATTGGATTATAGATAGTGGTTGTTCACATCATATGACTGGAGACATGAAGATGTTTATAAAGTTTAACAATTATGATGGAGGAATTGTTAGAGTTGGAAACAATGCACCTTACTTGATAAAAGGATTAGGATCTATTTCTCTTGATGGAAAGACTAACACTAATGATGTTTATTTTGTGGATGGATTGAAACATAATCTTTTGAGTGTTAGACAGTTATTTGATAAGGGATATCAAGTTTGGTTTACTAAGAAAACTTGTGTGATCAAGGATAAGGATGGTAATTTGATTTGAAATGGATCAAGAACTAGAGGTAATGTATTTTAGTTGAACCCTGTAGAGATGACATGTTTGATTACTATAATTGATGATAGTTGGTTATGGCACATAAGGTTTTTTCATATAAACTTTGATAACATTGTGAAAGTAAGTACTACACTTGCAGTAAGAGATTTTCCTAAGATTATGAAACCTACTAACATGATTTGCAAAGAATGTGTTATGGCTAAGTAGAAGAGAAGTTCATTTCCTAGTAAGAAGTTCACATCAATAAAGAAGTTGGAAATTGTTCATACAGATTTGTGCGGTCCCATAAGGACTAGAGGATTCTATGGTGAAAGGTATTTTATGATTTGTGTTGATGATTTTACAAAAATGATGTGTATTTCATTTCTTAAAGAAAAGTGTGAGGCATTTGATAAGTTTAAATTAATTAAGAGCAAAGTTGAGAATGAATCTGGAATGAAGATTAAATGTTTAAGATCAGATAGAGGTGGAGAATTTACTTCAAAGGAATTTAACACTTTTTGTGAAGTGAATTGTATTAAGAGATAGTTTTCAGCCCCTAGAACACCTGAACAAAATGGTATTGTAGAAAGAAGGAACATATCAGTAACTGAAGCAGCAAGAGCTATGTTATTTGAAAATGATTTGGCGAAGAAATTCTGGAGAGAAGTAGTGAATAAAATAGTATATACAATGAATAGAGTACAAATTAGAGTAGACACAGACAAGACACCTTATGAATTATGGTTTGGACATGCACCAATAGTTAAGTATTTTAGAATTTTTGGAAGTAAATGCTATATTAAGAGAGATGATGACATTGGAAAGTTTGACCCTAGAAGCGATAAAGGTATATTTCTTTGTTATTCATTGAAAAGAAAAGCTTACAAATGTTTCAATAAAAGAACTAAAACTATTGTTGAGAGCACAAATTTTAAAGTTGATGAAAGTGTCAAAATTTAGGAAAGAATGCTTGATTATGAATAAGATGAAGGAAATCATCCTAGAATTGATTAAGAAAATGTTGAATTATTTCATGAAACTAATAGTGATTTGCAGAATGAAAGTCATATTGAGGAAATCAAAGAAGAACCTATAGTAGAACATAGATTTGAAACAAGAACCGAGATAGTGACACCTAACAAGAATATAACAAGAAATCATCATGTTGATTAGATTATTGGAAGTATAGAAAAAGGAGTTCTAACACCGAATAAGGTACAAGAAGAACTATGTTTAATTTCTCAAATTGAACCTAAATCTACAGATGAATCTTCTAAAGATGAATATTGGATTAAAGCAATGAAGGAAGAACTAGATCAAATTGAAAAGAACAAGACTTGGGAGTTGGTCCCTAGACCTAAGGATAAAAATGTTATAGGAACTAAATGGGTATTCAGGAACAAGATGAATGAACAAGGAGAAGTTGTAAGGAACATAGAAAGATTGGTATGTAAAGGATACTCACAGCAAGAAGGAATTGATTATGAAGAGACTTTTGCACCTATTGAAAAAATTGAAGTAGTAAGAATGTTTTTGGCTTATGCAGCTTACAAGAAATTCAAAGTATATTAGATGGTTGTGAAGTCAACATTTCTCAATGGAGAATTAGAAGTCTACATTGAGAAGCCTGAAGGTTTTCCCTTAACTCATGAAGGAGACATGGTATGTAAATTGAACAAAGCTTTATATGGACTTAAACAAGAACCTAGAACTTGGTATGGAAGACTAGATAAGTATTTGATAAAATTAGGATTTGCTAAAGGCACAACAGATAGTAATTTATATCTGAAAGAAGTTGAGAATGGTTTATTGATTGTAGTTATCTTTGTTGATGATATTATCTTTCCTAGAGAAGATGAAGCTAGTGATAAATTTGCAGATGAAATGAAGATTGAATTTGAAATGAGCATGATTGGTGAGATGAAATATTTCTTAGGATTTCATATAACAAAGAATAATGATGGTATTTTCTTATGTCAAACAAAGTATCTGAATGACTTATTGAAGAGATTTGGAATGGAAAATTGTAAGTCGGTTGGCACACCTATGGTAACTGGTCATAAGTTATCTTGCATATATGAAACTCCTATAGTTGAACAAAAGAAGTAAAAATATATGATTGGAGGATTAAAATACTTAACTCACACAAGACCAAACATATCACATGCGGTTGGAATTGGTGCAAGATTTCAAGCTGATCCTAAAGAATCACATTATGCAGCAGTGAAAAGAATACTAAGGTACTTGAAAGGAACAATTGAATATGGATTATGGTATAAAAATATGATGATTTTACCCTATATGCATATACAAATGCAGATTGGGGACATAGCATTGATGACAACAAAAATACAAGTGGTGGAGCATTTTTCTTGGAGGCATATTGGTTTCTTGGCTAAGCAAGAAACATAATTGTATTTCACAGAGCACAACAGAAGTAGAATATGTAGCAGCAACAAACAATTGTAATCAAATAATATGGATGAAACAAATGTTGAAGAATATTGGAATTAAATTTGATGAGCCCATTGTTATATACTATGACAACACCAGTACAATAAGTATGTCTAAGAATCCTTTATTGCATTCTGAGACTAAGCATATAGAAATAAAGTATCATGTTGTAAGAGGAAAAGTTGCAGAGAAAGAAGTCAGACTTGAGTATATAAGTACAAAAGAGCAGATTGTGGATATATTTACAAAGCCCTTACCTAAAGATACATATGAGTATTTGAGAGGTATGCTTGGGGTTATGCCCCAGCCTAATTTTAAGAAGTGATGCAGATTGTTGCATCGGTCCAGTGGTATATGAGATCTATCTTTTCTAGATTGGATGTTAGTACTTCCTCTATGGGGGAGTATGTGTGTTTTGAGCTGATTCACAAAGGAGTCTTGTGAATTTATTTTCTGAAAAGTGTCTTTTGACATTGAGAATTGACATATTGCTGTTTACTTTTGTCATTGATGTAAATAGGGGAGAAGTATACATGAAAAAATTATATGAAAAAATCATCTATGGGGAGAAGGATACAAACATCTGTTGGAAGATATGAAGCAATACAAAATGAAAAACCTAAAAGATTGATTGATTTGATTGATGAAGAGGATTTGAAAATATTTAAGAGCAGTAGCATTGTAGTTTGGTATTTATGGAACTCGAATGTTTTCTCATCTATGTTTCCATCAATGTGAGTGGGGGAAATTATTAGGAATGAATGTTGAATATATCCTATGGGGGAGTTTTCAGAGCCATTCTGTAGCAGTTGTATGTTGCATTCATGACTATGGTTGTCATTGATGTCAACATAGTGGTTTACTAGAGATTAGTAGAGAAGCAGACATTGTTTGAATTAACGTGGAGTATTGATCAAGCTAAGAAGAGTTGAGGACTTAATCTATATTATGTATTGAGATCATGATTAAGAGTGCATACGGAAATTCAATTATTCATGATAGTTATGTGTAATTCAGTGGAAACAACATTCAGGCAGTGTTCCTGAGAAACTACTTGTGGTAAATGGATGATATCTCCTAATCAGGATAGAATCTAGGCATGTGAAGTTGAAAAATTGATGAAGACATTATGATAGTGACATGGACTTGAAAGCATGGTTAGAGGTCACACAAGTGAAGAATTATTTTATTTGGAAGCCAACAATTTTATGTAATTGTGAAATATTGTGTAACATGTGAAGGTTTATATTTTGTAATTGGTTAAGCCTTGTTGGTAAAATGATTTTTAATTATTTGAATATGGTATAAAGGAAGGATTGTTTTTCTTTATTTTTGTAAAGAACATGTGTAAAAGAATTGTAGAATTGAGCAATATATGTTGTAAGAGGATATGCAAATTACAGAGATTTGATATTGAGATCTGGTGAAGTAGTTGGTGTGGTTTGGCATAGACATAGGAGAAAATATAAGTTGCTAAGATTAGTAATTATTTGGTATTATTATTTTTGAGTAATACTGAGATCAGTTGGACAGTGTGTTTAGTGATCTTTCTCTTGAAGCTGTTGGATAGTGGGTTCTTTTATCTTCCATAACTCCTAATAGGGTTAGAATCTTTTAGTAGAGATTCAAAGTCTCCTAATAGGGAATCATATGTATTTAATGTATTTCAGAAGGATCTTAACATAGTCTATCCTCTCACAAGGAACTTTTATATGTTGGAGATTTTCTAGCAAGCCAGTGCTGACTCTATGTTTGTCATTGATGACAACATATGGTAAATAGCATGTGTGGAAGACTTATGATGTAATCTTTTAGCATATGTAGCATGGACATGTTATCAACATGATATCATGGATGCAGAGGTTAACTATTAGTACAGACAGTTATATAGCAGCTTGTGTTAGCAGTGTTCCTAATAGAGTTACAAGCAGTGTTCTGTAAATTATTGTCTCTATAGTTATCATGGAGCCTTGTGCATTTGGATATGTGATGGAGACATGTTAGTTATGTTACATTCATGGACATAGAGTCTGATGATTAGTAGAAGTGAAGTTATGCAGTCGCTATTCACCAGTAGCAGTTTCCTATGTTTATTCAGAAGAGCCGACAAAGATTATATTGGTTTAGGAGTTGCACCTATTATTTTAGTATGTGCCCTTGGATTAGTTCTTGGAAAAGAGTTAGTAATGTTTAGTTAAGAGTGCATGATGTAATTTAGCTTAAGGAGAAAGTTTCAGTTACTTTGGTAGAGCCGATAGTGTGTAGCTTGTGTCTACATTTATTATTATTGGATAGGTCCCAGAATGTGTTGCATGCTTAGTAGAGCCAACAAAATTATTGTTGGAGTATGTTATGGTTTCTCAAATATGATTTCAAGGTGGTTATAATAGGTTTACTTGATTATATTATTTAGAGGAAAGATATTTATATGCAGTCATTTGTAATTGCTAAGACATGGTTCAGTGTTGATTGTGAAGAGCAGAGTAGAGTGTGCTAAGTGTTGAGCCATCAACAAAAGGTCTATGTGACCAAGTAAAGTGTTTGTGCTATACATTGGAATTGATCCAGATAGTAGGTCAAAGCATAGTTCACCAAGATCCAGATATAGTGTGTATCTATTATTCAGAAGGTTGTAGCCTTCACCCATTTGAGCAATGTGCTCTCAAATAGTGCATCCTCACCCCTAATAGGGTTAATTGTAAAAGACTTCTAACAAGGTCTAACCCTTGACCAGGTCACTATACTAAATAAATTGTAAAGAAACTCCTAACAGGGTTAAGGATCTTCTAACAAGGATCATAATACACTAGTGTAGATTATTAGTGGGTGTCAATTTCTACTAGGGTTTTTACCTATTTGGGTTTCCCCATAACCAAAATATTGGTTTTGTGTTCAAGTGTTCTTTCATTATGTTTATGCTTTATGTTTAAGTATACTTATTTGGATAAAGAATTGAAACTTGTAGATAACTGATTCACCCCCCCCCCCCCCCCCCCTTCTTAGTTATCTCTTGGGACTATTCCTAACAATTGGGATCAGAGCCAAGTGCCTTGGAGAGAAAGTTTAATAGCTTGAGGTTGATCAGATGGCATTCTTCAGAAAAGAAAGTCCTAAGTTTAATGGAGAGAATTATCTCGAATGGAAGAACAAGATGGTAACACATTTATAATGTATTTATTTTGAGGTTTTTGATGTAACTATCAAAGAAGTCAAGATCCCTACTTTAGCATACCTTGCAAAAGATGATGCTACTGAAAAGAAGAAGGAATTATTTCATTAGAATGCAATAGAAAAAGAAGCCCTTATCAACACCCTATCCAATAGTGAGTTTTCAAAAATAAAGAAAGTAGATACAACCCAAAAATATGGAAGCACCTGGAAGACATATTTGAAGGTGACAACCAAGAAAAGGATGCACACAGAAAAACTTGGAAGAAAATATACAATGCATTAGAGATGCTACCTGAAGAGAACATTAGAGCTTACAACCAAAGGATTAATGAAGTAGTTGTAGGAATCAGGAACAATGGTGGAGAGATCTTGGAAGAAGACATTATGGATAAATCAATGACCACTCTTGATGAGACCATGCAGCTTACATCAAATTTCAAAAAAGAGACCTTGATCAACAAAATTTCAGCTTTTGAGATTTCAAGGTTGAAGACAGAACCTAAAAGTGAGACATCCTTTAAAGCATCAGTCCATGGTAAGAAATTTGCAAGCACTTCTGATAATTTTGATGATGATGATGAAGAGAAAACATTAGATGATTTCATTGCTATGATTGCTAAAAAGAAAGAAAAGAAAGGTGTATCATCTTAAAATGGAAGAACTTCCATGTTAAGAGCATTTAGCCCTCTGAGTAGGTGGTTTGGGGTCATGTCAAGTGACTTGAATTGGTCTTTGCATGGATCTAGATTTTTCCCCCTATTCTACTTCTCTCTCCACCCATTTCTAGCCTTTTTCTGGCACCTGGTCCTGAGAATTTGAAATTTGTCACTTCAGGGTCAAAGTCAACCTCCTGGGTCAAAGTTGACCTCACCCCTAACCTAGGGTGGAGTCAGCTTCACCCATGACCTAGGGTGGAGTTGACCTCACCTATGACCTAGGGTAGAGTCAACCTCAACTTTGACCCTGGGTCCAATTTTCAAATTCTGGACGTTTCAGGATGTCGGGCTTCAAAAAGGTTTATTTTCCCTCCTCTAGGTTGGCCATTTCGGATTTCAGAATGGTAAATCCTTAATTGCATTTAATCTAGGTATATTTTTAAAGGTTAGGACCTAATTGGGATTTAATTCTCCAAGGTGGCCCCTCTAGAGGATTGTGCCCTAGATCACTATAAAAGGAGGCCTTCCTCTCTCATTTTCTCCATCAAGTTTTGTGAGACCATCTCATTCCTTCATGCATCAAGTACTCTCAAGGAGACATTGGTGATCAAGTTTTGGCAATCAAGTTCTCTCTCAAGAAAGATCAAGCATCCATTCAAGCATTCAAGCCCTCTTCTCCATTCAAGTTCTCCATTGAAGATCAAGGATTCAAACA
This sequence comes from Chamaecyparis obtusa, assembly GCA_027943335.1. Classification (NCBI taxonomy): domain Eukaryota; kingdom Viridiplantae; phylum Streptophyta; class Pinopsida; order Cupressales; family Cupressaceae; genus Chamaecyparis; species Chamaecyparis obtusa. The sequence goes on from BSBK01000587.1 coordinate 28,607, forward strand.
TTCAAACCTTTGAAAGGATTTGGTTCAAGCATGCAAGATTCATCATTCAAAACCCTAGATTTAGCTATCATGGTGGTATTATCTTCCTTCAAGATCATTCAATTCATCTTCAAGACCCATTCATGCTTCCCTTAAAGTGGATTCCAAGCATACAAACATGGAGGTTTAGATTTACATTTGTTAATGTTATGTCCAAGCTTTCATATTAACATACTTGATTACATTTAAAATACAATTGCATATCTATTGAATGTCATAGCTTCATTGTTAGATCTAATTCTACTACTTGCTACCATTCTCCATTTCAATTTCAATTTTAAGCTTAAATCCAAACTAGGGTTTGACCAAGGCAAACCCCCCCAAACAAACAAACAAAAACATTTTTCTTGTAGGTACAGGTGCAGGACTGCAGGTTTGAGCTTGGATTTGGATACCCTTTTTGGTGAACTTTCGAGAGCTGCAAACAAAGTCCCTTCAGAATAAAAATGTAGCCTTTGACATTTTATCGGGGTCAAAGACTACCTGTTGTTAGAAAGATAAAAGATTTTTGGGTTTTCTTCGTCTTAGCATTTCCAATCTGAAATAGGTTGCAAAATTGCCCAAAAGTACACACAAACATCAGAAATTGGCATTTTCCAGATTTTCCCTATTTTGAGGTTAGTATTTCCTTTTCAATTATTTCAAATTTCAAGCACATCTTCCTTATAGGGAAATATAAGTTTTTCTTCCTCTTTCATATTCTCCATAGATTGATTCAATTGTGCATTAACCTTTTGGTTGATCATTTTGGATCTCTCCTTTGGGAATTTGAATTTAGAATTAGATCTCATATTTCCCCCATACATTTTAGGGTGAACACTATTTCATCCTATTCAAAATGAAAAGGGAAATATGAAGGTCAATTACCATTTAAATGCTTTTCATGTAATAAGATTGGTCATTTTTTATCTAAGTGTCCTACAAGAGTTAAAAGGTACCAGAACAACTACAAGCCTAAGTATACAAAGGAATGCTATTATGTTGGAGATGGAATGTTAGATGAAGAATCAACAAAAGAAGAAATTGGATTCATTTCTCTTGAAGATTAAAATGATTCATAAGAATTAGCTCTGATTTCACAAGCTGACATCAGGATAGATTGGATCATTGATAGTGGTTTCTCACATCACATGACTAGAGACAAAGATAGATTTTTTCATTTGGATAGATACAAAGGAGGCATGGTTATATTTGGAGATAACACTCCCAAAACCATCATTGGTAGAGGAGCCATCACCTTGGATGGAAACAATAGCACTAATGATGTTTTTTATGTTGATGGTTTGAAACATAACCTACTAAGTGTTGGGAAGTTACTTGACAAAGGTTACATATTGGAATTCAATGGAAACAAGTGCATCATTAACAACAAAGAAGGAGAAATGATTGCATTAGGATAAAAAACTATAGGTAATGTTTTTCAACTTAATCCAAAAGAAAGTTGTTTTGTTGCTAAATTAGATGACATTTGGTTATGGCACAAAAGACTATGTCATATCAATTTTGATAACATAGTAAAGATTAGCAATGTTAAGGCAGTAAGAGACCTACCTAGCATAGCAAAGTTAGTTGATACTATATGCAGGGAATGTGTAATGGGAAAACATGCGAGCAATTCATTTAGGAGCAAGCATAACTCAGTAGAGAACAAGTTGGATCCGATTCATACAGACCTATGTGGGCCAACTCAAACAAGATCATACTATGGTGAAAGGTATTTCATTTTGTTTGCAGATGATTATTCTAGAATGATGTGGGTTGTGTTGTTGAAGGATACGTTAGAAGTCTTTGAGAAGTTCAAAATATTCAAATCTAAGGTTGAGAATGAATCTGGACTAAAAATAAAGTGTCTAAGATTGGATAGAGGAGGAGAATTCACCTTTGACAGATTCTATGAGTACTGTGAAGAACATGGCATAAAAAGATAGTTAAGTGCACCTAGAACCCCTCAACAGAATGGGATTACAGAAAGAAGGAATAGGGTCATCCTCGACACAATGTACACCATCATGATTGAAGGAAAAGTTGCACACACCTATTGGAGAGATGCGTTCAATACAACAGTCTATGCCATCAATAGATACAATTGAGACCAGGTGCAGACAAGAAACCTTATGAGCTATAGTTTGGTAATGTTCCCATAGTAAAATACTTTAGAATATTTGGAAGCAAGTGCTAAATCAAGATGGATGAAGTAGTAGGCAAGTTTGATGCAAGAAGTGATGAAGGTATTTTCCTTGGCTACTCTAATAAAAGTAAAGCTTATAGATGTTTTAACTTAAGATTAAAGAAGATCATTGAAAGTGCTCATGTTAATATTGATGAAAATTTTATGGTTCAAGAAAGATATCATGATTACTCACCTATGATTGAAGAAGAACCCAGACCCTCCACTAGTTAGATAGTTGTTGAAGAAATGTTTGACAGTATTGATGTGTTATTCAATGACCTTGAGACAAGTGAAGAAGAAATTCCAAAGGCAGATGAGACAATATCACCTAAAGCTCCAAAGTTCACATCTAGATACCATTCTAAGGATGACATCATTGGAGATCAGAGCGGAAAAGTCACAACAAGATCAAAAGAAAAGAGTTCTACAAGCAATGAGGTAGTATGTTTACTATCTCAGATTAAACCCTTAAGTGTTGAAGATGCATGCAATGATCCAGATTGGCATGATGCTATGAAAGAAGAACTAGATCAAATTATCAAGAATGATACTTGGGAACTGGTCCCAAGACCTACTGATAAGAATGTGATTGGAACAAAATGGATATTTAGAAACAAGATGAATGAGGATGGTATAGTAGTAAGAAATAAGGAAAGGTTAGTATGTACGGGATATGCACAGAGAGAAGGTATTGATTATTTAGACACTTTTGCACCAGTGAGAAGATTAGAAGCCATTAAGTTGTTTTTAGCTTATGCTACATTCAAAAACTTCAAATTTTATGAGATGGATGTTAAGTCGGCATTCTTGAATGGAGAGCTAAAAGAAGAAGTATACATTGAGCAGCTAGAAGGATTCACCCTATCAGACAGACCTGATATGGTATGCAGATTGAAGAAATCCCTCTATGGACTTAAACAAGCCCCTAGAACTTGGTATGAGAGAATTGATGGATAACTAACAAAGATTGGATTCAAGAAAGGGGCAGCAGATTGTAACCTATTCATAAGAGAGACATTTGAAGGACTACTACTTGTAGCTATATTTGTGGATGACATTATCTTTGGAGGTAATGACAAACTAAGTGCTAATTTTTCTAAGGAGATGCAGAGAAAATTTGAGATGAGCATGATTGGACCTATCAAATTCTTTTTGGGATTGAATGTGTAGCAGACAGAGAAAGGAATCTTCATTAATCAGTCCAAGTATGTGAAAGAGATATTGAAGAAATTCAAGATGGATGATTGCAAGCTAGTAGAGACACCTATGATAACTGTAATACCCCAAAAATGGGCTATAGGTTCATTAACCTCTTACATCAACAATTTGATTGAGATTGACATCAAAGTCCTAACCTAAGGCACATCTGCACATAAGTTCATTGAAACCTAATTGATTATCTTAATTCTGCATCAGGGAATATTCCTTGAATATTCCTTATTTATCATAATTATCTTTAATTGAATATTATTTGGTGATAAATATCATTATTTATCCTAAAGTTGATTAATTGAATATGATGAATATTTAAGTAATTAATTTAATTTTGCTACTTAATTATTTAATTAGATTTAATTGCATTTATTCCTAATTAATATTGTTTTTATTTTGACAATAAATCAAAATTCCTACAAACAATCAATTGAATATTTATTTAATTGATTTAAAATCAAAGTTGTCAAATTTAATTATTTAATTGGAATAATTTAATTTAATAATTGATTAACCATAAATCAATTTCTTTAATTCATATTAAATCATGCACAATCAGAAAACAAGATAACTTTAAATCAATTTTCAATTTCAATTTGTTAACTTTCTAAACTCAACATCTGATGATGAGTTGAAAAAGAGAACTAAACTCTATTTTGAGATAAAAAATGCATTTGCATGATTTTATGAGTTTATTTATTCTTAATTTCTTGTTAACTCAAAAGTAAACCTGAGTTTATCAAGAGTGATTTATGGCCTTTTCTTATGCATCCTCAAGCCCTGGATTTATATAAAAACAAGGCCTAGCTCTTCATAATATATCCTCGAATTTGCATACTTACTCTGGTGAATTGACATATGAAGAATCAAGCTCTTGCACACAAGGCGAATGTGAGATTTTTGTTATTGTTTTTTAGGGTTCATAGCATTCATTCATAGCATATCATTGTTAGATTAATTTTCATATCATTTCAATTCATTCTAGATTAGTTTCATATCAAGTTTATCATCTTATTGCATACAAAATCCAAAAAAAAAAGATTAATTTGCATTCATACTACTTTCATCTTTTTGCATTTTAAATCCTTCATTTAGGTGTTGCATTGTCACTGATCTCAGTCTAATCTGAGAATACCGTACTCACACCTACTAGAAGGCAGTAAATTGCATGGTTAGCTTAGTTTCAATCACTTGTAGATTTTGATTTGCTAACCTCCAATGTTTTACTGAAGTGTTGTATCCACAGCTAGGTACAATTTTCACACATCACAATAACTAGATGCAAGCTTACAAAAGAAGATGACTCACCAATAGTAGATATAAAATTGTACAAGTCTATGATTGGCAAACTCATTTATCTTACTCAAACTAGACCTGATATTTCCAATGCAGTTGGCATAGTTGGAAGATTTGCAGCAGAGCCTAAACAAAGTCACCTCATGGCAGTAAAAAAGATATTCAGATACTTGCAAGGAACTATAGACTATGGTCTATGGTATCCTAATTCATAAAATGTTGAGCTTCATGTGTATACTGATGCAAATTGGGTAGGATGCATTGATGATAGAAAGAGTACATCAGGTGGAGCAATGTTTCTTGGTGAAAAACTTGTCACTTGGACAAGCAAGAAACAAAATTGCATTTATCAGTCAACAAAAGAAGCGGAGTATGTTGCAGCAGCCTTGAATTGTTCTAAAATTATTTGGATCAAGTAGATGATAAAGGATTTTGAAATTAAGATTGATTATCCTATTTTTATTCATTGTGATAACACTAGCACTATCAACATGTCAAAGAACCCTGTGATGCATGAAAAGACAAAACACATTGAGATCAAGTATCACTTCCTAAGAGAGAAAGTGGAAGAGAAAGAAGTCAAGGTGGACTATGTGAGTACTAAAGATAAATTAGCAAACATATTCACAAATCCCTTGCCAAAGGATACTTTTGAGTATCTCAGGGAGAAGTTGGGAGTAATTCCCTTCCCTGATTCTGCTTAGAAGAAAGAAGAGAGAGCATCAGTCCTCAGGGATTGATGGATGGTTGACTACTCTACCTCAAGAGTAGTACCGATGCTTAAAATGATTGGTACCCTTTTCCATTGATGTCAAAGGGGGAGTAATATATAGTAATGAAAAATAGAAGTAAAAGAAGGAGTAATATACTAAGGGGGAGTAGTATTCAGCTATGGAAGCAATTCAATTGAGGAGATGGAGAATGTTGAAGAATATTGCAGCAGATGGAGGATTCATCTTTGGGGGAGTTTTGAAGAGGAAAAGGATAATTTTATAAAAGAAATGTTCATTTGGATTGGTGGAGTTTTTTATTCCATATGTTGCCATCAATGCCAAAGGGGCAGATTGTTGGAGATTTTCTAGCAAACCAATGTTGACTATATGTTTTTCATTGATGACAACATATGGTAAGTAGCATGCATGGAAGACTTATGCAGTAAAATTTTAGTATATGTAGCATGGACATGTTATCAGCATGATATCATGGATGCAGAGGTTAACTGTTAGTACAGACAGTTATATAGCAACTTGTGTCAGCAGTGTTCCTAATAGAGTTATAGGAAGTGTTCTTTAATGATTGTCTGTATAGTTATCATGGAGGCTTGCACATTTGGATATGTGATGGAGACATGTTAGTGATGTTACATTCATGGACATAGAGTCTGATGATTAGTAGAAGTGAAGTTATGCAGTCATTATTCACCAGTAGTAGTTTCCTGTGTTTATTCAGAAGAGCTGACAGAGATTATATTGGTTCAGAAGTTGTGCCTATTAGTTCAGTATGATCCCTTGGATTAGTGCTTGGAAAATAGTTATTAATGTTTGGTTAAGAGTGCATGATGTAATTCAGCTTGAGGAGAAAATTTCAATTACTTTGGTAGAGCCGGTAGTGTGTAGCATGTGTCTACATTTATTATTATTGGATAGGTCCCAGAATGTGTTGCATGCTTAGTAGAGTTGACATAATTATTGTTGGAGTATGTTATGGTTTCTCTAATATGATTTCAAGGTGGTTCTAATAGGCTGACTTGATTATATCATTTAGAGGAAAGATATTTATATGCAGTCATTTGTGATTGCTAAGGCATGGTTCAGTGTTGATTATGAAGAGAAAAGTAGAGTGTGCGAAGTGTTGAGCCATTAGCAGAAGGTCTATGTGACTAAGTAAAGTTTTTGTGCTATACATTGGAACTAATCTAGACAATAGGTCAAATCGTAGTTCACCAAGAACCAGATATAGTGTGTATATGTTATTCAGAAGGTTGTAGCCTTCACCCATTTGAGAAGTGTGCTCTCAAATAGTGTTTCCTCACCCCTAACAGGGTTAATTGTAAAAGACTCTTAATAGGGTCTGACCCTTGACCATGTCACTGTACTAAATACATTGTAAAGAAACTCCTAATAGGGTTAAGGATCTTCTAACAAGGATCATAATACACTAGTGTAGATTATTAGTGGGTGTGAATTCCCACCATGGTTTTTACCTATTTGGGTTTCCCCATAACCAAAATATTGGTTTTGTGTTCAAGTTTTCTTTCATTATGTTTAGGGTTTATGTTTAAGTATACTTAATTGGATAAAGAATTAAAATTTGTAGATAACTGATTCACCCCCCCCCCCCCCCCCCCCCGCTCTTAGTTATCTCTTGGGACTATTCCTAATATTATATTGGTACATCTTTTGTGGGCATTATCCCCACCGAGGTTTACTCTTTGATCAAGAGGTTCCCTAGTCAACATATCTTGTGTTATTATGTTGATGTATATCTTTATCTTTCTATGGTTGTTGCTTACATTGATTACATGGTTGAAATCTATTAGTGGTGATAAAATTTTTATTTATCTGATAATTGATTCAACCCCCCTCTCAGTTATGTTGGTGGACTTTACTTTCTAACAGGATGATGATATCTATTTCTATCTTCAAAATTATACCTTTCTACACAATATATCTTATAAACCGCATAAAAAATTTATACACAAAACCTCCCATTATGTCATCATTTTTGATACCCTATATTAAGGAGGTCTCAATGGTACTTTACTTAGCTATCTTGAGTACAAAGTGGTCAATAATACCTTACAAGAGGTACATCAAGGTATATGTGAGGCACATTTAACATTCCAACCTTAGATAAGAAAATCCTACACACAACATACTATTGGTCAACTATGGAGACTTTATACATGTTCCAAATACATAGAGACTTTATACATCATTTTGTTAAAAAATGAAAGTAGTTTTAGATACATGGAGACTTTATATATGTGCTAGCACAAGGATTACAGTCAATCACTCCATCTTAACCCTTTTGTTGATTAGGATTCAACCTTGTGGGCATGATCGATCCACCATAATCTAATGGACACAAACTTATCACAACCATCACTGAGTACTTCAAAAAGTGAATCTCTCCCCCTAACACATATTTTTGGTAAGAAGATATCTACCTTCATCCTTAATTATATCATATGTTAGCACAATGTTCCCCTTTTCATCATCATAGATAATGGGAATCCATTCCAAAGTCAAGATGTCTATGAACTCTATGAGAAATTTTATATCCAACCTCACTTTCCCACACCATAATATCCTAAAGGAAATGGCTAAGATGAGTTCTCTATTAAAAATATCCTAAAAATCCTAAAGAAAATGGAAAATGATGTTGACCATGATTGACACATGTAACATAACCCTTCCTTATGGTCTTATTAAATGAGTGTCTGTACTTCCACATTCACCACTTCATATTACCTAGTCTATGTATTTAAAATTTTATATCCTATTGATGTTGAGTTACCCTCCTTGTAGGTCTCCTCATGTGATATAATTAGTGATGAAGACTACAAAGTCTGTCACCTAAAAAAATAGAAATTTTAGACAAATGTAATAAGAATTCCTTTAACCATCTTTGAGCATACAAAAAAGATGTGTATAAGTTATAATCATAAAGTAAATCCACAAACCTTTGAGATCAGTGACCTTGTCCTAAAAGAGAATCTTAGAAATTACTAAGACAGAGAAAATAAACAAGTTTGAACCTAATTGGCTCAATCTATATATAATCATTATTACATATGGATTGAGAGAATATCAGTTGGCTACCCTAAAGGGTGATACATTAGAGGATCCAACCAAAACAAATCACCTTAATAGGTTTTACACTTGAGCATTTTAGAGTACCCCCTTTAAAGTCCTTAAAAATTCCAAAAAATCATAAAAAGTCCTGAAGACAACATAAAAAGTAAGATAAAAATAAAAAAACTAGAAAAATAGTAAAGAGAAATAATCCATCCTAAGGTGAAAACCACTTCATTGGAACCTAGAGAAAGTACCATGTTGAAAACTGAGCAACTAGCTCTATGTGTATTAAATTTTCTCCTCCCTCTTTTAGAATTCAATTGTGTCATCTCACTTCATCATCACATCATACCAAAATCTTCCACCCTTACCATGGCTTGTGGATTTTCCTACATACCTTCACATATATCATGCTTATCTGTGTATAATAAGATATTCCTATCCCTAATTGTGGCATATCCTTGACCTAGTAGTGGGTTTGGATCCTTGGTACCTTAAAATTAGAGGAACATCTCATTCTCTTCCTCCTACACACTTGAAAACTATAGTAAAATCTCACACCATCCATTTTTTATACACATTCCATCACAGTCCACAAAAATAATACATTTCATAGGTTTAGAAAAATATTTTGAAACAAACACATACAAGATTTTGACCTCGACAAATCATGGTGTGAAAGGATTGAAATATGATAGACATGGAAAATCTCTATAAAAAAAACCACAAAAACTATGATAAGAAACATACAACATGAAGCATAGTGACTATTTATTTAGTTATTTGATTATCATTAAATTTTATCTTTTCTTAATTGGCTCTTATGTCTCTCTAGGATGTTTGTAACTAGAGAATCTACATGTATCAAGGATGTCTTTGACTAGAGAGTTGATGATGGGGCACAATCACCTATTTAATGTTTGTGGATGTTCTTAATAGCATGACGACTTGTCCTACTACATGATTGTCTAACATCATTTGAGGAATAATGTGTCTCACGTGAAAATGATCATTCCTTAGATTTTTGACGTGTCTTCTATCCTTTCAATTAGTATGCCAATTTAATTGGGTTTGACAAATATTCAAATGATTACATATTTTTTCCACAATAAGCTTAATAATGATATATAACTTAGAAAACACAATATTCACATCACTTTGATCTCCTCATAATTTCCACTTCTTTATCAATACCCTCTTCCCTCACTTGTCACATCATTGGTAGACTTTCTTTGAGTGACCTGTGAGTATAATGAAACACCAAAAATACTAGGATCATCCTTGCATTAGTTTGCATATCCTGTAAAACCACATTTCAACTTGGAACATATAACATCATATCTTGCATCACCATATGTCAGTAACCACATATGCATCTATCGTATCATTTAGTCTCATACATAAAACATCATAAGAAATATAAAATGTCATAATCATAGTATCCATCACATGACATAACCAAATAAATAGTACATCATATGCATATGATCATACATCACGCATCATTGTAAAATATCATAAGCATCATTTAACATCTATACATTAGTACATTACATAAGAATAGGTCATCATACATAATTATAAAGCATCATAAGCATCATATACCATCCTTGTATAATTGTATCACATAGCATCAAATAGAACACACATACCCATAAAAACATCCATAACATCAATAAAACCATAAGATACCTGTGAGCATATAGAATCCCACAAAAATAGTAGCATCTCACACATATATAAAAGTTATAAGTGTTATAGTACAATGATGCTAATATACAAAATGGCTACTAATGAGCCCCAAAATACATCCTCATCTCCAAATATTTCTATATATAACATATAAATAGGGACAAAGGGAGACATGATGTACTGCCCCTATCAAGGTATGTTGATCCTAGGTTTATTTGAGCTCCTGATTATCGTGCCCCTCTTTCTATTATTAGTGGTGGTGGTTTTTGAGGTCTCATAACCCCTCTACCTTCTAAACTTTCCCTGTGTGATCTCCCATAGGAGCTATGTAAAAGAAATCATGCCCTTGACTTGGCAGCACTACTGATCATATATATGATGCTAGTAGAGTATCTCTTTCCTTTCCTAAATAACATCTCTAAAAAAACCCTTGTCACCTTGCACTCCAGATTAAGCTTAATGTAGTTTGGTCTCTACTTGTCCAAAATAGGTTATGGATGCATCCCTCTCTTGTGTGATAGAAAATAGCTCTTGTTATAACTATGTTATTTGAGTCTCCTATTCAACCACCTATCTTTGGAGGTAACCCGACTCTCAGATTTGGAGATATCAAATTCCTATACAATTTCAAAGGGTACTACTCTCTCAACATCAATAATGGGGCATCAGTCTACAACCAATAAAATAATTTTTTAATCTACCAAGTGCTAATCAACCCAAATTAGATTAATCAAATATCAACTTGACTACACTGACTGATTTCATTAATTTTCAATTAGACCTAGGTACTATGCATATCAACCATATGCACAGTTTCTTATCATTTGTGAAACTTCTTATTATAAGTGTAGTTTCTTAGCAAATTCATAATTTTTCAACACTTGTGCAACCTTGAAAAGCATATGCACAAATTCATCACCACTTACACAATATCAACATATTTGCCACTATAATATTATTTTATGCAAAACCTTGCATATGTACTATTCAAATTTTCATATGTGTAGTTGCATGCCATATGTGCATGAAATTAGTTTTAGTGCCTATGTTGGCACTAATTTTAAATCCTAATAAATTAGCAACAAATACAAATAATAAATGAAATGATAAGCTACTTGCCAACTCCCCATACTCTAGTTGTGTGAAGAGTTGCACTTGCTCAAACCAATGCATTTCCATTGGAATGCATGCCATCTTCATTTCCCCCTTGCTCTATTCTCCTCCTTTCTCTGCTCATAAGACCTTACAATGCAAATGAGAAAAATGAGCCCTCAAACTCCTATTTATAGGAGTGGAAACCATAATTCATTGTAGAAACTCTAATTAATTCTAGTGACTAGTCATGATCTCGTGTGACCTTCATGGCCTATTTTTGCTAGTGTTTGATCCTAAATTAACCTTGTTTTCAATCTCTACCAATTTATTTTGTCTTATCAAGAGATTGTCTGTAACTTTTTCAAATTTTTTTTTTCTGCCCAACCCTTTGAGAGGCATATAATTCTCCTCACTAGGTCTATCTCTGATATGTATTAGTTATTTTTAAGTTTTCTTTGAAACAATGTAATATGCTAGATTGTCTCAAGGAGGGGAAAAATGTAGACACTAAAAAAATTCCTTGTATAATTAAATAAATATTTTAGTTATTTGATTATTTAATCAAAATTACACAATTAATTAAACATATATTTATTATTATTTTAATTAATTAATTAGTCTTTTCCTCTATTAATTAAATAAAAAAAAATTATTTACTTAATTCATTAGCTCTTTCTATACAATAATTAAATAAATATTTATTTATTTAACTATCCACTTTCCACCTTCTTTTCTACTATTAGTCAAATAATTACCTTTAATTAATTAATTATCTTCTTCTTTCTAATTCCCACCAATCATCTCCATTCACATAGATGAACTCTCAAATTTATGGCATGTGACGAATGCCACTCATCTCTTTATTTGACTTTCCCACTCTTCACATCTCCGAACATGTCTAGGTTCAATGGACCTTGTGATGTATTATGAGAAGTCAATATATTTTACCTACCTTTCAATCTCATCCCTCCATTTACACTAACATGTTAATGTCACCCATTCTCATTATTTCATATATTATCATTAACTACCATGTAATCCTAGTCTTTCATTATACCATCTCTTAATCTCTACCATTGATTTTCATGAGGAATTCTATGAAACAACATTTTATCCTCTCATTTGAATCCTAACACCTTTTTCTATTGTGAACTTGATATCTCTTGCACAGATATGATCTTTGAGATCCCTTGCTATCATAATTATCATCTTCATAGCTATTATCTTGCATGAATCACACATACTCCATTTCTTTAATGCCTTTTTATGCATGCACCTGAAAATATGAGAGCAACAATCCTTCAATACAAGATCTTAAAGGATATACGAGCAATGGAATCAAACATTTCTTGAGTGCATTTGGGTATATGTTTGTTTACTTCTATTATTTTGTATTCTTGAAGAAGTATTTCATTGGTATGATGTTGGTTAGTTTTGTAGATTTGGGGCTTGTGGTTGGGCTTCATTAGGTTTGCAAATGTTGGATAACTGAGAGGGCAGGGGGGGGGGGAATCATTTAAGTCTATTTATCCTACAATGCCAAATAATCCTAAATGTATATAACAAAACTTTCAAATCAATTAATCAACTTGGTGAAATATCAACTGTGCCTTTCTATTCATCTACTAAATAATAATAAATTAAATACTATGTTTACCGATCAATCCAATTATAGCAATCTGTAAAGTAAAATAACAATTCAACACATCCATACACATATAACACTTTGATTTTAACGCGGAAACCCTATTAGGGGAAAACCACCTAGGACCGATAACCCAAAATAATTCACTCTTTTAAAGTGAGTTTGGTTAAGAGCCAACCCTATTAAAGGTTACAAAACACACTGTGAGGTGTGACCTGGTTAGAGGATTTATCACTAAAATTTTTCCTTGACCAAACATTTAGTGTGGGGTCAACAAGGAAACGATCAACATTCATTGAATGTCATAGTGAAATATAAAGACTGTTAAGTCCACTCAATTAAGAGATTTATCTCTAGCAATGGTTAAACTATTATATTAATGATCTGATTCAAATACAACTTGTTTTGCATATTTTTAGATCTATGATAAGCTCAAAATACCTCCAACCAATAATATCAATTCAATCTCTTTGTATCCTCCAACTTTGATCTTCTTGGTAATTCCTTTTCTATGTCACTTGGTGTTGTCTGTAGATTTGCTCGGTTCTATCTTCAACTTGTTTGACTAGCTTGCATGAATACAATCTTTTAACATGTATTCTAGAATTCAATCAAAATCTCTTGTCTCTTTTTATAGACTTCATAAATCATCTTATTTCCAACCATAGATTTTTCCACTTTAGCCTTCCTAGGTAGTTGTGTCAGTAAAACATTTCATTATCCTTCATCTGGTCATCCTTAAATTTTTTCATCCATTTGATCATTATAACAAACATTATCTTTAACCTTTAAATCATCAAAAATTGTTTAGCTCATCATCTTTAGTCAGCAATCATTAGTTCCATTTATTTATTTTCACTCGCTCAATACCACAGTGTGTACGTGATAACTAATGCAGTATACAGTACACTTTCTCGGTGTACACTATTCCAACTCAGTGTATACTAAATTCTTCATTTACCAACCACATAAACTTGTACATTTTCTATCTTTAAACCATAATATAATTGTGTAATACAAACAAATCACTAATATAATGTCTTAAACTCATCAATAAGTTACCCAAATAATACCATATCTATATCTTTCTCATCCATCTCATCTTTATGTAGATATCTCATTCCTTCATCATTATTTCCTTCTTTAGATGTTTGTTTCCATCATGATAAGTACAGTCAAAACTAGTTGACATCAATGACAATACACTAACTGATTTAATGTACCACTTATTTCTTTATAGCTCAGTGATCATCAATCACTATCTTCCAAATATCCAATTGATTATCAGAAGATATTCAATCAGTTGTAGTCTATCAATCTCTCCCTTTGGCATTGATGGCAACACATTATGAAATATGCCATGGAATACCAAACATCTATTCTACAGCTCTATAATAAAATGTTGTAACTAGGTAAGATCTCCCCAGCTTAGGCATTGAATATGTTTAATCACTACACAACATCAGTGTCTCTCCCTTTTGGTAATCTCTGATCTCTCCATGTAGATAGATATTTCTCTCCTAGTTTATTTCATATAATATTCTCTCTCCCTTTAATAGAAATTCCAAAAATAAATTAGCTCTTCAGTAGCCATATCAATATGTCTGCTGTTCGGTTCAGATTCTAGTACCTTGTATGTATTGATATGCAGTTTCAGTTTGTCTTCCAACTTTCACAACCTTAGGAAACCCAAAGTGTGAACACCATGCATCAACATCATTTGATATTCTAATAAAGTGTAGGCTCATTCAACCTCCTAATCACCTTAGTGACTGATAGATAGGGGATGGACCCCTAGTCTACTTCTCAAGTACTCAAATGTGTCCTTCGATAAGAGTTTGGAAAATATGTCAACAAGTTTCTCTTGTGATTTCAAAAACTCCAATCTTACTTGTGTTTCTTGTACTTATTCCCTCAAGTAGTGATACTTTATAGATATATGCTTTATTTTTGCATGCATCATTGGATTCTTAGAAATGTTAATTTCACTTGTGTTATCACAATATATTATTATTGGGTCAATGATCTCCTCATTCATACCTTTCAAAAGTTATTTTATGCATGCAATGTTCAAACAATTAGAAACAACAACAATATATTCTTCTTCTATAGTGGATTGAGAAATGCATCCTTATTTGTTACTTATCCAAGTAACCAATCTTTCACCCAAAAAGAATGCTCCACCAGTAGTGCTCTTTCTATCATTGATGTTTCCAGCCCAATCAACATCAATATAAACTTTTAGTTCAATTTTTCCTTCTTTCTTATACCACAAACCATAGTTTTCAGTGCTTTTCAAGTATCTCAAAATTCTTTTCACAATAGTCAAGTGTGATTCTTTAGGATTAGAAGAAAATATTTCCACTATTCCAACCGCATGTGCAATATCTGGTCTACTATGCACAACATACATTAATTCACCAACCACAGATCTACACAAGGTTTGATTTACCTTGTTGAATTGTCATCATTTGTCAATTTACATTTGGTGACCATAGGTGTACCAACTGGTTTTAAGTCCTCCATACCAAATGTCTTCAATACTTCTTTGATGTAATTTGATTGTCTAATGTATATACCTTCATTCTGTTGTAATATTTGCAAGCCAACAAAAAATTTGATCTCTGAAAACATTGACATTTCAAATTCTTTTCTCATTTCATTAGAAAATGATTTGCATAAGTTATTATGTCCTCCAAATATGATATCATCAACAAAAATTTCAGCAATAACAATCTTGTCATCAGTTTCACCTTTCAAATATAAATTGTTGTTGTCATTGGTTCTAATGAATCCAATACTAATGAGATAGGAATGCAGTCTTTCATACCATGCTTTCGGTGCTTGTTTTAGTCTATATAGTACTTTGTGCAACTTACATACCATATTCCTCTGATTAGGATCAACAAAACCTTCAGGTTGTTCAATGTATACCTCTTCTTCAAGTATTCCATTCAGAAATGTATATTTAACATCCATCTAATAAACTTTAAATCCTTTGTAAGCAATATATGCAAGCAATATTCTTACTCCTTCAAGTCTAGAAATGGGTGAAAAAGTCTCTCCATAGTCAATTCCCTCTTCTTGTGCATAACCTTTTCATACTAGTCTTGCTTTGTTCCTTGTAACATCTCCATTCTCATTCAATTTATTTCTAAATATCCATTTGGTTCCAATCACATTTTTGTATCTCGGTCTTGGTACCGATGTCCATGTTTTGTTTTTCTATATCTACTCTATCTCTTCATTCATAGCCTTAATCCATTCATCATTTTTAAGTGCATCTTTAATAGTTTTAGGTTCAAATTCACAAACTAAACATGTATTGTTTTTCAACTTACTTCATGTCATCATGACAACTCTCTTATCTCCAATTATTTGATCTTTTGGATGATGTCTTCTTACATATCTGGCAAGCACAG
This sequence comes from Chamaecyparis obtusa, assembly GCA_027943335.1. Lineage (NCBI taxonomy): Eukaryota > Viridiplantae > Streptophyta > Pinopsida > Cupressales > Cupressaceae > Chamaecyparis > Chamaecyparis obtusa. The sequence continues at coordinate 44,978 of BSBK01000587.1, forward strand.
GTTCAGTTCTTTGTGTTGGAAACTTCAATTGAAGCAATTGTTGTATTGTCATTGATGTCAAACCTTAACTGGTAAGATTGTTGCTACATAGGAAAGTACTATATCTATTTGATTGATGAGATGGGGATAGGCAAGGTTGGTAACAATAGCACCTAAGGAAAGGTTGAGTTATCTTGATACTATAATGAGTACTTGATTATGTTACACAATGATAAGATAATGTATTGCTTATCTTAGTAAGAATGAAGACTAAACTGGTAGGCTTAACCGAGCAAATGAGGAGAAATATTATTTAAGTCAAGTGATGTTAGTGTCGATTGAGTTAGTGTGTGTTGAGAAAATCTAGTGTTGACCGAACATTAGTTAATTGTCGAGGAAGATAGTGTTAGCCAAGGAAATAGTTTTAGTATTGACCGAGCTTTCTAGTATAGACTGAGAATTTGAACACAGTATTGAATGAGCGTTAGTATTTTTATATTTGAAGGGAATTTAGATTTCTAGCTGGCATCGTTGAATTCTTGGATTATGTAAAACGTGTTGAATTTATTTATTGATTATATGGAAGCATTTAATACAATATAAAATGTTTTATTGCAAATCTCTAAGAGATTTGAGATGTTTCTAGAAAAGAAGATGAAGAACATAAAGTGGGTAGATTTGATGAATCTGACCTAACCCTAAGATCTATGAAAGAGATCAAGTGACAAAAGATGTATTGAACTAAATGAAGTTGTATTTAGGAAAACCTAAGCATGAGGCTAATAGTGGTGTGTGGAGAGAAGATAGAAGATACTAGTGGTGTTATTGACTGTACAAGTAGAGAAGGCTGAAGGAGAAGAGTTAGGATTGCTTGAGGAGAATACCGAGTAGATCAGTGATGGAGATAGAAAAGGATCATAGTCAATAAACTAGTATATGTGTACAGAATTGGATCTGATATTTGCAAAGTGAGTTGTATGTTTTCAGATCATTACTACTACTACTTTCTAATCATTGTAATAGTCAAAATCCTTTTACAAGAGGTTGGCCTACTAGTCATATGTTAAAACCTTTGAACAAGGTTGCATTATAATGGAATGTATGTAAGTCCTCTAACAAGGAACACTTTTAACAAAGTGGCTTAAATCCTTTAACCGGGTCACACTTGATAGTGTGTTTGTAACCTTTGATAGGGTTGACTTTTAATCGAGCTCACTTCAGAAGAGTGAAAATAATAGTAGCATGTTACAAAGTGGTTTTTCCCAAATTGGGTTTCCAGTATAAATCCTAGTGTCAATACTTGTGTGAATGTTTTGGTTTAAACATTTTTGTGTTTTACAAGTTAGATACAACTGGGTAGTGGACTGCAATGTTATATGTTTCTATTACGCAATCAGTAATGACTGAGTAGCTGTTGGTTGTTAGATATGATTGGTAGAAGAGTTTTAAAGTTTGTTTTATACATCTGGACCTAAGAACAATTGATTCACCCCCCCTCTCTATTGTTCTAAATCATATTAACAATTGGTATCAGAGTTGTGGTGCTTACTGTTGACAAAGAACAAATTTGAAGGTACTTGAAGCAAATGATCAAGATGTATAAGAAGGAGGTACCAAAGCTGAATAAGGAGAACTTTCTTGAATGGAAAAGTTTGATGAAGTTACATCTAGCCAACATTGGAGATTCTGCACAATATTACATTGAGAATGAGTATACCACACCTATTGCACCCCTGACCACTGAAGAAATGAAAGCTAAGAAAGAACACAACCAAGCAATGTTGGAGATTGCATTTTCCCTAAGTTATCCAAAATTTGAAGACATCAAAGACTGTAGCATTGCAAAGAAAATGTGGGACACCCTTGCAACCATCTATGGTAGTGACATAAATGTCTTGAGAGAAAAAGATGAGAGCCTAAGAGGTAAATTTGATGAAATGAAAATGCAAGAAGATGAGAATATTGCACAATATTGTGGTCAAATAAAAGAGGCTGTAAATGCTATTAGAGGAGAAAATGGAACTATTACTGATGAAACTATAATTGGAAAAGTATTGAGAACTCTGCCTCCTATTTATGCTATCAAAATTTCAGCAATTCAGGAATCTAGATGTATCCCTAACAACAATCTTACTTTGGAAAGTTTGGTCAGCAAGCTTACTGCCTTTGAACTTTCTAACTATGATAACTTCACTGTTGGTAGTATTGGTAATGTTGAATCTACTTCTAAGTCACAAATGGTTCTGAGCAAGTCAAAGAAGGAGAAAGAGAAATGCATAAGTGAAAGTGAAAGTGAAAGTGATAGTGACACATCTGATGAAGAACTCGAGGATCTAGAAGCACTTATGGCTAGAAGACTGAGAAGGGGAAAAGGAAAATACAAAGGTAAACTCTCTATTATATGTTTTTCATGTAATAAAGTTAGTCATATAGTTGCTAGATGTCCTGACAGTAATGATAAGGATGAAGAAAGAGATAAAAAGCACAAAGATAGAAGGGATGATAGAAGCTACCGAAGGTACAAGGACTACAAAGGAAAAGGTAAGAAATCTTGCTATATTGCTGAAGAAGAGACTGACACTGATAGTGATGATTTTGAAATTGAGGTTGTCTATGTTGCAATGAAAGATGAGTCTGATGAGGATGAGAAAACTGCATTGATTTCCTATGTGAACAAGAATGATAAATGGATTATTGATAGTGGTTGTTCACATCACATGACTAGTGACAAGAGTAAGTTTGCTACCTTACATCATTATAAAGGTAAAAGTGTAAAATTTGGTAATGATGCACCATGTCCTGTTAGAGGAAAATGATTAATTAAGCTGACTGATAAGATCTCTTATGAAAATGCATATTAGGTAGAGGATCTTAACTATAATCTGCTGAGTGTTGCACAGCTTAATAGTATTGGTTACCGAGTGGAATTTTGTCACAAAAAGGCTAAAATATTCAATCCCACTGGTGAATTTATCAGAAGTGGAGAGTAGACTAGAGGTAATTTGTTCTATCTTGACCTATCTGAAGAAACTTGTATGATTGCACAACTTGATGATATTTGGTTATGGCATAAGAGGCTATGTCATCTTAACTTTGATAATCTGGTAGATATTAGTAAGAAAAAGAAAGTGAGAGGTCTACCTAGATTGAAGAAACCCAAGAATGCGATGTGCAAAGAATGTCAGTTAGGAAAAATGACAAAGTCAAGTTTCAAGATCAAAACCTTTACTTCTGAGAATACTTTAGATTTGGTTCATACTGACCTTTGTGGACCCATGGGTATAAAAAGTTATTGTGGAACTAGATATTTTATTTTTTTTGTTGATGATCATACCAGGATGATGCATGTAATAGTCTTAAAAGAAAAATCTGATGCTTTTCAATTCTTTAAGTGGTATTTTGCTAAGGTTGAAAAGGAGACAAGAAGGAACCTGAAGCATCTGAGATTTGACAGAGGTGGAGAATTTATATCTAATGAATTTAATCTATTTTGTAATGATAGAGAGATCAAAAGATAGATGTTTTCACAAAGGACTCCTCCATAGAATGGCATAGCAGAAAGGAGGAACAGATCTATCTTAGATTGTGTAAGGGCATTGTTGATTGAAAAGAATGTGGCACAAAAGTATTGGAAGGAAGCTGTAAGTATAGTTGTTTGCACTCTTAACTGAGTTTAGATAAAGAAAGGTAGAATATGACACCTTATGAGTTATGGCATGGGTATGCACCAAATGTAAAATATTTTAGAATCTTTGGAAGAAAATATTACATACTAAAGGAAAATAGGAATGGAAAATTTGATGCCAAAATTGATGAAGGTATATTCCTAGGCTATTCCACAAAAGTAAAGCTTATAAGTATTTGAATATAACACTAAAAAAATTGTGGAAAGTGTGAATGTCAAGATTGATGAGTATGTAGAAAGAAATGAAGCTGATAGTAAAAGAGAACTAGAAGATTACAGATCTTTCATGTATGTAGAGGAAGTAGAGGAAAGTGATAGGCTTGCACCTGATGCCAAGTCTCAAGTAAGAAATGCTGAGCATAAAAAATGCAATGCTGAACATCAGGAAAATAGTGCCGAGGGAGAAGAAGAACCTACCGAGTGATAGGAGGATGCTACCGAATATTAGGATGAGATTGACGAGCATTCAGAAGCTGAGTCTAAAAATCTTCTTGGGGAACTTGATGAATTAGAGGAAAGGAGAGCTGAACCTATTTTGGAAAAATATGTAAGGAGACATCACAAGTCTGAATAGATAATTGGAGACAAAGATACTGGAGTTCTAACCATAAGCAAGACAAAGGATCCAACATGTTTACTATGTGAATTTGAGCCTAAGACAACAAAGGAGGCATTAGAGAATGAAGACTAGATACTATCAATGAATGAAGAGATAGACTGGATAGAGAAAAATGATACTTGGACTCTAGTATCGAGACCTGAAAATAAAAATGTCATTGGGACAAAGTGGGTATTCTGAAATAAGATGAATGAGCATGGTGAAATCACAAGAAACAAAGCTAGGATGGTATGCAATGGCTACGCACAAGAAGAAGGAATAGATTATGGGGAGACATTTTCCCTTGTAGCTAGATTAGAAGGAGTAAGGACTTTGCTTGCATACGCTACTTATAAAGATTTCAAGGTATAGCAAATGGATGTAAAGTCTACATTTTTAAATGGTATATTAGAAGAAGAAGTGTACATTGAACAACCAGAAGGTTTTATTGATCCAAACAAAAGACACATTGTTTGCAAACTGAACAAAGCACTATATGGATTAAAGCAAGCTCCCAAAGCATGGTATGAGAGATTCCATAACTACTTAATATAGATTGGATTCTCAAGAAAAAATGATACAAGAAATATGTACATGAAGGATGAAGAAGGTAAAGGAATCTTGTTTGCAAAGATTTTTGTTGATGATATTATTTTTGGTGGACAAGATGCCTTGTGTAAGAGATTTTCACATGAAATGCAAACTGAATTTGAAATGAGCATGATTGGTGAGATCAAATTATTTGTTGGTTTACAAATATATCAGATGGAGAAAGGAATTTTCATTACACAGTCTAAATATATTCATGAGATACTGAAAACTTTTGGAATGGAAGATTCTAGATTAGTGAGTACTCCTATGGCTACTAGACAAAAGTTATCTAAAAATGATGAAGTTGCAGAAGTAAACCAGACTTTGTACAGATCTATGATTGGGAAACTATAGTATGTTTTGTACATAGTAGACCAGATATTACATTAGCTATTGGGATTGTGGTGAAATTCTCTAACAATCCTAAGGAAACACACATGATGGCTATGAAGAGGATAATGAGATACTTGAAAGGAACTGCTAATTATGGGCTATATTACAAGAAGAATGAGAGATTTGAATTGAGTGTTTACACAAATGCTGATTGGGCAAGAAATGTAGATGATAGAAAAAGTACTAGTGGTGGAGCTTTCTTTCTTGGATAGAGATTAGTTTCTTGGACAAGCAAGAAACAAAATTGCATTTCCCAATCTATTGCTAAAGCTGAGTATGTTGTTGCTATTGTTAACTATTCAAATTTGATATGGATAAAGTAATTGTTGATGGGTATGAAGGAAGAAATCATTGAACTAGTTGTTATCTTCTGTGATAACACAAGTGCTATCAACATCTCTAAGAATCTAGTGATGCACACAAAGACCAAACACATTGCTATCAAGTATCACTGCTTGAGAGAGTTGGTATAGGATAAAGAGGTTTGAATGGAATATGTGATACAAAGGAGCAATTAGCAAACATATTCACTAAGTCTTTACCTAAAGAAGCACATGAATATCTGAGAAGTCAATTAGGGGTCCTTCCCCTAACTATGGTTGCCTAGTCAAGCTAGGAGCACTACATCAAATGTAATATAAAGAATATCTGACAAGTTGATGCAGAGGAAGGTCACACTTTAGGACCCGCCTAGAATTGTGAAGAGAAGAGAAAAGTCAAGAATCAGTCATAGGCAAGATGACAGAGGGAGAAAAATTGAACTAGAAAGATGATATCTACATCTGGAGGATGTATGTTTTAGTTGTTTCTTTTGCATTTTTGTCAAAGAGGGAGATGAACATATATGACAATCACATGACAGAGATGAAGGATCAGGATAGAGGGAGAATTGATTTTCTGGATGGTCACAAAAGTAGGCTAATAGATTCTGAATCAGAATGAAGCTAAGGATATAAAAAATATTTTTGATTGACAGATAAGTCTTTTGGATTGGTTGGTAATCCATGTGTTATTCATGTGATATCATATGGTGTTACCATCAATGCCAAAGAGGGAGATTGATGGAAACTACAATTGAAGTAATTGTTGTATTGTCATTGATGTCAAACCTTAATTGGTAAGACTATTGCTACATAGGAAAGTACTAAATCTATTTGATTGATGAGATAGGGACATGCCAGGTTGGTAACAATAGCACCTAAGGAAAGGTTGATTTATCTTGATACTACAACGAGTACTTGATTATGTTGCACAATGATAAGATAATGTATTGCTTATCTTAGTAAGAATGAAGACTAAACTGGTAGGCTTAACTGAGAAAAAGTGGAGAAATCTTGTTTAAGCCGAGTGATGTTAGTGTTGACTGAGTTAGTGTGTGCCGAGAAAATTGAGTGTTCACCGAACATCACTTAATTTCCGAGGAAGACAATGTTAGCTGAGGAAATAGCTTTAGTATTGACCGAGCTTTCTAGTATAGACCGAGAAGTTGAACATAGTATTGACCAAGTGTTAGTATTTTTATATTTGAAGGGAATTCAGATTTTTGGCCAACATCATAGAATTCTTGGATTATGTAAAATGTGTTGACTTTATTTATTGATTGTATGGAAGCATTTAATGCACTATAAAATGTTTTATTGCAAATCTCTAAGAGATTTGAGATGTTTCTAGAAAAGAAGACGAAGAACATAAAGTGGGTAGATTCGATGAATCTGGCCTAACCCTAAGATCTACAAAGGAGATCAAGAGACAAAACATGTATTGACCTAAATGAAGTTGTATTTAGGAAAACCTAAGCATGAGGCTAATAGTGGTGTGTGGAGAGAAGATAGAAGATACTAGTGGTGTTATTGACTGTATAAGTAGAGAAGGATGAAGGAGAAGAGTTAGGATTGCTTGAGGAGAATACCAAGTAGATTAGTGATGGAGATGGAAAAGGATCACAGTCAGTAAACCAATATATGTGTATGGAATTGGATCTAATATTTTCAAAGTGAGTTGTATGTTTTTAGATCATTACTACTGCTACTTTCTAATCATTGTAATAGTCAAAATCCTTTTAATAGAGGTTGACCTAAGAGTCTTATGTTAAATCCTTTGAACAAGGTTGCATTCTAATGGAATGTTTGTAACTCCTATAACAAGGCACACTTTTAATAGAGTGGTTTAGATCTTTTAATCAGGTCACACCTGAGAATGTGTTTGTAACCTTTGATAGGGTTGGCTTTTAATCGAGCTCACTTTAGAAGAGCGAAAATAATAGTAGCATGTTACTATTGCCCAAAATTTCCTATTTATTCCATTTTGGTTAGGTTGAATTTTATTTCCTAGTGTGCATTTTTTCCCTGCCAAGCACCTCTAAAAATTTCATGGTTTTCTACCTTGTTTTCTGATCTATGCAACTATCCAAAACTCCCTGGTTTGCAAGTTTGAATTCATAAAAGTAGCCATTGAAACCCTAAAAACCATAGGCCATGTTATAATCCTTCATTACCTTTTTTGGCCACTTAAAGTTCCTATTTTTGCATGTGCACATTTTAATTCCTTTGTTCGCTAGTTCTCTCATTCTCCAGGCGGTTATCTTTTCATTCGACAAACTAGCGAATGCAGTGATTCTCATAATCTCTTGATCCTTGGTGATCATATTTTCTTCTTTGGTGATTTGGAAAATGAATTGTTCTCATGGTTGCTTAATCCTTGGCGGTTTGAATGAAACATCTAGCAACTTGGCATTTACCTTCAGTCGGGCAATTGCTCAATGTAACCCATGTTAGAGTGGTGGTTGCCATTGCACCAAAAGATTGACCTTTCAATGCCTGATACAACCACTCAACTTATAGTACACAAGAGGTGGTTAAGCCCTTGTCATGAATCCCGAGGGGAGCACTGAACATTTTTCCAACAATCTCCCCCTCAGCGTTACCCGAGGAGATTCAAACCTGTGACCAAGCTTTGATACCACTTGTTAGACTGGTGGTTGCCGTTGCACCAAAAGATCAACCTTTCAATACGCAATACAACCACTTAACTTATAGTACATAGGAGGTAGTTAAGCCCCTATCATGAATCCCGAGGGGAGTGCTAAACATTTTTCCAAAAACCCAAGGTTATCTTTTCTTTCGACGATTCAGTGAATGCTTATGTTCGCTTGTTCTCTCAATGCAACCCACGGCTAAGAAAACATTTAGCGACTCCAAGTTTCCTTTAGTTTCTTATTCTATAGATTGGTTTGGGTTAAAGTCAAGGTTAGGATGCAGTTAGCCTCCAACAGTTATATTCTCATTCAGTGATTGGGTGACTGTGTGTTCTCATAATCTCTTGATCCTGGCGGTTTGGTCCCTAACAGTTAGCGACCCAACGAACAGTTTATTCTCCCTTTAGTCACGGAATCACCAGATAGAGGCATGGCTTAAATCATGTTCAGGTGGGTCCTGTGTTAGAGGTGACTAGGTAGTAGTAGCAAATGGTGTGTTGACATGTGGCAAGTTTTCAGGTGGGCCCAAGGTTATAAAATATTTGGCGGAGGCCTAAGGTTTTCTTTGTTTGCTCATTTGTGAAATGAATTTCCAGTGCTCCAAATGATCTGGTGAGTGCATGAATGTGTGTATTCATAGAATCTCAGAATGAGTTAGTGAAGCCCTAAAATTCTCAGTGACTTAGCAAATGTCTTCGGTCGCTAGTTCAGCAAATGTAGGTCAGGATTCTCATAAATGGTTAAAAGGTTATCTAGTGAATCAGAGACTAAGGCTTGTCTCGCATTCATAGAGTACAACCAGGGATAGCTAAAAGACTTAGAGATTTGGAAATTGTAGTGTTTTTGTAGTCACTTGACTAGACCAGGGTTGGGAGAAGTATTTTGCGACTTGGAGAAGTACTTTCAGTCATGCATTCACCGAATGATTAAAGGTAAAGAAAAGATAGGTGGGGCCAAACTAACATAGGTGCCAACATGCTCATTTCCCATTGGTTAAAGAATTAATGATGAGGCCAAGGAATTTTCAAGGGTTTGCCGACTATTTTTAAAGTTAATCTAGGTCGTTCATCTACCCTGAAAGACTGCGATCAACGGTCATGTTTTGAAATTTCACCTGCTAGCCGTTAAATTTAAAATTCAAATATTCCTGCTAAGTTTTTGCTAGGGTTTTGATCTAGCAGTTGATTGTGACAAGATGGGTAGCTCATAATTGAATTCTATAGGATAGTTTCAGTTGAGAGGATGAATAATAGGATCTGATAGCCACCGCTTGCTATTTTCTCAGGGTACCATATTGATATCCTCATGCCGAAGAAGCATTAAAAGGTGGTAGAAATCAAACCTGGATTGGATATGGAGCATTCATGGCAAGTTCAAGTTGCAGAAGGGTAGATGGATCAAGGCGGACATCTTTGAAGGTGGATGTGATACAAATATGGGTACACAAACAAGACATATTTGATCAGTCACGATATTCCAAATGCATTTTATGATCAGACTTGATAAAGTTAAGGTTTGCTATTATTTTTATGCAAATCAATGTAACCCTAATTAGGTTTTTGACTCCTACCTATGTGCAAATAGGAGAGGTATATATTATTTTTTTTGGAGCTTTAGAGCTGGAGAGAGTTCACATTTTGTAAAGAAGAAAGTCTCTTTCTTAGAAAGCTATCTGTGGCATTTTTCCCGCCCTCTAGTTTTCTACATTCTGTAATCTTTCATTGATGATTCAGATATTGTAGAGGTATTTTGTGACATCTTCTTTGTCCATATGCTTCCTTGTCTGAATTCTCTCTTATTGAATTGAAGTATATGTGTGTTCTTAGTGATATCTTAGGGTTCCTGATCCCTCTCTCTTTTTGCAATTCATGTGTATTCATGTGGATGATCTGATTTGAATGCTCTTGTGGGTATACTTTAACCCCCTGATAGTCTGTTTCATTCCTATACCCAATTGCAGAGGTGAATGTTTGTTTGTAGGTTATAGATTGTGTCTAAATTCTTAGGAATGCTATTGTTTTTGAAATTCTCTCTTTCCCTAAATAGCCTCTTTCTATTGCAGACCCTTCTATGAAATATTGATGCAAGCCTATTTAGTGAGTTGTGATCTCCTAGACCTAAGTTTATGCACTGATTTCATCATTTATACTATGATTCAAACCATCATTTTAGTGTATCACCTAGTAGGATAGTTTTCTTTTCAGTCATTTCCCTTTCCCCCCAAAAGATTTTACTTTTCATGTCAAGAAGCAAATTAAGGTGATTATCTAAGAGGAACGAGCCTAGAATCTAGAGGTCTCATCTTAGTTAGCATAGGTCCCACACCTAGAGATGATTCCCATGTTATAATAGGTTATCAAGACCAATAGAGCTTGAAACAAGGGTGCAAACTTAGTGTATAACATTTTTGGCATGCCCGGTGGGACATAGGTTTAGATTTATGTTCAAGGTGCTATTATAGGTCCAAGGATTCATACTCAAAGACAACTCACCTTGGTTTTTCTATCAGGTATATCTAGTGACTCCACTAATTTCACAGATCTAGGCTAACCTTGTTCAAAGTTTATGAGAAAGATTGAGACTAGAAGCTCAAATCCTACTAAATTTTTAGAGCTGCCCTTAAGAAGAGGCTACAAAGGTAGATCAACTCAGAGAACATCCCCTACAAGGAGAGTACAGTCTACACCACCTGATACTTTAGAAAGGACACCTTTTCCCTTTCATCTCAAGAGAAGAGGAAGATCTCTAACCAGAGACCTAGAAGAAGATTGAAATCCAACATCAAATACAACTCACATAGTTGTTAATCTTCAAATTACAGCTCCTACAATGGCTAGATAGTTTTCTTTTGCACCTTTCAACCAAGGGAGTCCATTGAACTTTTCTCAACACAATGATGTACCCTTGGTGGCACTAAAGAGTCTACCTAATTTCATAGGTGAAGGAAAAAACACTACTTTTGAGCATATAAGAGATGTGACCACCATTTGCAGCATACACAACATAACTCAAGAAGATGTGGCTACCAAGTTATTAGCAACCTCTCTCAAAGGTAAGGCTCTTGAATGGTTTAGAAATTTAACTGTTGGTTCCATTACTTCATGGTATGGATTAGGGGATGCATTAAGGAAACATTTTGAGGATAAATCAGAAAACTTGTCCTTGGTTGAATAGTTGACAACCATTAAAAGAGACCCTCAAGAACAAATGATAGATTACAATAGTAGATTCCTCAAGACATGGAATAGAATTCTAGTCTCAGTAAGGCCATCAACTGACCATGCTTTCCTATACTACTTTCAAAGTATAAATGGTCAAATTTCTATCATGATCCAATCTATGGGTGGTACCTCTTTACCCCAAGCTTTTGACATAGCTGTCATGGCTAAAAATTATTTAATCCAAGCTGGTATGATAGCTAGAAGGCCACCCATGCCCATCTTTCCTAGCCTCTAGCCTGTTACACCTACACAAGTACCCCCATTCACTCCTATTCCCACCATATTGGCACCTCAAGCCAGTACTAGCGGTCAAGAGCTAAAAACAATTTTCTCTCAAGAGCTGCAAGAAATCAAGAATAGCCAACAAACCAATCAGCAAGAAATGACAAACTTGCTGCAAACTTTGACTAAAGAGGTTACAAACCTAAAAAGACAAGGGAAAGGAATCAAACCACCCTTTCAACCACAAGGCCAAGGTCCTAATCAACAATATCAGAATCACAGATAGCCTTATCAACAAAATAGGCCACCATCCCAAGGAGGCTATCAAGGACAAAGACAAAATTTCAATCAAAGACCATTCCAACCATACAACCCTGCTCCTCTCAATTATGTAAATCCAGTTAGGGACATGGTTCCTAGTCAGAACAATATGGCTATGGACAATGAGAGGTGTTTTCCTTGTAATCAGCCTCATAATTAGGCTACATGTTCAAATGGATCGATGAACCAACTAGTAATGGTTCAAAATGCCTCACAATCTCAATCAGAGGCTTCTTCCAGTGGATCAGTTCCTCAACAAGAACCACAAGATAATGAGACTACTCTCTTCAATTGGGAGTAGCAAGACTTCAATGGAGTCATCGGTGAACCTTCCATTGCTACCAACACAAGGTCAAAGAGAAGAGCTCAAGATATGGAATGGGCAGACTCTGATACCAAAGCTACTACATTTGTAGAGCCAATATCGAAAGCTACTCCTATCACATTCAAGAAGGCTCCTACCATTACAAGCAAAGAAGACCAACATTCCAAAGAGGTGGAACCCATCATAGTAAAAGCACAACAAAGAGTACACACTATGACACCTTTCAACATTGTAGACAACATGAAGAAGGTGAACATTACCATGTCTATGTGGGACTCTTTGGCTATTCTAGGGCAACTTGAGATTTTGAAGAAAGCTACGACTGAAATGACTACTCCTCAGCCTACAAAAGAAGCTGCAAAGCTAGTGTTGGTCGACACTGATCAAGAAAAGGAGGCTCCAAGTAGTAACTCCAAAGCCAATACCACTCAAGGTAGGAACTCAAAACCCCCTCCCTTTTATGTATCTTTGATTACTAGAAAATTCTTAGTGCATAATTGTATGGTAGATAGTGGAGCTACTAGCACTTTAATGCCCAAAAAAGTGGCTGACCAATTAGGACTTAAATATGAACCCCTCCAAAAGAAGGTTACACAACTTGATGGATCCTTAGTTAGCACTATAGGTGTGGCTAAAGATACCAGTCTAATCCTTCATGATAGTCCTAATTTTTCCATCCTACTTGATATATATATCATATATCTCCTTGCTTTATTTTCTATATGCCTATCAAGGGAGTTCACAGCCAAAATAGGAGCTTATCTTTCTTCTAATTGGTCTTGCATGCTTTTTCACACAAGATATGGTACCAAGGTTACCATCAAATCAGAATCATTAGAAGCACACCATATAGAGCCATATGTATCCAATACCATCAATGCAAGCTGCCCTATATTTGATGACCGTGATTTCCCAACTATCAAAGAAGCAAACATTGAGACAGAAAGTATCCCTGATATTTTCTTTGATGAACTAGAATTGGAAAAGGCTTTTGATGCCCAAGAAAATGTTGCTTGGGATGCTGGTTTGGGAAGTTATTTGATACAAGAAAGTGGATCCATAGAACCAAACCTTTTCAAGGATAGTGCTAATTTAGAGGATCAGAGCAATCAGGTTTGGGAATTATTTTTTGATGGAGCTAGAAGTAGATATGGTTCTGGTGGTGGTGCCATGCTAGTGTCCCCAAGGGGAGAAATATACTATGCAACTTTCAGATTCAGTTTCTCCTACACTAGCAACACTGCAAAATATGAAAGCCTTGTGAATGGGCTAGAGTGGGCTAGGAAGAGAGGGCTTAAGGCCTTAAAAGTTTGTGGTGATAGTGAGTTAGTTGTTAGCCAAGTAAGAGGGATAAGTGCAACAAAAAATGACACTTTGAGAGCATACAAACATAGAGTTTGGGATGCAATTGAAGACTTTTGTGCTTTCAATATTGTTGCTATCCCTAGAAAACTAAATCAAAATGCAGATAGATTAGCTACTGTTGGGTCTCAATATGACATCCCCAATAGAATTTCAAAAGAAATAGACCAACAACATATCAAAGTGATTGTCAGACCTTCTATCCCTAATAATGATACTAATTGGCAAGTGTTTGACAATGATGAACAAATTATGCAGTTCTTGTTTGAAGAGGATGTCTTCTCAGAGCATAAACAAGATAGATTATTACAAAACTATGGTGACCAAGTGATACAACTTAAGTCTAATAAGATTTCTAGAGGTCTTGGCACCTTAGAGACTATCTTCAACAAGGATGATCAAGTTAAGAAGAACAAAGCTGGCCTAGTAGTTCAACAAGAACATTGTGTTGAATTAGAGTTGGAGCCAGGTAAGAGTTTACAATTTGGAAAGGTGAACACTAATTCAGAAAAGTAGGCTTACACCCAATTATTCAAAGAATTCAGTGATGTTTTTGCATGGCAATATGAAGACCTCAAAGTTTTTAATCCAACCCTTGCTCAACACACTATTGAATTAGAGCCTAATGCCAAACTAGTAAGGCAAAAACAAAGGCCTGTTAATCCCAAGCTTGAGCCACTTATGCATAGAGAGGTGCTCAAATTGATAGAAAGTGGTATCATATACCCCATTAAACATACTAGTTGGTTTTCCAACCTTGTTCCTATCAAGAAGAAGAATGAGGAGTTGAGGTTATGTGTTGACTTCAAGGATCTTAACAGGGCTTCTCTAAAAGACCGCCATCCATTACCCTCTATGGAAAAAATTTTACAATGTGTCTCTAGATTTGAGAGATTTTCATTATTGGATGGCTATTTAGGGTACAATCAGATCTTAGTTAATGAAGAGGATCAATACAAGACTGCATTTGCAACCAAGTGGGGAACCATGGCTTATCAAAAGATGCCCTTTGGTTTGTCAAATGCAGGTGCTACATTTCAAAAGGCAATGGATATGGCCTTTAAAAGCCTCATGTACAAGTTTTTACTAGTCTACTTAGATGACATAACTATCTATTATAAACATGCAGTAGACCATATCAACCATCTGAGGAAGATTTTTAAAAGGTGTAGAGAGTTTGGGATATCTCTTAATCCCAAGAAATGTGTATTTGCAGTTCATGAAGGAAAATTATTGGGATATGTAGTATCCAAAGAAGGAATTATAGTGGATCCTAAGAGAATTGTAGCTATCTTAGAGCTACCCTTACCACATCATAAGAAAAGTCTCCAATCTTTCATAGGGAAGATTAATTTTGTTAGGCGTTCCTTGCCTAATATTGTAGATTTATTGAAGCCTTTAACAACCATGTTAAAGAAGAGCTCAACTTTTAGCTGGACTAAAGAAGTAAAAGATAATTTCCAAGCTATCAAAGAGGCCTTAACTAAAGGTCCTGCTCTATTAAATCCAAATTTTAGTAAGGATTTTATCCTTTATGCTTATGGAGGCTAGGATGCTATATCTACTATGTTGACTCAAGAAAATTTAGATGGATTGGAGCAACCTATTGCTTTCTTTAGCAAAGGTTTAGAGGAGTATGAACAAATGTACTCCTTTGTGGAGAAACATGTACTAGTTGTGGTGAAGAGCTTTAAAAATTTTAGATATTTGTTGACCCATAACAAGGTACACTTGAAAGTTATGGGTCAACAAATATCTAAACTTTAGCAAAAAGAAGATATTATAGGTTACAATCTGTGAGCATTCGATAGAGGATGAAAGTTCAAAGAAATCAGAACAAATGGATGCATCTTTGGTTGTGCATTCTATAGAAGAACATGTCAAGGCATTAGGTTGGTTTCCTAACATGATGTATTACTTTAAAATAGGACAATATCCTATAGGCCTAGATTTAGCAAAAAGAAGATATTATAGGTTACAATCTATTGCTTTTGTGTTGATAGATGAAGTTCTTTTTAGAAAGGATCACAATGGTGTCCTTTTAAGATGTATTGATTTAGAAAAGATAGCTGATGTCCTATTTGAATTTAATGATGGACCTTTTGGAGGCCACTTTTCTCCTAGGACTACTACTTTTAAAATCATGAGGGCTGGATACTATTGGCCATCTATCTTTAAAGATAGTCATGATTTGTAAGAAGATGCATCAAGTGTGCCATGTTTGCAGGAAAAGAAAGGCTTGCAGCTTTACCCCTTCAGCCAATCAGAATAGAGAAACCATTCATGAAGTGGGGTATAGATTTTATTGGCATGATCAATCCTCCATCTAGTGCAGGACACAAGTGGATAATCATTGCAATAGATTATTTCACTAGATGGATAGAGGCAATTACCTTAAAAGAATCAAATGAGAGTGCTGTCTTGAGTTTTTATGATGATCTAGTTCATAGATTTGGCACTCCAGACTCCATAATATTAGATAATGCATTGGCATTCATAGGCCTTAAAGTCTTAGAATGGGCAATTAGAAATGGCATTTATCTGAACACAAGCTCAAATTATTATCCCTAGGGAAATGGTTTAGTAGAATCAACTAATAAGAACTTGATTAGGATAATCAAGAAGACTCTACAAGACAATCAAAGAGATTGGCATACTAGGTTGAAGTCTGCCTTATGGTTAGATAGGATTACCCCAAAGAAGATCATTGGGAATTCTCCTTACATGTTAGTATATGGTAAAGAGGCCAAGTTGTCCATTTCAACTGAATAGCCAGCTCTAGACTTGGCCACTCAATATGTTCTATTTGAAGAAGGAGATCCTTTAAAGGTCAGGTATGCTCAGCTGATGGAATTAGAGGAACACAGAGATAAATCCATGAAAGACATGGAATTTCATCAGGATCAAATAAAGAAAAGTTTTGATAAAAGAACCAAGGCCAAAAATTTCAAAATTGGAGATGTAGTTTTCAAGTGGGATGAATTTAGATCAAGGCCTGGCGGACATACCAAATTTGATTCATTCTGGGGTGGACCATTTGTTATTACAGAATGCAAGGGGCCTAATGCTTTTCAGCTATCAACCCTTGAAGGAGATGTCTTGTGCCTTTCAGTCAATGGATTCCACTTGAAACCTTGCTTTGAGGTTAATCCCTCTCTATAAATTCTTGTAAATATGTTTTTCTGCTTTCTTTCCCTATTTTCTAGGTTAGTTTTCCTACTTTCCAAGAATTTGTCCTTCTAGTTCTAGTTCTATCCCTTTGTTGAAGTTTTATGCTTAGGAATTGACTAAATGCCCAATGGATTGCTTCAAGGTCACTAGTTTCCATGTCTAGCAGGCTGACATCCAGCAGAAATCACTAAAATGTTGCCCAAAATTTCCTATTTATTCCATTTTTGTCAGTTGAATTTTATTTCCTAGTCTACATTTTTTCCTTGCCAAGCACCTCTAAAAATTTCATGGTTTTTGGCCTTGTTTTCTGATCTCTGCAACTATCCAAAACTCCCTGGTCTGCAAGTTTGAATTCATAAAAGTAGTCGTTGAAACCCTAAAAACCCTAGGCCATGTTATAATCCTTCATTACCTTTTTTGGTCACTTAAAGTTCCCATTTCTACATGTGTGCATTTTAATTCCTTTGTTTTATAGTTCTCTTATTCTCCCGGTGGTTATCTTTTCCTTCGAGGAATTGGTGAATGCAGTGATTCTCATAATCTCTTGATCCCTGGCGGTCATCTTTTCTTCTTTGGTGATTCAGTGAATGAATTGTTCTCGTGGTCGCTTAATCCTTGGTAGTCTGAATGAAACATCTAGCGACTTGGCGATTACCTTTAGTCAAGCAATCACTCAATGTAACCTGAAGTCAGCTTTTCTTTCAGTGATTCAGCGAATGCTTGTGTTTGCTTGTTCTCTTAATGCAACCCATGGTTAAGAAAACATTCAGTGACTCCAGCTTTCCTTTAGTTGCTTATTCTCTAGATTGGTTTGGGTTAAAGTCAAGGTCAAGATGCAGTTAGCCTCCAGTAGTTATATTCTCATTCACCAATTGGGCGACTATGTGTTCTCATAATCTCTTGATCCTAGCGATTTGGTCCCTAATAGTTAGCAACCTAGCGAATGGTTTATTCTCCCTTTAGTCATGGAATTGATAGATAGAGGCATGACTTAAATCATGCTTAGGTGGGTCTTGTGTTAGAGGTGACCGAGCAGTAGCAGTGAATGGTGTGTTGACATGTGGCAAGTTTTCAGGTAGGCCCAAGGTTGTAAAATATTTGGCAAAGATCTAAGGTTTTCTCTATTTGCTCATTCATGGAATGAATTAGCAGTGCTCCAAATGATCTAGCAAATGCACGAATGTGTGTATTCACAAAATCTCAGAATGAGTTAGTGAAGCCCTAAAATTCTCAGTGACTTAGCGAATGTCTTCAGTCGCCAGTTCGTCAAATGTAGGTCGGGACTCTCATAAATGGTTAAAAGGTTATCTAGTGAATCAGTGACTAAGGCTTGTCTCACATTCATGAAGTACAACCGGGGTTAGATAAAATACTCAAAGATTTGGTGACTATAGTGTTCGTGTAGTCACTTGACCAGACCAGGGTTGGGAGAAGTATTTCACAACTTGGAGAACTGCTTTCAGTCCCACATTCACCAAATGACTAAAGGTAAAGAAAAGTCAGGTGGGTCCAAACTGACACAGGTGCTGACATGCTCATTTCCCATTGGTTAAAGAATTGATGATGAGTCTGAGGAATTTTCAAGGGTTTACCAACTATTTTAAAAGTTAATCTAGGCCGTTTATCTGCTGGGAAAGACTGCGATTGATCGTCATGTTTTAAAATTTGACCTGCTATCCGTTAAATTTAAAATTCAAATATTCCTGCAAGGTTTTTGCTAGGGTTTTGATCCAGCGGTCGATTGTGACAAGATGGGTAGCTTAGAATTGAATTCTCCAGGATAGTTATAGTTGAGAGGATGAAGAATAGGATTTGATAGCCACCACTTTCTATTTTATCAGGGTACCATATTGATATCCTCACGTCAAAGAAGCACTAAAAGGTGGTACAAATCAAACCTAGATTAGATATGGAGCATTCATGGTGAGTTCAAGTTGTAGAACGGTAGATGGATCAAGGTAGCTATGTCTGCAGGTGGATGTGATACAGAAATGGGCACATAAACAAGACATATTTGATCAGTCAAGATATTGTAGATGCATTTTATGATTAGACTTGATAGAGTTAGGTTTTTCTATTATTTTTATGCAAATCAATGTAACCCTAATTAGGTTTTTGACTCTTGCCTATGTGAAAATAGGAGAGGTATATATTCTTTTTTTTTAGAGCTTTACAGCTGGAGAGAGTTCACATTTTGTAAAGAAGAAAGTCTCTTTCTTAGAAAGCTATCCATGGCATTTTTCCTACCCTCTAGTTTTCTACATTCTATAATCTTTCATTGATGATTCAGATATTACAAAGGTATTTTGTGACATCTTCTCTGTCCCTATGCTTCCTTGTCTGAATTCTCTCTTATTGAATTGAAGTATATGTATGTTCTTAGTGATATCTTAGGGTTCCTGATCCCTCTCTCTTTCTGCAATTCATGTGTATTCCTATGGATGATTTGATTTGAATGCTCTTGTGGGTATACTTCAATCCCCTGACAGTCTATCTCATTCTTATACCCAATTACAGAGGTGAATGTTTGTTTGCAGGTTATAGATTGTGTCTAAATTCTTAGGAATGCTATTGTTTTTGAAATTCTCTCTTTCCTTGAATGCCCTCTTTCTATTGAAAACCCTTCTATGAAATATTGATGCAAGCCTATTTAGTGAGTTGGGATCTCCTAGACCTAAGTTTATGCACTGATTTCATCCTTTATACTATGATTCAAACCATCATTTCAGTGTATTACCTAGTAGGATAGTTTTCTTTACAGTCATTTCCCTTTCATGCATACCTTCTATCCCTTTCCCCCCAAAAGATTTTACTTTTCATGTCAAGAAGCAAATTAAGGTGATTATCCAAGAGGAACCAACCTAGAACTTGGAGGTCTCATCTTAGTTAGTACAAGTCCCACACCTGGAGATGATTCCCATGTTATACTAGGTTATCAAGATCAAGAGAGCTTGAAACAAGGGTCTAAACTTAGTGTATAACAGTTACAAAGTGGTTTTTCCCAAATTGGGTTTCCACTATAAATCCTAGTGTCAATACTTGTTTGAATGTTTTGGTTTAAACATTTTTGTGTTTTACAAGTTAGATACATCTGGGTAGTGGATTGCAATGTTATATTTTTCTATTATGCAATCAGTAATGACTGAGTAGCTGTTGGTTGTTAGATTTGATTGGTAGAAGAGTTTTAAAGTTTGTTTTATACATCTGGACCTAAGAAAAACTGATTCACCCCCTTCTCTATTTTTCTAAATCATATTAACACTTTGTTCTTGAATATTTTCTTCACTCGGTGCATGATCATGATCTTCATTGGTATTAGTTTGTTGATTATCAGTCTATAAAGACTATTGCTCTGTAGCAATACCCTATTACTCGGTAACGCTAGATAGTTTCTCAGGTAGAGTGTCTGGTTCCTCAATGTAAACAAATCTACCATAGTCTTCTATTTCCTTTTTACTTTCTTCACCATTCTTCTCAGCAAATTCATCAACTCTCACATTTGCACTTTCAATCATTTTGTTAGTAGCCTTATTCAAATATTTGTAAGCTTTAATTTTAGTAGAATATCCTTAGAATATTCCTTTATCACATTTTGAATCAAATTTTCCATTTCTATCATCTTTCAGAATGTAACATATACTTCCAAATATTATGAAATAACTCACATTAGGTGTGTAACCATACCATAATTCATAAGGTGTCTTATTTTATTACTTCTTCAGTTGAACTCGGTTCAATGTATATACAACAGTACTAACATCTTCTCTCTAGTACATTTGTGCAACATCCTTTTGAATCATTAGTGTTCTAGCACAATCCACAATAAATCTATTCTCCTTTCAATAATTCTATTCTGTTGGAGTGTCCTCGTGTAGAAACCCATCTCTTGATTCCATGCTCATTAAAAAAATTAGTGAGCTTATCAAAAATAAATTCACCATCTCTATCTGAGCTCAAGGATTTTAATTCTTTATCACTTTCTCTTTCCACTTTTGATTTATACCATTTAAACATCTTAAAAGCTTCAAATTTTTCTTTCAAGAACATGTCAGTCATCATCCTAGAGAAGTCATCAAAAAATAAGATAAAATATATGTGTCCATAATAACTATGAGTTCTCATAGGACCACATAAGTTAGTGTGAACTAACTCCAAAATAGCGCTAGATGAAAAGTGTTTTCTCTTAAAACTAGATTTTGACATCTTTCCAATTTGACATTGTTTGCACATACCATGGTCAGGTTTAGATATGCTTGGTAAACCTCTAACTCTCCTTTTCTTACTGATCTTAACCATCTTGTAAAAATTCACATGACATAACCTGCTGTGCCATAACCATATATATTCATTATTAGCCAACAAATAAGAAGTCTCAACATTGTCAAGATAAAAAATTACCTTTAGATTGTTCACTAGTATCGACTAACTTTCGAGCTTCACCAAAGATCTTCACCTTTCTACTTTCAAATGCAACTCGGTGACCTATAATATTTAGTCGTGCTACATTCAATAGATTATAATTAAGTCCTTTTACCCAATATGCATTATCACATCTGATCTTATTGTTCAACAATATAGACCATTTTCCTTTCACTAGACAAGGTGTATCATTTCCCATTTTTACAGATCCTCCATTATAATGTTCAAGGTATTCAAATTTCTCTTCATCACTAGTCATATGATGTGTAAAACCACTATCAATAATCCAAGCATCATTCTTGCTAACTTTAGAAATAAGTGCTATTTCTACATACCTTTCTTCTTCTTTAGAATATTCTTTCAAAGCCACAAATACCACTTCAATGTCTTCATTAGTTTTGGTGTCAATATCTTCATCTTCATTTTCAACAAGGTAGCATGCCTTCTTTCCTTTATATTTGTAGCCTCGGTTACTTCTTCTATCATACTATTGGTTACCTCTATGATCTTGGTAATCTCTTCTATCATACTAATTCCTTTCATTAGATTTTTCATTTGTTTTCTCATTTTCCTTCTTATCAGAACATCTCACAACAATATGACCGATCTCTTTACATCTAAAGCATACCAATTTTCATCAAGTTCATCTTCTTCACTTTCAATGTCACTTTCATTTCTTATCTTGTGTTTGCTACTTGATTTACCAATTTTTAGAGATGACATAAATGCAGATTCAACAGTAGGAAAAATACTATTGTCAAAGTTGTTCAACTCAAATGCAGTCAGTCTACTGATTAGACTATCAAGTGTAACATTATTACCAGGAGTTTCTCTCATCTCATGAATTGCAAAATCTAATAGCATAGGAAAGTAGCAAGGTTATGAGAATTTTATTTATAATACTATCTTCATCAATAATACCTCCTGCTCCTCATATAGCATTCACAACCTCCTTGACTCGGTTACTATACTAAGATATGTTCTCTCCTTTAATTTTCATGTCGTCAAACTTTCCCGATGTAGTCAAGGATGGAGAATCCAACTAAGGATGGTCCAACTTTGTAGCCAAACACCAACATAGCAAAAAATACAACAAGAAACTAGATCTAAAAGAAAACATATGTCTTTAATTCATCAAATAACTAATTACATGCAATGTGCCAAGCTGTAAGGACTTCCCGGTTATGGCCAATTAAAATGCATGAAATAGTTCTATAAGATCACTCAAGATCCAACACTCTTCTCCTCAACTAGCCTAGGTCTGGAACACACAAGACACTGGTAGGCACTCCAAGAAAGATCTAAACCCATACTCGAACTTCTAAGAAATCTTTCTACTACCTAATCCTGCAAGCTACTAACTCTAGTAGATCTAATCTGAACTCTAGATTGATGCCTAAACAACTACCCAAACATCTCCTTAAATACTAAACCCCAGCCACAAGTCGACTTTATAAAAAACTAAATCCAAAAAGCTAGTCAACTTTTGAATATAAAAATATTAAATGCCAAACATCAGTCGGCTTACAAATAACTTCACAAATATTTAATTAACCATGTCGGCGTCCAGATCCACATAGGATAATGCAACATGCTAGATCTATCCAATGGTTAATCCATAACTTGAGGAACATGACCTAGATTAAATGCACCAGTTGGCCAAGCCAAATCTCCAAGAACAACCATCGGTAAGCCAAACTACCGAGTGTCAAGAAATATATTGAGAAACCATACCAACCGAGCTTTGCCAGCATCACCGAGCACTAGATATGTTGAGTATCCTTCAATGACTGAGCTCCCTTCAGCAACTAAGTCCTCTAGTGACTGAGCCACTTTAGCAATCGAGAAATAGGCATAAACACCAAGACCTCATCAGTAATTGAGCACCAAGAAACAAACCACCAAGTCATTGAGTGACCATCATCCATGGAGATCCACCAGAACTTCCAACTAAGAATCACCACCAAGATCGAGAAACTCTAGTCTTCTACCAAGATCACCAGCCAAGTAATTGAACTCCACCAGATAGTTACCAAGACTACCAGAATCTTCACGCACTAAGCAATAAGCTAGGATTCCATTGCATCAGATTCCCAGGGTATAAAGAAAAGTGTGTCCCACACTTTCTCACCAAAGGGAACATCTAAAAAACACCAACTCCACTTCATCTTCACCAAAGGTTTCCACTCCATCACAAGAAAGAGAATCAATCTAAAACCCAACCAATCAGTATGTTCAACATCCTAAACAAACTGAGCCTTCAATCCATCACCAGGGATCAAGGAAGAATCCCATCTCAAAATCTCATCACCAGACTTATCACTATCAACCAACAACTCAAGTCTGCATCCAATAAAAAACATCTGCACTTTGACACCAAACAAAAGAAATTCGGTAACACCAACATCACCGAGGTGTTTAACAACATATAAATCAATACCAACAACAATCTAATCAAGCACAACTAGATGTTCTACAATTTCCATGTCAGGCATAATCGACTAGACATGAAAACCAATCTGCTCACTAGCCTCAACAAGGTCAGCAACATTATCAACAATCACAAGTAACTTAGCAACAAGCACAAGTTACTTTACAGGTTTCATGTCAGAATCCACCAACTGACCATCAAAAATAATTTCACATACCTCTTCAACCTCCAAACTATCATAGGAAACCTTGTTAAGATGTCTTCTCTCACGAACCTATCTTCTAACCGACCAAACAACTTTCCTCCAAATCAGCATACTCCAACTCCTGTCAGCTTTACAAAGCTCAACAACACTTTCTCTCAAAAGATTCTTAACTCAGTTCTCCACATGGTCTAGCAAATCCTCTTCCATTCAATAAAACCTCTTAGGAATCACATCACCAAGGTCCAATCCTCTTAGACATCTCCAAATATCTTCAAAAACCTTCTACAACAAACCCTAACACCGACCACCTTGTGACAACCTCCAAGCTGTATGTAAGTCAGATCAAAACCTACCACCTCACATGAACAACTAGGACATGATTTCACAAGTTCAATGTCATGGATCTACAACTTAGATTCTCCACAATCTCTTTGCCAACAAAATCAACTTCGCAAGATCAGCCTTGCTAGGTCAACCTTCTGCTTCAACAAGATCAAACTTTCACTCTGATACCACCTAATGTAGTCAAGGATGGAGAATCCAATTAAGGATGGTCTAACCTTGTAGCCAAACACCAACACAGTGGAAAACACAATAAGAAACTAGATCTGAAAGAAAATAGATGTCTTTAATTCATCAAATAACTAATTACATGCAATGTGTCAGGCTGTAAGGACTTCTCGATTATGGCCAATTAAAATGCACAAAATAGTTCTACAAGATCACTCAGGATCCAACACTCTTCTCCTTAGCTAGCCCAGGTCTGCAATACACATGACACTGGCAGGCACTCCAAGAAAGATCTAAACCCATACTCAAACTTCCAAGCAATCTTTCTGCTACCTAAGCCTGAAAACTACTAACAATTAAATCCCAAAAGCCAGTTGACTTCCAAATATATAAATATTAAATGCCAAACATCAGTCAACTTACAAATAACTTCACAAATATTTAATTCACCAAGTCGGCCTCCAGATCCACATAGGATAATGCAACATGCTAGATCTAGGTCCCCACATGCCCAACGGTCAATCGATAACTCAAGGAACATGACCTAGATTAAATGCACCAGTTGGCCAAGCTGAATCTCCAAGAATAACTGTCAGTAAGCCAAACTACCAAGCATCAGGAAATATACCGAGCAACCATGCCAACCAAGCTCCACAAGCATCATGGAGCACCAAATATGTTGAGTCTCCTTCAATGACCAAGCTCCCTTCAGTGACTGAGTCCTTTAGCAACTGAGCCACTTTAGCATCTGAGCAACAGGCATAAACATAGAGACCTCATCAGTAACCAAGCACCAAGAAACAAACCACCAAGTCACTGAGTGATCATCATCTATAGAGATCCACTAGAACTTCCAACTAAGAATCACCACCAAGATCGAGAAACTCCAGTCTTCTACTGAGATCACTAGCCAAGTAATCAAACTCCACCAAATAGTTATCGAGACTGCCATAATCTTTAGGCACCGAGCAATAAGCCAAGATGCCACTGCATTATTTCCTCTAAGACTCTTAGATTTTTCCTTTAACACATTAACATCTCCTCCATTAATTAGTGTAAGCTTCTCCCATGTCTAATTAGCAGCTGTACATGTCTTAACTTCTTCAAATTCAACATTTGATAAGGAAGAAGCAATCTCAATCATCATAGCATTGTGTTCCTATCTTTCTCTCATGTGATCAATAGTCAAAGGTCCAGTGGATAAGATAAACTCATTTTTCAAGTATTATGTAGAAGAATCACCAATCCTCAATAGATACAATTTCATTATGCTTTTCCATGTCGATAATTTTTCTTTGTTCAACTTTGGCACCTCTCTCTTATACATCTTGTGAGTTTAGCTTAAGTCTTTCAGACATTTCTTTCAAGCACTCTATGCTTTGATACCAATTGTTAGATAACTGAGAGGGGGGGGGGGGGGGGTGAATTAGTTAAGTCCAGTTATCCTATAGTTTCAAATACTCCCAGATGTATAGAACAAAACTTTCAAATCAATTAATTAACTCAATAAAATATCAACTGTGCCTTTCTATTCATCTATCAAATAGCAGTAAATTAAATACTATGTTACCTATCAATCCAGTTATAGTAATGTGCAAATTAAAATAAAAATTTAACATATCCATACACATATAACACTTTGATTTTAATGTGGAAACCCTGTTAGAGGAAAAACCACCAGGGATTGATAACCCAAAATAATTCACTCTTCTAAAGTGAGATCTGTTAAGAGACAACCCTATTAAAGGTTACAAAACACACTATGAGTTGTGACTTGGCTAGAGGATTTATCACTAATAGCCCTTGACCAAACATTCACTATGGGGTCAACAAGAAAACACTCAAAATTCATTGAATGTCATATGGAAATATAAAGATTTTTAAGTCCACTCGGTTAAGAGATTTATCTATAGCAATGGTTAAACTATTACAATAATGATATGAATCAAGTACAACTTGTTTTTCAGATTGTTAGATCTATGATAAGCTCAAAATACCTGTGACCAATAATATCAATTCAATCTCTTTGTATCCTCCAACTATGATCTTCTTGGTAATTCCTTTTCTCTATCGCTCGGTGTTGTCTATAGATTTTCTCAGTTTTATCTTCAACCTATTTAACCAGCTCACATGAATGCAATCTTCTCATGTGCATTCTAGAATTTAATCTAAATCTCTTGTCTTTTTTTATAGACTTCATAAAACATTTTATTTCCATCCATATATTTTTCCTCTTAATCTTTACCATTGATTTTTTTTCTTTAACCTTCTTCGACAGTTGTGTCAGTGACACATTTCATTCTCCATCCGATCATCCTTAAATTTTGTCAACTATTTGATCATCATAAAAAACATTATCGTTAACCTCAGAATCATAAGAAAATGTCCATCTCATCATCTTTAGTTGGAAATCATTAGTTCTATTTATTTCTTTTTACTTGGTCAATAACACAATGCATCAGTGATAACTAACTCGGTTAACACTGTACTCAATATACAATACACTTGCTCAGTCTATACTGAATTCTTCATTTACTGACCATATAAACTTGTACATTTTTTATCTTCAAACCATAACATAATTGTGTAATACAATAAAATCACTAACATAATGTCATGGACTCATCAATAAGTTACCCAATTAATACCATAGCCATATCTTTCTCATCCATCTCATCTTTATGTAGATATCTCATTCCTTCATCATTATTTCCTTCTTCTAATGTTTGTAACCATCATGATAAGTACAATCAAAACTAGTTGACATCAATGACAATACACTAATTGATTTAATGTACCACTTATTCCTTTTTAGCTCGGTGATCATCAATCAACATCTTTCAAATATCCAATCAGTTGTCACAAGATATTCAATCAGTTGTAGTCTATTAGAAAATAGGTAGTCAATTTTGATCATCGTCAGTTATAAGCTTTTGAATCCTCTAAATTGAATTCCTTATGGTAAAATACTTTACATAAGATGATGGTGGCTTGTGGTTCTATTTTTTTTCTAGAAAAAGGCATGAAACCTAATAATTTAATTATATATATAGAATATAAAAGATTACAATAAGAAAGGCTCTTTATAACTAGATTTTCTAAAAACTTAGTACAAAATACTTTTTAATAACCTAAACTATGACTTCTAAAAAAAGTCTAGAAACATCAAGATGGATACAACCAATCCATAAGGGAATCACAACCCAGATTAGCATCTTTCCATAAACAATATTGATTCTCAAATCTAACACCACAAAAAATAAAAATTAGTTGTTCAAAAAAAATATGTAAGATCTTAGCTGATTCAAACAACTAGGAGGCAAAATTTGGAGGGAAACACTGAATTATTCTTATAATCTGTCTACTATTCATTGATGCCCACCATAACCTGGACCAACTTGAAGTAGTTGGCTATTTGAACTTTCATTATCACAACATTTCCTTGCAAATCAACAACATTCACATATGGAATTTGTGACATATGGTCATGCTCATAAATGAGATTTTGGTTCTAGTTATAATGACTATGCATCGTGATTATTGTACTATCATGTTTTCATGTCCCCATTTGTTCTTTAGAATAAGTCATGGTGTGTTGATTACTGACAATAAGGTTAGCTGCAAGGATTAGATAGGACAAGATTAGAGAATTCTCCATATTGGTATCTCAAGCTGTGTAGTTTGGTGGATGTGTTTAGATGGTTTGTGAAGTGTTTTAGTTAAGATATATTTTTTCTAGTTTTCCCCGTAAGTGAAGATATATTGTCCTAAGTGTGATATTGTTGTTTGTGTTGGATTTTGGAAAACTCACCTATTTATAGTGATAAGATTTAGTTCTTAATGATTCAAATATAAAATCAAGAAAGATTTAAGAGGTCAAGAGTGGTTGTGTCATGGTGTGTTCTTTAGATGACATTATGTTCTTTAGATGATTCTATTGAGATGACTAATAATATGCTTTTAATGCCTTTTAAACATTATGTTTGCATCCAAATTTGGAGATTCTTTTGATGTGTGTGACTTGATCATATCATTTGAGGAAGAGTTATTATAATGTATTTGGGCCCCCTTTATCTCTTGGGGTAGACCACATTGAGTATTTGCATTCTTGATGACTGAATTTATATAAACATTTCATTTATTTCTTATGACCAACTGAATTTATATATATGAGTTTTAATGGATGGAAAAATATAAGAGTGTATGTGTGGAAGTGTCAAGTGTGTGTGGATCAAATGTGAAGAAAAAAGTAAAAAGAGTAAGGAAGAGAAAAAATGTGAATTTCTGTTCATCACATAGAGAGGTGAAAAAATTTGATTAGGAGATCCTACATCTTTTCATTTCATTATTTTTCTATACTTGCTAGAAGACAATCTACTCTTTTGGTAACCTTCTACAGATTTGTATCTTTCTCCAAAGTTGTCCAAGTCCTCTTAGGGATAGTGATATTTTTGGCTTATGGCCTAAAATTTATAACCAATCATTTCATATAGTGAGTGTGATTATCATCATAGTTTTTCTTGCATTGGGTTTTCCATGTAAATATAGAGTTCACGTGTACATTTTCATTGCTATATCTTTTTATGATGGTTATTTAAATTAATAATAAGTAATAGAGAATTGTTAATACAAATTGAAAACCATAAACTTAATCAAATGCAGACATCCTATCACCAAATTGATAGAATTAGGTTACTTTTGTGATAATACAACTTTAAATGCCGAAGAACAAAGAATATAGAAAATAGCTCAAAACCATGGTAATTTTATTCATAGTTTAATTACTTCAATTCGTGATCCACAATACACATCCAATATGAATTATTAACTACTCAATGGGGTATGTGCAGGATCATGGTATGCCAAACTAGGCCCTTAAGTGGCAATGAAAATTCAGAAAATCAGGTTTAGGCAAGTCAACATAAAAATTTGAACAAGTTATAAATATTATATAAAAAATATGTAAGAAGAGAATCTGTAGAAAATTGAATTTAGTTTCTAAGATACCAAGATTTTTTTTAAAAATAATTATTCTATATGTTGAAAACATCAAATTTCAATGTAGTAGTACAAAAATTTCAGGAAACAAATAAGAAGTAGGTGTATGTCTGACCACCTTAAACACAATCAAATGATAATTTTTTTTTATAAGATTCTAGATATAAGTATTAGACTCATGTACACAAATGTGACACATATTTTTTCATAAATTTTTTTCCAAGTAAATAATTAATTATGATTTTTCTTCTATAACTTTTCTAGAATACAAAAACTCCCATGTCTGATCATGTTAACGTAGTCTAAACTTTATCAATTTGATTTTAAATTTTTTTTTTATTGTAGTAAGAAAATCATAGAATGTGACACATATTTTGGATTTCAAAAATGCTATATAGTTTGAAAGTTATAGCTATTTTTCAATAAGTCTATCAATCAGGATTAGAAAGGTAACACGTAGGTGTATGTCTAACCATATTAAACAAAATCAAATAATAATATTTTTTACAAGATTCTAGGTAAAAATAGTAGACTCATGTCCAAATGTGATGCATATTTTTTTGTATTTTTTTTCAAGTAAATAATTAATTATGATTTTTCTGCTACAAATTTTTCTAAATATAAAAACTCTCATGTCTGACCACCTTAAGTTAGTCTAAACTTCATCAAATTGAAAGAATTGCTTATTATTATTGTATTAGGTGAAGTATAGAATGTGATGTACATTTCAGATTTCAAAAATGTTATATTCTTTTAAAGTTACAGTTGTTTTTCAAAGAGTCTATCAATCAGGACTTCTTTTTCACATTGCCACTTTTTGGCATACCATGATCCTGCACATACCCAATGATATTAAAGAGACAAAATTATCTCAGCAAGGCAACACAACATGTATAAAATGATTCTTTCTCTCCATCACGTTAGCTCCCACAAATTAGAGACTTTCTCAACTTTGTTTGACAACCAACCAAAGACCTCTATCTTTTTCCTACACCTTTTGTCTTTCTACACATAGCTATGCTAGGTTTTCTTAAGTTCAATGACGTTTACTTTTCAAAAACACACCAAGATTTCCCTCAACCTCTCTCTCCACATGATATTACCATGTTTTTGTAAATATGATGACTATCTCCATACCAAACACAAGAACCTCTTCCCTGTTGCTGTTCCAAATTATCTTCTATTTTTTAAATTTTTATTACAACACTCTACAATATTTCATGGATGTATGACTCATGAAAATTTTGACAAAGGTGGAAGGTGAATTTCATGCTTTTCCAAATCTAAAATGTTGACCCAAAAAGATTCATTTATTGGATGGTTCTTCCAATGAACCAGATACTCCAAATAATGTCTCCTCCTTGATCTTTTGGTTATGCATGAGACAATTACTTAGTCAACTTGTTCAATCTTATTTTTTGACAATTAATGTACCAATTCCTTGACATCTGACCAATCTAAAATTGCACTTTGTTCCTCACTTAATTCACCTTTGTAGTACTTGTACAAATAAACCACATTAAAAATTAGAAAAATGTCAATTTCAACTGGAAGTTTGATGTAATATGCATTTGATGAGAACTTCAGTAAGATTTTACAAGGACCAATTTATTCTACTTTCATTTTTTGTAGGTGTGTAGTGGGAAAAGGGGAGCACCTAAAGATCTAGTTTTCCTCAATTCACAATGCATTGGAATGAAAAACCACATCAAGACAAATTAAATCAACACTTCCAAGTGAGTAGGATGATAATGCAAGACTTTTACTTTTGGGGTTTCTCTTTCTTTATTGTTTAGAATCGAGAAGGGGATACATAATACTATTATGCAAATGACTATTTAAGACAAGAAAAAATCTAATCAGACTGAAAAGTATATGTGGAAAGAGATTAGGATATATTGGAGTGCACCTCAAATTGAAATGGGAGAAATGAAGACTTAAATATAATAAGTATAATTAAATTCTTTTTCACACATGACAAAAATCTTCCCACAAAAAAATGAAGACCATTAGAACATGTTATCTGAGGAATATTGTATTGATAGCTCAAATATATTGTTAGATAATTATTTATTTGAATTTTAAACAAAAGAATTTTATTGAGTAAATAATGATATAATTCTATAAATTTTATAGTGGCTCCTTTACTTTAGTATAGTTTATTGAAAACCTTTTTAATCACCAAGGTACAATAAATAAATATAGTTGTGTAATAAAATTTCATACATAGTTTTATGCTAAGAACATTTTATATTATTACCTATTCCACCAATATCCCATAATTGTTTCATGCCACTTGAGACCCATTCATGAAAGAGGAAGAAAATGGATTAGAGGTTTGTTTCCAACTCCTCCTCTGGTACCCTACTAGTCTCTACTAGGGTTGTTGTCACCTTTGATCCCATGAACTAGGTTCCTGCTAAGGAAGTCATGGTTGACCACCCAAAGATTCCAACATTAGGGTTTGTAGATTCATTTTTAGTCATCTGAGTAATGATTCCATGATGAATCATATCATAGGAAAATATGTCAAATTAGTGGAGCCCCAAAAGATGTGAAGCCAAATTGTTCTCCATGAGTACCCACCCACAGGGCATGTGGAAACCTAAATCTCATTCTCAAAAGAGGTAGTCCCATATAGTATACACATAAAATATTATCTAGCATGTCACAATACCTTTAAAAAGTCACCTTTATACTAGATGTCAAATGAATAAGTTTCCAGAGGGAAGTAATTTAAAATTTCCAAGAATGATGATAATTATGTTAGAAAGAACACATATGACACCCATACTAATCATAGCCAAAAGAAAGAACATGGTTGGAACCCATGATGAAGATGTAACAAAATATTCATATGCAAAAATATTCATCATGGGAATGGTTGTAACAAGGAGAATGATTAGGACCAGTTTGTAAGATAGGGCATTATATATATAAAACCCAAAACCCGTATTGTAATAGGGGAATTTTTTGGAAGGTAGATATTCTAAAGTGAAATTTATTTTAGTTTGAGTTTTTTTCTTGGTGAAACACCATGGTTTTTCAGCTTGAGATGTATGATGTAATAATTTTATTTTGGGGATTTTTTTCCATCCTTGGCATATTTTATCTTAGTGAAATATAAAGGTTGTGCTTCTGTAGCCTTTCTTATTTTGCTAATCAAAGTGTTTTACATTGATTTATTTTATGTCTAATATAGTTTACGTATGTTGATCATTTTGTCTTCTACTTGTAATGACTAATGAGGGATCATGCAACTTTTTTACTCATCCTAATACCACTAATACAAAAGATAGATTGTATCATTTATAGTCTAATTATTAGTAAGATAGATCTTAAGGGTGGTTATCATCTAAGTTGACCCTTATAGGAGGTATTTCTCCTTGATATAAGGGGGAAATTTTTGAATATCTCTTGTCTAAATTTCCTTTAGAAATAGCTTCCTTGTACCATGTCTCTCACTATGGAAAATTGCATATCCCTTGCGAGACTTTTTCCTGAACTTGGACCCATATAGATGTGGTAGGAGCATCTTGGGTTCCTGGCAATCTTACATCATATTGGAGGAATTTCCTTGTGGTCTAGTGAAGTTCCTTGTTTTGGGTAGTTTTTAAAGATTTTGTGTGTGATCGATCTATGTATATATTTGGCATGTGTGATGAAAAGGGTTTGTTCCTTGATATTCATGGAGGATATGTCTATGATTGAACCTCTTCATGTGGGGTGGATTATGAGATCTAGCATGTTCTTTTCTGACTGGTCATTTTCTTCATGTCACCGGTTCAATTGTGTTCATCAGTTGATTGTTGAGGATTATGGTGGAGGTTTCTAGTCGATGGAGTTGAATGACATGGATATCAAGGTGGACCTATGTTTGGATGACTTGGTGGTTGGATTTTTTCCTAGTGAATTAATTAAATTTTTTAATTATTTGGGATCTAGGCCAACCTGGTCTAATTTATTTGTCTTGGGATATGTAATATCTTGAATGCCAATCTATGGTGGCTAGTATGTATAAATTTAGGGCTTATGATTGTAATAGGGGGAAACACTGGGGGTGCGGAATAGCAAAGAGTTGAGTGAGGATAGCTTTGAGGTTGGACTAATTAGAATTAGGATATGAGGTTTATTTCTTTATATATGGCCATAATCAGAAAGGCCTTACAATTCGACATGTTTGAAGCCAATTTGATATTACTTGATAATAATATGTTATTATTTGGTTATATCTTTGTTGTGCTTTTCTACTTTTGCTATGTTTAATTTTGCTACAAGATCGGACATCTCCTTTGGAGACTTTTTTGGTCTTGACTGCATGAAGTGGTATCAAAGCTGGTTTGATCTTGCAGTGGCATATAGCTTGGTGTCTTAACTTATGAAGCTTTTGGGGTTCTATTTGTGAGGTTACAGAGTGTAGATATGACTTGCATCATTGAAGGGCTTGCAAACGGTGGTCAAATGAGATTTTCTACTGGAAAGTTGAGTTTTTGTGATGATATGAGTGAGTTGCAGATCTTTGTATGGTAGATGTTGTTCCAAGATCATGAAATACTAAATTGGTTTGTCAAGGGATGGGAGAATGTGGATCTGGCCTGCGATTGTAGAGGATCTGTGTGAGGATTTATTAGAAAGAGGATGTTACTGGTTATGAACCTCAGAAGGAGGTTAAAACCTTGAGAAATATCATTGTTGGTAGATAGATTACTAAATCAAGGTAGTTTGCAAAGATGTTCAATAGATTATTTACTATGAGGAAGTTGGAATATTGCAATTAAATCACTGACCCAAGATGGTTGTGCCTTGGGATAGAAGGGAAGAAGATGATGGGAAAGGTTGAATGTTTGGTTAGATAGGGTCTTTATATAACTTGAGAAGAAGTTAGAGGAGATTTATGGTAAGATTGATGAGATTAGGAGGTTGAATTATAGCTGGCATTTATCGATCTAGAAAAGGATTGTTTAGATTGTGAAAAGGCTTGTTCAAAGAAGAAAAAGGCAAGTTAAGGTTGTTGTTGAAGAGGTAAATACTGACCTTTCTGAGGTTAGGGTGTTAGATCAAGTTAGTTTTCATGATCAAATGGCTGGGTTTGAACAAAACATCTTGTTTTTGGCAATGCCATTGCTGATGATGTGGAGAAGTTACCTTTTTCTGAGGGTAATGTTGAGGATGTTGGTATTGATGAACTTGTTGATAGGGTTTTCATTGGAGATGATAATCCTATTGTTGATGAGGATTTTCAGAGTGCATTGTTCTAGTTGGATGCTATTACTTGTGTTGCAAAATTATAGATGGTTGCTAAGGATATAGAGGTGGGTGATGAAGATGGTGGACATCTTGAATTCCTTGTTGCTAGAATAAGCTGATGGTGGAAGGTGATGATTTTATTGATTTGTTTGTGAAGAAGAAAGAAGAACTGATGCATTGTGTTGGGGATGTTGATTAGTTTTTTCTATTATTAGGTGTGTTGACTAGTTGGTTTTAGTATAGAGGAATTAAAGTTTTGATTGGAGGAAGCAGAGGTTGCTTGTTTGTAGGTTTGTCTTCTTTCCTTTGAGGATTGGGAAATCAATGGTCAGGATGAGGTTGTGTTTAGATTTTATTGTGGCATAAAAGTGTAAGGAATACTTTTATATCTACCCTAGGTGTTTGATGAAAGAGAATCTTGGGTTCCTAGTAATCTTACATCATCTTGGATGAATTTACTTGTGTTCTGGTGAAGTTCCTTATTTTGGGAAGTTTTCAAAGATTTTGTTTGCAATCGATTTGTCGAGATCTTTGTCATGTGAGATGAAAAGGGTTTGTTCCTTATTGTTTATGGAGTCTATGTCTATCATCTTAGCTCTTAAAGTGGTGTGGATTGTGAGATCTAGAATGTTCTTTATTGAATGGTCATGTTCTTCATGTCATCAGTTCAGTTGTGTTCACCAGTTGATTATTGAGGATTACAGTTGAGGTTTTTGGTTGATGGAGTTGAATGGAGTGGATCTCAAAGTGGACCTATGTGTGTCCAAATTGGTGGTTGGATCACACCTAGTGAATTAATTAAATGGTGTAATTATTTGGGATCTAGGCTGACCTAGTCTAATACGTTTGTCCTGGGATATGTAATATCTTGATTGCTGACCTATGGTGGCTAGTATGTATAAATTTAGGCATTTAAATTTTAATAGGGGGAAACAATGGGGGTTGTGGATATAAGAGAGCTGAGAGAGGATATCTCTGAGGCTAGATAGACCAGAATTAGAATTTGAGGTTCATTTCTTTGTATATAGCTGTAACTGGGAAGGCTTTACAGTTTGGCATGTTTGAATCCAACTTGATGTAATTCAAGATGTTACTTGATAATAAGATATTATCATTTGTTACATATTTTTTGTGCTCTTCTTCTTTCCACTATGTTGACTCTTGCTGCAAGATTAGACATCTCCTTTGGAGACTTCTCCGGTCTTGACTGCATCAAGATGCTTCCCATGATGAGGATCTAAATATTACATTCTAAGTCACAGTCAATTCATATATTTTGTTATTTTATTCAACAATGAAGGGCCTATGATACATTATCTCTAATCCATAAAGGTTTGAGTTTCTAATTGGGAAGGAATAGATTACTATGAATCATGTCTAATGGAATCCCAAATATGTCATAAAATGTTTGTACTATAATTTTTCCTCCTCTTAGCTTAGTTGGTTTGAGAGAGGTATCTTTTCCATTTTCCTCACCACCAAGTATGAAGAGATAGCTTCTAAAATCGTAGATGTTGTTTCACAGGGTGTAATATGTCCCATCCTATGAAACTTCTTGATTTCCTTTATTTAGGCATGAGCCTCTTAAAGATAAATAGGGATCTTGAGAGAGAGAGAGAGAGAGAGAGAGAGAGAGAGAGAGAGAGAGAGAGAGAGAGAGAGAGAGAGAGAGAGAGAGAGAGAGAGTTATTCTAGGTGATCAATGAAGAAAAATATACTGTATAGGAGAACAAGTTGTGTTATCTTGTATGATATATGAGGCAGTTTAAGAGGAGTAAGAGTTGGAAGAAAGATATTATGTTGTGTTATGCTAGTTCCACTCAACCTAGGAGAGAGGAGATTAGTGCAAAGATGAAGTTGATGGTCTAGTAAGTTGTGTTATGCTAGTCAACCTATCTCAAGGATAACCAATTAAAGAATTGTATGCAAGGAAATACATAAAAAAGAATTTCACCAAAGAAATAATTATTTCCAAAGGAATATGCTATAATATACAAGCATTTCTCCAAGGAAAACATTTCTTCTATAGGGATCCTCTAAAAATGTTGGGAAAGGATAACCAAGAAATATATTGTCTCTAAGGAAACCAAAAAAAAAAAATTTCCCTCGGGAAAATTTTATTTTCAAAGGAATCTTCTATATCAATGTAAAAATACAACTAAGGAAAGCATCGTCTCCATGGAAATCTGAAAGACAAAAGGATTGCCCCATGGAAAATGTTATTTACCAAGGAATCTACTTTGTATTTATATAAAAATAACCAAGGAAAGGATTTCCCATAGGAAATATGAAGACAAAAGGATTTCCCCAAGGAAAATACCATTTCCAATTGAATCCACTTGAAAAATATTAAGAAAGGATTTCCTCGAAGAAAATGCTACCTCCAAAGGAATCTTCTATATAATATGCATGAAAACCACATGTATGCCACCCTCATTAACATGAACACATATGACTATGGTAGAATCTTAAAGAAAATTAGTTAAAGGATACCCACCTTCAACACCAAGGAGATATCCCTTAGGAAAATATGTACATGCAACCTTAGCAAAAGAGTGATGATTCCTTAGAGGACAAGGGAGAGACAAATGTATAAAATGATATATTACAACACATGTAAAGGGATCCTTAGGAGGAAAATATATTTTTTCTATGAAATCTACCTCCAAGAAGAGCTCTTAAAAAATGAAATCTTTGAGAAAGAGAGGGAAAAGAGAACAAAAATTCACCCTTTTCCCTATATTTCTAGGTAAAATGATATTCTTGATGAAAGATGACACACTTTAAGATCCCAAGTAAGGGAATAAATTTATTATGGACATGCAAATGAAAACAAGGAAAAGGTTGTTATCAAGGATACACACCTCTTTCATAATAGAGAATCATTTATTGAACAAGAAACTCCTTGTTAGAAAGGATGTCACTGTTAGAAATAATAAATACTGAGAGGGGGGGTTGACTTAGTATTTCACAAACTTTTTCTTTTTCCCAAATAAGGATATTATTAATTAACTTGTAACTTGCATAAGAAACTAAATTGAATAAACTGAATAGCATACATAACCATAAAATGATAGAACTCATAACACCATCTTTGTTATTGAGCAAACCCTGGCCAAGGGAAAACCTTGGTGGGGATGGTACCCACAAATGATCCACTAATCAAAAGTATCTTGTGAAAGATATTAACCCTGTTAGGAGTCTATTACATCTGTATAGTGTCTCAGTCCTTATTAGAGGACTTAGGACTTATTAGAAGCCTCAACCCTGTTAGGAGTTGGTATTAAAAAATATGAATGTATGCAAGATGAGACCACTACCCAAACATGCAATGTACAATGATAATCTTCAATACAAAAGATAGTATACAAAATCTTTTACTAGTTTTGAATATCTTCAATATTCTGATCTAGCTTTTAATCTCTTCACAAAACTTGTTATCAACTCACACTGTTCTGATCATACATTAGTTTTTTCATAATACACCATTATACATCAATACCATAACATTATAAAACTTCACATAATAAGTTTCTTTCCTTTATAAAAGCTATCACAAATATAGCTTTCACATTCCCAAAACATAATATTACTTCTTGCCGACTTAGGGTTAACATCTAGGATGTCGTACCTAATTAGTTAAGTCATAATTTTGATAAAAATAATAATCCCTTAACCCAAAATATTCATTTACTTGTCGCTTCTCCATTTTGTTAGCTCAACACTGTTTCTATAAAACATTAATAACTATATCCCTACATACCATATAGTCTTGCACTCTTAGTTGTAGCTTCAACATACTTCATACAATCTATTCTCAAGTTCTCTTTGTTGGCATTAGGTATGTTTGTCATTAGTGACAACACTTATTCAGACTCTATGTGTTTACCTAGCAAACATGATAGTATTTACTGAGCAGACATGATAGTGTTTACCCAATAGACATGACAGTGTCTACTGAGCAGACAGGATAGTGTTTACCAAATAGACAGGACAGTGTTTACCTAGCAAATAGGACAGTGTTTATAGAGTAGAAAAAACAATGTTTACCAAGTGATGAAATGAGCAGTGTTTGCCGAGTGCCAGATGGTAAATAGGAAATTCAATTTCTACCGAGTGACACTATATCTACCGAGTCTCTAGTATATACCGAGTTTGAAATTACAACTGAGTGGTTAGTATGAACTGAGCCTCCACTTCTACCGAGAGCATGACGATGCCGAGTAACACAGTGGATGCCGAGTATTAGAAAGTCACCAAGTTAGTTTGCAATAACTGAGTAACTATATTTGGGCTGACTTAGTAATATGTGTTAAGAGCTAACTTTGTAATTATTTTGTAATTGTTTTGGGTTGATATATAAACAATGTTTTGTATCATATCCAAGGTGTGAAGTAGCGAAGTATGAAAAAGAGAGAAAGGTAGAGATAAGCGAATTACAAAGGGCTATAATAGTATAAGAAGTAGCAAAGATCTATCCATTATAGAAGGTGATCAATACATCAGAGAATCTCAATCAGCAAGTACAGTTGCAAGTAAGAGATCTACTATTTCATCCTAATAGGTGAATCAACTTAAAATCCTTTAACCGAGTAGACTTAACAGTCTTTGTAAAATCTCTTAACCGAGTGCATACTTTATTGTATGTTTTTAAATCCTCTAACAAGGTGGACCTAGCAGTTCTTATTGCTCCTAACAGGGTAGATCATCATAAGTGATCATTGCAAGCCTTAACTGGAAAACTTTATACTGCAGTATTGAAGTTTTGTGGGTATCATCCCCACCCTAGTTTTACTTTCTACTTGGAAGGTTTCTGGGTCACCAAATCTTTGTGTTCAAAGTGTCATGAATGTTTTATTCTTTCTGTTACTCATACATGCAGTCAGATTATCAATCTAATGTTATTTGAAATATGGTTAAGATATGAATTTGTTAAAAGTTTTGAAGTTACTGATTCACCCCTCCCCTCTCAGTAACCTGGATAGTCTTGAATATTTCCAACAATTGGTATCAGAGCTTTGTGGTTCTCAGGATAAAGTTTGACAACTTGAGAAGAGATTTAGGACAATGGAGATATTCAGACTTAACAAAGTAATTGAGAATGAAAAGCTAGATCTGGAAATGGCCATAACTCAACTCAAGGAAGCAAGAGAGCATCTTTCCCAATCCCTAAAAAGAAGGAAGGAACTTGCAAATCAGATTAATGACCACTAGTATGTTGAAGAAAATATTGAAGACTTTTTCCCTTCAAATAGCTCAGATGAAGCAAACAATGCAATCAAAGAACTTCTAGAAAAGAGTGGATCTCTACAAGAAGAGATAAGAAAATTGAAAAGAGAACAGGGAATTCAGTCAACAAGATTTTGTGAAATCTTGGAACAAAGAAATAAGATGAAAGATGACATAGATGGAAAGAACAATGAAATCCATAATCAAACCCTTCAACTAGAAAACCTTATTGATCAAGTCTCCAATGCAAATGAAGAAATCTTGACTCTAACATCAGAAAATGAAAATATAAGAGAGGAGCTGAGATCTGAAAAGAAAATCAATTTAAGATTGGTGAATGACTTAGACACTGAAAGGAAAATCAATGAGATAATGTTGAAATCTCAAG
Organism: Chamaecyparis obtusa; assembly: GCA_027943335.1. Classification (NCBI taxonomy): domain Eukaryota; kingdom Viridiplantae; phylum Streptophyta; class Pinopsida; order Cupressales; family Cupressaceae; genus Chamaecyparis; species Chamaecyparis obtusa. The sequence continues at coordinate 85,247 of BSBK01000587.1, forward strand.
AAGATATAAATCAGGTGTATGAACGAAACCTTCATAGGCAAAAAGGAAAAGTAGGACTTGGATACAAAGAGGAAGGTGATTCCTCCAAACAAGGTACTCAAAAGAATAAAAAACTCACTTGTAATCACTGTGGCAAAATTGGTCATACTTCAAACAAATGTTGGAACAATGGAAAAGAAAAATTCAATGGAAAATGTTACAATTGCAATTAGCATGGTCATAAAGCAAATGAATGCAAGGAGAAACCAAGATTTAAAGGTAAATGTCACAAATGTAGCAAACAAGGTCATAAGGCATCAGAATGCAGAACTAAAACACCCAATCCAAAAAAACAAATTATGAAAGAAATGTTTGGTTGGGATTACAACACTTGGTGTAGATGTCATTAGTGTGGAGAATATGGGCACATTGGCATGAATTGTGTAAGGCATCACTTGAGAAAAAGGGATACTACCATAAGATGTTATAAATGCACTAAGCTTGGTCACATAGCTAAAAACTGCATGAATTTAGGCAAAGTTGAAGATGAAAAGAAAGCAAAAGCAAGTAGCATTAGGAAGCAGATGAGACAATAGTAGATTCCTAAGCCTACCGAGCAAACCAATCCAAGTAATGAAGTGACTCATGAAGAGAGTGGATCTATCAACTCTAACTAAGTCTCCAAGAAAGAACTGGAACTGTATCTTCATAGACATATTCCAAATAGTTCCTAAACTGAAAGGAAGAAGGATCCAAATCAGTATGCAAGATACAATAGGATCACAAGAAGGTTGGTATTAGTTACCACTGAGCAAGGTCGGGAGTAACCTAATTTCATTTGGTTACCGAGTAAGGTCGGAGTAGTATGAATTCGTATGTTCTCTGAGTTGCAAAATCTTCACTGAGCATTTAATGCATAGTGGATGACAGTCTATCAAATTCAATACCTTAATTCCTATGGAGCATTAATGACAAAATTTTAACAAAAAGCATGAAATCGAGTTCATTCTTCATGGCGAATATCAACATATTGAGCAGAGAAATTTCTAGTGCGATCAAGCGATTCGAAGCAAAATTTTGTAGTAGAAATTTCTTTGAAGAATTTTTCTTTTTCTACCAAGCTACCATGGCATCATCCAGCACCAAAGTAAAGAAAGGTTTAGAAATGGTAGTTCAAGGAGAATGGAAAGCATCGAATTTCAAACTCATGCCCACGATTGTAGAAACCCTAGATCCAAGTGGATCTCAATCTCAAATTCCTCCAAAGGTACTTCTTGTAAATGACATTCACATTCATTTTAAAGGTACAATTCAAGAGCTTGGAACCCTAGAGATAGATGTTGTTCGTGATGAACTGTGTGTTGATGGTGTTCTCAAACTGGAACATAAACATTTGGAAGATAAGGGTTTGACACATATCACCCACTTGCCTCAGAGTTTCTAGATAAAATGGATTAGATATATCCTAAGCCGAGTGCACGAAGGTAAAATTTGGCTTGAGCAACTAGTGGAAATAACAAAGAAGATGATTCACCGAATCACTAGTCTTCCCATGCTTACCAAGGCTAAATCTACAAAAACCCTAGGTCGGGTAGAGCTAGAAAAGAAAACCCTAGCTGAATGGGATGGTAGAGGTATGAGAATAAATAGTATTACCGATGTAGAACTAAAATTTGGCACATATGTCATAGCTGACAAGATATATAGTTCAAGTCAGTAGAATAGTGTTCCGTGTGAAGCAGTTGACCTAGCTTATAAAATTGTGAAGAATAATCTATCATTTGACCTAGCAGATTTATGTTGAAACAGTTCAGCAAGAATATGGAGAGCATTCAAACCTCAAAGAACAATCCATGTAAGTTTGGCTCACTATTGGTTTGTTTATTTTTCTATGCTCAAAAGTTTTTCCCATCAAAAGGCATGGTAAAATGGAGAAAGGATGTGCCTATTCTTTATCAGATAAATGAGTATATTGCAAAAATGGGTGAAAATTTTGTAAACATAATGGATAACTATTTTGAATCTTTTAAAGAAAAGATGAATAATAGATTCTACATTCCACTAAAGCTGGTGGAAGATTATAAAGATGATGTTTGTTTCATGGTTGATTGTGATAGAGTATACATTTAGGTAGTAAGGCCTAGGATTGTATGGGTGAAACCTCTTCCTTATGAGGTAAACATTGATGAAACAAAGGATATAATTGAAGCCCTAGTAAATCAACCTATTGATCCAAAGGCTCCATACTGATGAAGGGTGCTCCCCTTAATACCACAAACACATAACAGAAAGAGAGAAACCACAACAATATGCAAGAACAGAAAATTGGCTTCTTATTATCTCCACAAATGTGGAATTACAAACTTTCAGAATTACAATATGCAAAGCCACATGGGCATTCCCTTACAATATTCTGTAGGACAAAGCCTCGAATTAATACCCAGATCTACTACCCAGAACTATTCTGAACTGCCTAAGACAATAATACAGCCTTCCTTATATAGGCAATTTCCACCGCCTGGGAAGGTTCCAGAATTTTAGCCAATAAGGCCGACCAAACTTAGAATTATTTTTATTTTACATTTCATTACATCATAGTCGGCTCAAGATAACCTTTGAAACCCGAACAGAAATTTTGAAGAAAATTATTTTTCGCCATTTCAGGTGGCCCAACTTCAGAAGACCATAAGTCATCACCAGTTGACCCGCTCGGCTATTATAACCCCATTTCGGAAACGCCACGAAGTGCTCTACAGGCTTGACCGGTGCAAGCACTTGTCACCCAAATTTTCGACCTCATCCGGGGCCTCTAAAGCCTTCAAAACTGAGTTCAAAGTTTCTGTACCATGCTGCCAATACCGAAAATCTTCAATATCTTCCAATATACACTTGATCTGACAATGAAACTTTACTGGCAGACTTATATGACCAAAATCAACCTCCAAGAAAGAAATCAGATCATTCTGAGCACATACAAAAATTACCAAAAATAGTAACTTTCCATAAATAGCAGCTCTGCACAAAATAGCCCTTATTAAATATAAAAATAGAAATATTTTTGGGTGATGCAAGATTGCTCTTACACCCAGGATGCTCCTGCATCAGACACCCGGGGTAATTTGAGAAGTGACCCTGTCACGACTCAGGTGTGTAGAGGAAAACCAAGACGGTTAACCTCCTCTTTTGTTAGCCATGATGAATCTTCAACAGGTCGTCCTTTCCATTTGACCAGATATTCTTCATATGTGCTGTTCCTTGTGCTTCTGGCAACACGACTGTCCAGTATGTCTTCAATCTCCTTGATATCTGAACTAGTTGCTGGAATACTCCACTGTGCTGCTGTGATCTCATCTTCAACACCTCCTTCATGATACTCTGTCAGATCTGAAATGTTAAACACTAGTGAAATATGCAGCTCACTAGGCAATTATACCTCATATGCATTTCCTGAATCATGCTTCTTCAGTATCTTACACGGACCAAACTTCTTCATTTTCAGCTTGTTATATGTACCAACTGGAAACCGCTCCTTCCGCAAATGAACCATGACTTCATCACCAACCTGAAATTCCTTATACCTCCTTTTCTCATCTGCCTTAGCCTTATACTGTGTGTTCATCTTGGTAATATGCTTCCTCACCTCCCCATGGATGTTCTTCAAGTGTTCTACAAAATCTTCAGCTTCGGCACTGCTTATTTCTCCTTTATCTATCTTTCTCAATTCAGATGCATTTCTTGGACTACTTCCATATACAATCTGGAATGGTGATTTACCAGTGCTCCTGTTGACAAAATTATTGTATGCAAATTCCGCCTGTGGTAAAATCAAATCCCATCCTGCTGGCTTATCTCCAACCAAACATCTCAGCAAATTTTCCAAACTTCTATTCACCACCTCTGTCTGTCCATCAGTCTGTGGATGATGTGATGAACTAAACTTCAAATCTGTCTTCAACTTCTTCCACAATGTACGCCAAAAATATCCAACAAACTTAGTGTCTCGATCTGAAACTATGGTCTTTGGCAAACCATGAAGTCTCACTACTTCTCTGAAAAACAATTCTGCTACATGAACAGCATCATTAGTCTTCTTGCAGGGAATGAAATGTGCCATCTTTGAAAATCTGTCAACCACCACAAAAATTGAATCGTGTCCCCGCTGTGTCCTCGGTAAACCAAGAACAAAGTCCATGCTGATATCCTCCCAAGGCTTCTCTGGTACGGGTAATGGCTGATACAATCCTGTATTCTGCTTCACTCCTTTCGCCATCTGACATACTCTGCAACTCTGTACAAACTTCTTCACATCTTGCTGCAACTGTGGCCAATAATAATTCTCACTAACCAAACCAAGGGTTTTATCACGACCAAAATATCCAGCCAATCCTCTGCTATGCTTCTCCTTGATGAGATTCTCCCTCATAGAACTTCGTGGAATGCACAACTGACTCCCTCTGAATAGCATATCATCCTAGATGATGAAATCCAACCATTTCGTCCTGTCTAGAGTAACAGGTTCTGTGCAAGCTTTCCAAGCTTCACCAAAATCAGGATCCTCTGGATATAAATTCTTGAGTTCCTTGAACCCAACCACTTCAATCTGCATTTCTGTCAGCAATAGTTGCCTTCTACTAAGAGCATCTGCAACCCTATTAGACTTTCCACTCCTATGTTTCAAAACAAATGTATAACTCTGCAAAAACTCAACCCACTTCAAATGCCTTTGATTCAATTTTCCTTGACTATTCAAATATTGCAAAGCTTGATGATCAGTATACAAAACAAACTCCTTAGGAAGCAGATAATGTCTCCACTTCTTTAATGCCTGAACTATAGCATAAAATTCCTGATCATAAACAGAATATTTCCTCTTGGCATCATTTAACTTCTCACTAAAATATGCAACAGGTTTACCTTCTTGGCTCATAACAGCTCCTATTGCAGTACCACTAGCATCACAATCTACTTGAAACACCTTATTAAAATCTAGAAGTGCTAAAACGGGTTGTTCTGTAACTTTTTATTTCAACAATTGAAAACTCTTTTCTGCCCCATTAGTCCACTTAAACTCTTTTCTATCCCCTCTCATTGTTTCAGTCAAGGGTCCACAAATACTGCTAAAATTTTTGATAAACTTTCTGTAAAAGCTAGCTAGACCATGAAAAGATCTTACCTCAGTAACACTCCTTGGCATAGGCCATTCAAGGATAGCCTGTACCTTCTCTGGGTTCATTTTTAGACTTTCTCCTGAAACTACAAATCCCAAATACACCAACTCTTTCTTCACAAAACTGCACTTCTTCAAATTAATCAGCAATTTTTCTTCTCTCAACTTCTCAAATACCATACGAATATGCATCATATGCTCATCCAATGTCTTAGTAAAGATCAAAATATCATCTAGGTAAACAATGACAAACTTACCCAGAAATTCTTTCAGAACCTCGTTCATGAGCCGCATGAAAGTGCTCGGTGCATTGGTTAGCCCAAAAGGCATGACTAACCACTCATATAGTCCTTCCTTTGTCTTGAATGCAGTCTTCCATTCATCTCCTTCTCTGATCCGAATCTGATGATATCCACTCTTCAGATCTATCTTTGAAAAATACACAGCTCCACTCAAACAGTCCATAATATCATCCATTCGTGGCAATGGAAACCTGTACTTGATTGTGATCTTGTTTATTGCCCTAGAATCTGTACACATCCTCCATTCTCCATTCTTCTTTGGTGCTAATACCGCTGGTACAGCACAGGGACTCAGACTCTCACGGAACAATCCTTTCTGTAACAGTTCATGTACTTGTCTGTTCAACTCCTCACTTTCTGCAGGTGTCATTCTGTGTGCTGCCTTATTCGGCAAACTCGCTCCTGGGATCAAGTCCATCTGATGACTGATCTCCCTGACTGGTGGTAATCCATCAGGCATGTTATCGGATATAATATCCTGAAACTCATTCAACAAATCTGCAACTTCTACAGGAATATCTTCTACTTCCTCTTTTCCAGCTTTTGGAATTAAAGTAAAACATACATGCTCATGCCTCATACCATCTAGGAAATTTCTTCCATCAAAAAAAGTTATTCTTGCATTACCACATACCTTTTCTTCGGTCTCCTTCAATGGCTTTAGTTTATGTCGCACTCCATCCTTTGTCAGGGAATAGGTATTTGCACGACCATCGTGTACAGCACATCTGTCAAACTGCCACGGTCTACCCAATAACATATGACATGCATCCATAGAGATGATATCACATAGTACCTCATCTTGGTACCTGCCGATCTTGAACTTCACTAGGCATTGTTCATTGACCATGACCTTGTGGTCATCCTGTACCCAGGCAATCCGATATGGATGTGGGTGTTTCTGTCTCTTGAGTTTCAACTTTGTCACCATCTCTTCTGACACCAAATTGTCAGTGCTTCCACTATCAATAATCACATCACAACATTTACCTTCACACTTGCACCTGGTGCGAAACAGGCTCCTCCTTTGCTCAGGTTCATTCTCACCACTCAACAGGACTCTTCTGTTAATCAATGTTTCTCCTCTTTCAGCATCTTCAGAATTTGATGATCTGGCATCTTCATCTACATGTGCAACTCTGGCCTGGCCTTCATTTCTCCTGTCTGTTCTGCCTTGGCGCTGAGGACATTCAAATGCCCTGTGACCTTCTTCTCCACAGTGAAAACATGTTCCACGGAAGCCTCCTCTTCCAGATCCTTGTCCTCTTCCTCTTCCTCTCTGATCTCTATTATTCTGATCCTGGAAGCGATTGGAATTATTTTCACACTGATTCTGACTGCTACTGGCCTCATCCTTCTTTTTCAGATCTTCATTTCGGCCACCATATGACCGTCCACCAGATCGTCCACCGCGACCTCGTCCATTTTGTCTGCTCTCAAACTTCTTGTTCAGCTTTTCCTCTACTTTTAGGGAAAATTGGTATGCCTCCTCAATACTGTTCATTCGAACCAGATTCAGCTCCTCCTGAATGCTTGGCCTTAACCCATTAAGGTATCGGGCAACTTTCTCCTTATCAGCTTCTGCATGGCCTGTTCTGATGAGAAGTCGATAGAACTCCTCTGTATACTCCTGAACAGATCTTCCTGCTTGCTTCAAACTCTGTATTTTCTTCAGTAGGTCAAGCTCATAATCAACAGGAATGAACTGCCGCTTCAATTTATCCACCATCCGATCCCATCTTGTGATTTTATCTTTCCCTCTTCTATTTCGCTCCAATTGAATTTCTTGCCACCAGATCTTCGCATGACCTTTCAGTCTGGCCTTCGCAAATTTGACTCTATCAGGATCGTCAACATCTTCGTACTCAAAATATTCCTCACATTTATTGATCCAGTCAATCAATTCCTCTGGGTTAAGATTTCCAGAAAATGTAGGAACCTCAATCTTAGGTCTTTTCCCAATCTTGAAAATGGCCCGAAAAAGTCTTTCTTCCTCCTGGTTCACAATTTCAACTTCTCCTTCTTGATATTCTTCTTCGGCTTCATCCTCGCTTTCGTCTCTGACATTAAGATTCATTCCTCTGTGAATCTCTTCTTGCAATGCTCGCACTTGTCTCTGCAGCTCTCTAACCTCAGGTGTCACAACACCAGGTCTTCCACCACGTTCTTTTCGTGGAGGCATTTTCGAGATGCGCGCTGAAACCCTAACCACGGTCCTGGTGCAAACTGCCTCACAGTCGGCGATCTGTTTACACACTCAAGAACTCCTGCTCTGATACCACTTGATGAAGGGTGCTCCCCTTAATACCACAAACACATAACAGAAACAGAGAAACCACAACAATATGCAAGAACAGAAAATTGGCTTCTTATTATCTCCACAAATGTGGAATTACAAACTTTCAGAATTACAATATGCAAAGCCACATGGGCATTCCCTTACAATATTCTGTAGGACAAAGCCTCGAATTAATACCCAGATCTACTACCCAGAACTATTCTGAACTGCCTAAGACAATAATACAGCCTTCCTTATATAGGCAATTTCCACCGCCTGGGAAGGTTCCAGAATTTTAGCCAATAAGGCTGACCAAACTTAGAATTATTTTTATTTTACATTTCATTACATCATAGTCGGCTCAAGATAACCTTTGAAACCCGAACAGAAATTTTGAAGAAAATTATTTTTCGCCATTTCAGGTGGCCCAACTTCCGAAGACCATAAGTCATCACCAGTTGACCCGCTCGGCTATTATAACCCCATTTCGGAAACGCCACGAAGCGCTCTACAGGCTTGACCAGCACAAGCGCCTGTCACCCAAATTTTTGACCTCATCCGGGGCCTCTAAAGCCTTCAATACTGAGTTCAAAGTTTCTGTACCCTGCTGCCAATACCGAAAATCTTCAATATCTTCCAATATACACTTGATCTGGAAATGAAACTTTACTGGCAGACTTATATGACCAAAATCAACCTCCAAGAAAGAAATCAGATCATTCTGAGCACATACAAAAATTACCAAAAATAGTAACTTTCCATAAATAGCAGCTCTGCACAAAATAGCCCTTATTGAATATAAAAATAGAAATATTTTTGGGTGATACAAGATTGCTCTTACACCCAGGATGCTCCTGCATCACATACTTTGGAACATATGATGAAGCTAAGATAAGAATTGAGCTAAGCATAAAACTTCCACAGGTGGTTAACAAAGGCAGAAAGAGGATGGCCAAGATGCAATCTAGCACACCTCTAATGTTAACAAAGGGCATAGGAGAGGATATTATAGAAGAAGAAGAAAAGGATGAGAGTAAAGAAGAAAATGATGAGAGTAAAGAAGAACAAGTGCTTATAAAGAAGAAAGGAAAGGTAACTATCACCAAGGAACCCAAACAATCCACTGTAGTATTCACAAGGAAAAGATCAAGGGACAAGGCAGGTAAAGTCAATAATGATATAGTACTCAAAAGGCCTCCTCCCTCATTTGAACAAAAGATTAAGGATTTGAGAGAAGGATCTAGAATTGCAAATTTCAAATCTCTCAAATATGAAACAAGGTCACAAGTAGAGAAATAGGAAATTGAAGATGTTGTTATTGAGAAAATGGGAAAATGGAAGTACTCACCTGATGATATGGCTTCTCAAATCCCAAGAGTCTTATTAAACCAAGTCAAGATGAGATGGTCAAATGCAAGGCAAACTGTCAAGGACATATATGCTCAAACCTTAAGACAGTTGATGCCAAGTTTGAAAAATGCTGAAATAAGTAAGGCATTGATAGAAAATGAGCATAAGATGACACTAAAATTTAACAGTTGTTTGATTTTGATCAAAGATATAGAGTTAGTTGTGAAGAGTGCAAATTTTACTTGGAAAAACATCTATAATCTTCACAAACCAAGTACTGAAACTATGATAATTAAAGATATTGAAGATGATAGTGATGAAGAAGAAGAAGAAGCAGTTCAGATTGATAATGTTGAGATAGAAGAAGCCACTGAGGAAGTTAAGAAGAATGTTGAGGAAGATGATCCATTTTGGATAGCTGCAGAGGTGATTGCCTCACTTCCTCACTCTCTAGTAAAAATTGCTACATCTAGCCCAGAGAAAACTTCAAGTGTGATTGTGACAACTCCCTTAGATACATCAAATGTCCAATCATCACTAGCACAACTCAATGTATCAATGACAAAAGTGGCTACCACTTCATCCACCGAGCTTCAGCCTCCTTCTTCCACCGAGTTGCAATCTCTAGTGCCATCTTTAGTACCTTCTTCAATTTTGAATTTTTCAACACCAAGTACTTCAGTTTTGAATACCTCAGTAAGTACTTCAGATTCTACAGCTGTAAATACTTCAATTTTTATTTATCAAGTATTCCCAGTTAGCATCCCATCAGTCAAAAGTTTATCAATTTTCACTACAAGTCCTATTGTGTCTACAATAATTTCTACTACAAAGGTAATAAGTATAAAGACTCAACCGAGTACAAATTTTTTGAGTAAGAGTGTAGTAGAAGATATAGATTTAAATGAGGAGATAGAAATTCCCCAATTAGATTTTGCAAACCTCACAGCAAACCAAATGCAAACAGTTGGTGAACTCCTCCAGAAGAAAGCAAAGCAGAAGAAACTAAAAGAAGAAAGAGATAAGGAATATAAGATCATTGAGGATGCCAAGAACATTTTGGTAGAAACAATAGGTGTTGAAGTTGATTCCTCTCAACACATTTTGTTGCAGTTGGCAGAGGTAGTAAACAAGTTCAACGAGGATTCCTCTAGATTAGATAAGTTGCTTGAGAAGGCTGAGAAGAAGTTTGAAAATAAAGTGCTTGAGCACATTGCTCAGCAAATAGCTATCAATCAGGTAGGGTTATCTTCAATTTTGACTAGCATTGAGTCCTCCTATTCCAAGGTAATGTTGCTGAGTTCTCAAAGGAGATTAAAGACAAAATAAATAAGTTTGTTGAGGATTTGAAGATTAGTGCACAGAAGTTGCAACTTGAACCTAGTTCAAGCTCTGCACATCATATGATAGTCAGATTCCTATCTGATAAGCAGTCAGAGTTATTGAAAGAAGATGCAAGGATCAGATCAACATTAATATATATTCAAAACATGATCCTTCCCATCATGGATACAATGTAGAAGAATATTGCATACTCAAAAACATTGATCCATGACAATCAGTTTTCAATTGTAGATCACAAGATTGAACTCTCTGCAGAAGTCCAAGTTGCACTCCATACATGCAAGATTCTGCAAGAGAATTGGGATAGAACTCTAGCACTAATTGGAAAGGTGCATTATGATTTTCTCTCACATTTTGGTATCTTCATGTAAAATATTTGTATATACACCTTTGGCATTATTGTCAAAAAAGGGGAGAAAGTATATGCGATATGAAAGGGGGAGAAAGTATATGAGAGAAATAGGAAATATGAGTATGAGGTGAAATAAGATATTTGTATATATACTATATAAGGGAGACATGACATGTATATACAGTAGTATGACAAAGATAAATTTTTGAAAAATCAAAACCAGTATCAACATGATTGTGTATATAAGTTTTGGGCAAAAAGTGTTTTGTCACTAATGCCAAAGGGGGAGATTGTTGGCATTAAGTATGTTTTTCATTAGTGACAACACTTATTTAGACTCTATGTGTTTACCGAGCAGACAGGACAGTGTTTACCGAGTAAGCAAGACAGTGTTTACTGAGCAGACATGACAATGTTTACTGAGCAGACATGACAGTGTTTACCGAGCAGACAGGATAGTGTTTACCAAGAAGATAGAACAATGTTTACCGAGTGATGAAATGAGCAGTGTTTACCGAGTGCCAGCATGGTAAATAGGGAATTTAGTTTCTACCAAGTGACACTATATCTACCGAGTCTCCAGTATATACCGAGTTTGAAACTACAACCGAGTGGCTAGTATGGACCGAGCCTCCACTTCTACCAAGAGCATGATGATGTTGAGTAACATAGTGGATGTCGAGTATCAGAAAGTCATCGAGTTAGTTTGCAGTAACTGAGTAACTATATTTGGGGTGACTTAGTAATATTTGTGTTAAGAGCTGACTTTGTAATTATTTTGTAATTATTTTGGATTGATATATAAACAATGTTTTGTATCATATCCAAGGTGTGAAGTAGCGAAGTATGAAAAAGAGAGAAAGGCAGAGGTAAGTGAATTACAAAGGGCTACATTAGTATAAGAAGCAGCAAAGATCTATCCATCATAGAAGGTGATCAGTACATCAGGGAATCTCAATCAGGAAGTACAGTTGCAAGTAAGAGATCTACTGTTTCATCCTAACAAGTGAATCAACATAAAATCCTTTAACCGGGTAGACTTAACAGTCTTTGTAAAATCTCTTAACCGAGTGCATACTTTATTGTATGTTTGTAAATCCTCTAACAAGGTGGACCTATAGTAGTCCTTATTGCTCCTAACAGGGTAGATCATTAGAAGTGATCATTGTAAGCCTTAACTGACAAAATTTATACTGCAGTATTGAAGTTTTGTGGGTATCATCCCCACCCCAGTTTTACTTTCTACTTGGAAGGTTTATGGGTCACCAAATCTCTATGTTCAAAGTGTCATGAATGTTTTATTCTTTCTATTACTCATACATGCAGTCAGATTATCAATCTAATGTTATTTGAAATATGGTTAAGATCTGAATTTGTTAAAAGTTTTGAAGTTACTGATTCACCCCTCCCCTCTCAGTAACCTAGATAGTCTTGAATATTTCCAACACTCTTGTGCTAGAAATACTTCTCGAAACTCTTTTGATCAAAATAGCCTCTATGTTGATAGATAAATACTATTAAACCTAGACAATTTTCTTGAGTTCTCATCCAAAAATTTATCATTGAATCATGTTGTCTTAATGCATAATATATGTTGCCATAATGAAAAGATCTTGATATCCAACTTAGCCAAATTGCTAACAATCTCCCTCTTGATATCTAGACTCTTTTTGGTGGGATATGATTGATAAATTTCACAAAAGTCTTTCTAGTTGGAAGGGTGCTCTTCTTAGCCAGGCTGGTAAGATTTTTGTTCTTAAAGCTACCCTTCAAAGTATTCATCTCTATGCCTTGAGCCTTTTCAAAATACCTAATAAGTTTTCTGAAAGTATAGAGAAAATCCAAAAGAACTTTCTTTTGTCCAGAGTCGAGAAAAAGAAAAGAATGGCTCTTATTGCTTAGGAGAAAGTTTGTAAATTGACAAGGAAAGGGTGTCTTGGTCTTCACACTATTAGAAGTATAAATGAGTTTCTTATGGATAAAATCCTTCAGAGAATGTTCAAGAACTTAGGAGAATGGAGCACTATATGGCACAACAAATATAACAGGGATAGCTCTGACTTCAATAATTTCTTAAACTTTGATCCTATCCAAGGTGGATCGTGTATTTGGGGAAATGCTTTAAGAAGAAAGGATATGATAGAAAAGGGAGTCAAATGGAAGGTTGGTAATGGCAAGAAAATTCTCTTTTGGGATGACACATGGCTGCTTGATAAACCCCTTAAGGAGGTACCTATTTGGAATGAAATGTTTATCCTTTGCAAACAGATTTTGGGTATTCATGTGGAGGACTATTGGGGAGGGGACAAATGGAATGATTTGGTCAGGATTGATCCTTCTCTTAGGAGTTTGAATAACATTTTGAATGTTGTGGTTATTATTGATGAAGATGATACCCTAATTTGGAGATATAATGCTAATGGCCTATTCTCAGTCTCCTCTCTATACATGCATAACTTTGAAGATAGTCCTGAACCATGTTGGGCTAAAGACTGGTTCAAGGGTTTAACTCCTAAAATTAATGTTTTCTTTTGGATCTTATTGCAGGATAAAGTTCTTACAATTGAAAATCTCAAGAAAAGAGGCCTTGTTATTACTAATAGATGTTATCTTTGCAAAAAAGATGAGGAGAATATCAATCATATGACCATCCACTATTCTTTTTCTAGGCAAATATGGGAAAAATTCTTTGATATGATGAATTTGGAGTGGGTGTTCCCTCAAGACATTCAAGAGTTGTTTACTTGTTGGAAGCCATCGAATAACAATAAGTTCCTAATCTCCTTTTGAAATTTCTTCCTTCCCTTCTTGTGTTGGGGGGTTTGGAAAGAAAGGAATGACATAATTTTTAGGAACAAGGAGTCCAATTGGGATATTATTTTTCACAAGATCAAGAGAGCTCTGTTGGAGAATTTGGGGTTGATTAAGAATTATCAAGACCCGAAGGATAATTGGGAGACCAAAGTATATAAGAATTGGAATTTTGAAGGAAGGAAGGTTCAAGATACCAAAAGAAATCTAAGAGAAGAGGCTAGGTGGGACTTCCCCCCTAATGGTTGGGTTAAAGTTAATTTTGATGGTGCCTCTAAAGGCAACCCTAGAACTGCTGGTTGTGGTATTGTTATCAGAGATGAGTATGGGAATTGCAAAGGGGCTTTGGCCATTCCTATAGGTTTTAATACCAATCAGGTGGCGGAGGCTAATGCAGCTCTTCATGGGTTGCTATTAGCCAAAAGGAAGGGTTATACTAAAATCTAGATTGAAGGGGATTCCCTAAATATTGTTAATTGCTTAAAGAATACCATGACCCCATCATGGACCATAGCCAATGTTATTAGAAAGGCTAAAAACATTATTGAGTCCTTTGAAATGTGCATGATAACCCATGTTTTTAGGGAGGCCAACACAGTGGCTGACTAGGCAGCGAATGTGGCTTGTAAAAGCCGAGTGGAAATTAAGTGGAATGATGGTTTTGATCTCCCTTGTGAATGGTCATCATTAATTAATAAGGAGTAGAAAATGAGTAAGAAACATATTTTGAATGAAGATTTTATTAATGAGTATTGATTGTAGTAATCTGTGTCACAATCATGAAGGATAGTGGGCTGATTTCAAGATAATTATTGGGGTCCTTTGGCATGATTTATGGGTTCTACAGAACATCAAAAGGTCTTATTAAAATCTGAAGGCTAACTTGCAAAGTGTTGGGAATTATTTAGAGAAGGGATTTCTATTCTCTTACATATTTATGGGATGTAGGAAGAGGAGGTGCGAGCTAGTGAGCTAAAGTGATTGGAAATAGAACAAGGAGATATGGAAGATTGTTGAAGATGGGGGTCTGGCGGCTTATATGGAGAGATTGCATGGAGGGAAAGTTGTTGTGACCAGAAATTTCATCAAAACATGGAATAAGGGGAGTTTTTTGGTTGGTACACAAAGTATGGAGGTGACTGAGGAAGTGATTGTAGAAGCAACTAGCTTGCTGACTGAGGGCATCAACTTCTATAGGGATAGGAAGATTTCAGACAAAGCTTTGTAGGCATTTGCACCCATGGAGCAGGAGAGAAATTGAATGGTTCAGGTGGACAAATCATACTTTGATCCTAAGTGTATTTTCACACCTTGGCACCTTGTTTCATTTGTTATTATTGGCTATATCATCCTGGATGGTCGTTATACTAAAATATACAACCATCATCTTATCCTTTTGAACCACTTTAGGCATGGGGTAAAAATTAATTTTCCTTTTTACTTGCTGAGCTCTTTGAATGCCTCTATCCTCCACTGGCAAAGGGACCTAGAGGGTGATCATGTCTGTCATGATGGGCTCATGGTCCTCATTTTTGAGGTGTTGAAATCAAAGAAGGTGGAAAGACCCCAAGTTAACAAAAAATCCCTTTAAGATTATGACACTGATGGGAAGGATTCTGAGGAGCCCTTTATGGAGGACACATAAGAGGAAGAGGGGGATTCTGAGGAGTTTTTGGAGTCCAGCCTAAAGAGAAATAAAAACAAAAGGAAGGTGGAGGAGTCGACCACAGATATGGATTTAGAGGATGAAGTGAGTAAGGAGGAAAGTTCTAAGAAATAGGGGAAAAAAAGAATGGAGCCCATCGGCAAACGCACCAAAGCCCAAAAAGAGAAGAAGAAAGTTACAAAAAGGGTTGTTATTTCCTCTGATGAGGGTTCTTCCTCTTAGCAAAAGATCAATCAAGAAGAACATGTGGACACCAACACTGCTATGGAGGAGAGTGTGGAAACTGGAAAAAATATGTGGGTTGAGGAGAATATGTTGCACGAGGTCGCACATGCTATGAATAACATTGGGAAAGATGGGTACGAGAAGGATAAGGTCCGCATGGAGAAGGAGAAAGTGGAGAGCTCTAAGGAGAAAATGAAGGAAGGGAATAAGGGTTTTAAGAATACAGAGGGAGGGAATATGGATTTTGTAAATTTGGGATGTCTGGCTTTTTTGACTACCCTCAGTATTATGAAGAATGACATCACTACGATGAAGATCCATATTCACCAGTTGCAAAAAGAGAGAGAGGTTCTTAAAAGGATGCACCTAGGGGAGAAAATGATGGGCTAGACAATTTATGAGCTCACTAACATTGTCTCTAGGGCTGAGGGTCTTGCTATTTTCAATGATAGAATTATTGCCATGGAGGTCAAAATTGAAAATAGTAATAGTATGACAAGGAAAATTGAAATTATGGAAAAGAGAATTGACAAGCTGGAGAAGACCATGGGGAATATTTTTGAGTAGAGCTATGCTATCCTTAAGGCATCAAATGAGCATGTGAAGATCCTGGTGGAAAAGCTCGACAATGGGAAAGGGACCCAAGAGGTCACGGACACTAAAGATGATTAGGGCCCTAGCAGGCGTACGAGGTCCAGGTTCAAGAAGATGGAGGATGACAACAAGAACGACATGGATGATCTAAAATTGTCTACTGCAAACATGCAGATTCTTGCTTATCAAGTAGCTAAATTGATGAAATGTGTTTAGACAACAACTTGCTTTCTTGCTTTCCTTTTGTTTTCCTTTGTCTTTTGGCTGTTCTTTTTGTTTAAGGACTAGTTTGTGTGGTTTTTTTTTGGTGCTAATGCAGTTGTCCTGCTAGTGATTAAATGTCTATTCTATTCTCCTATTGTAAAAGGTTTCGGGTCCTTTCAAAACCTATTTTTACATAATCAAAACAATCTCCCTCTTTGTCATTGATGGCAACATATGGGAAAATTGGCTAAGTCCCATAACTTCAAAATTCAAAAACTTCAAAAAATTCAAAAATAATCTTGCAACAATCTGTAACATTGTGTTACATGGCCATTACAAGATTTGCAAAATTCTGTGGATCATACATATATACTTATATCATTCCATCATAAGGATACTCCCCCTTCAACTATACTATATCCTTTCCACATATATCTATACCTTATATATATTAGAAATTTTCTCATACTATTACTCCCCCTTTGACAACAATGACAAAGGTGTGAAAATATATATATATATATAGGTCAAAATTTATGATGTACCTCTTGTCTTCAATTCTATAGAGTTGGAAGGCTTGAAATGCAATCTGTAAAGTTCTCCTTTAGGTTTTCAATCTCCTTATCCCATGTAGTCTTTGTTGGCATTAAACAGAATTGCCACTAGTGACAACACTTATTTGCATTCTGGGTGCAAACCGAGCAGACAGTGCAAACCAAGTAGACAGTGCAAACCAAGTAGACAGTGCAAACCGAGCAGAGAGTGCAAACTGAGCAAATAATGCAAACCAAGCAGACAGTGCAAACCGAGCAGACAGTGCAAACCGAGCAAGACAATGCAAACCGAGCAAGTTAGTACAAACCGAGCAGGACAGTGTAAATCG
Source organism: Chamaecyparis obtusa (assembly GCA_027943335.1). Classification (NCBI taxonomy): domain Eukaryota; kingdom Viridiplantae; phylum Streptophyta; class Pinopsida; order Cupressales; family Cupressaceae; genus Chamaecyparis; species Chamaecyparis obtusa. Next base: position 102,402 of record BSBK01000587.1, read on the forward strand.
ATTAACATCATGTCTACCGAGTCACCAGTATTTACCGAGTTCAAAACCTACTGAGTGATCAGTATGAACCGTGCCTTCACTTCTACCGAGTGCATGACGATGCCGAGTAATGCAGTGGACGCCGAGTATCAGAAAGTCACCGAGTTAGTTTGTAGGAACCGTGTAACCATACTTGGGCCGACTTAGTAGCACTTATGTTTATTTGTCAAGCCGACTTTGTAATTGTATTTGTAATTAATTGTTTAAGACTTGTATATAAACAATGTTGTAAAAATGTCAAGAAGAATGTAAGAAGCATATATGTGAAAAAGAAAGAAAGGTAGAGATAAGCAAATTACAAAGGGCTTCAGCAGTATAAGGAATAGCAAAGACAAATTCATCATAGAAGGTGATCAGTACATCAGCAAATCTCAATCAGCAATCCAATTGCAAAGCAAGAGATCTACTGTTTCATCCTAACAGGTGAATCAGTACTAAATCCTTTAACCGGGTAGACTTAACAGTCTTTTGTAAAATCTCTTTACCGAGTGCATACTTCATTGTATGTTTGTAAATCCTTTAACAGGGTGGATTTAGCAATCCTTATTGCTCCTAACAAGGTAGATCATCAGAAGTGATCAAATTGTAAGCCTTAACCGACCAACTTTATTCTGCAGTATTAAAGCTTTGTGGGTTTCATCCCCACCCCAGTTTTACTTTCTTTTTGGAAGGTTTCTGGGTAACCAAATCTATGTGTCATTATTGTGAATTCTCTTAAGTTTCATATGCAAAGGTTAAAGTAAATTACATGTTAATACATCTGTAATTGAAAGAAAATTTGGAGTTACTGATTCACCCCTCCCCTCTCAGTAACTCGGTTAATTCCTGAATATTTCCAACAATTGGTATCAGAGCAGCATTGGTTCTCAAGACAAAGCTTAACTAGCTTGAGCAAAGATCCAGGACAATGGAGGTATTCAAACTGAACAAGGTGATTGAAAATGAAAAGCTAGATCTGGAAATGGCCATAGCTAAACTCAAAGAAGCAAAAGAACATCTTTCCCAATCCCTAAGAAGAAGAAAGGAACTTGCAAATCAGATGAATGATCAGAATTACATTGAAGAAAAGATTGAAGATCTTTTTCCCTCAAATAACTCAGATGAAGCAAACAATGCTGTCAAAGAACTCCTAGAAAAGAATGGGTCTCTGCAGGAAGAAGTGAGAAAATTAAAAAGAGAACAAGAGCTACACTTTACAAGATTCTGTGAGATCTTGCAACAAAGAAACAAGTTGAAAGATGAATTAGATGGAAGGAACATTGAAGTCCAAAATAAAACCCTTCAGCTAGAAAACCTAATTGATCAAATCTCTCATACAAATGAGGAAATTCTGAATCTAAGATCAGAAATAGAAAGCACAAGAGAAGAACTAAGATCTAAAAAGGAAATCAATCTAAGATTGGTGGATGACCTAAATGCTGAAAAACAAATCAATGAAGGAATGCTGAAAAGTCAAGAAGACTTGAATCAGCTGTATGAGTGAAATCTTCATAGACAAAAAGGAAAAGCAGGACTTGGATACAAAGGAGAAGGCGAATCCTCTAAGAAAGGTACTCAAAGAAATCAAAAACCTACTTGTAATCACTGTGGTAAAATAGGACATACTTCAAATAAATGTTGGAACAATGAAAAAGTAGAATTCAATGGAAAATGTTACAGCTGCAATCAACCTGGTCACAAAGCAAATGAATGCAGGGAAAAACCAAGATTCAGAGGTAATTGTCACAAATGCAACAAACAAGGTCACAAGGCATCCGAGTGCAGATCCAAAATATTCAATCCAGCAGAACAAATTATGAAAGCAATGTTTGGATGGGACTACAACACCTAGTGTAGATGTCATTACTATGGAGAATATGGACACATTGGCATGAATTGCATAAAACATCATCTAAGGAAAAGAGATACTACCGTAAGATGCTTCAAATGCACTAAACTCGGTCACATAGCCAGAAACTGCATGAATGCTAGTGAAGTTGAAGATGGAAAGAAGAATGAAGCAACTAAGGTCAGGAAACAGGTGAGACAAAAATGGATTCCTAAATCTACCGAGCAATCTAGTCCAAGTAATGGAATGGATGGCTCTACCGACTCAAACTAAATTTCCAAGAAAGCACTGGAACTGTATTCTCATAGACCAATCTCAAGCAGTTCCAGAACCGAATTAAAAGAAAGATCTAAATCAGCATACAAGATGCAGTAAGATCACAGGGAGGTCAGTATCAGTCTTCACCGAGCGAGGTCGGTATCAGTCTTCACCGAGCAAGGTTGGTACTTGTCTTTACCGAGCGAGGTCGGAGTAATATGAATTCTCAAGTTCACCGAGTTGCGAAGTCTTTACCGAGTAATTAATTCTTAGTGGGTGACAGTCTGTCAGAATTCATACCCTAATTTGTACTGAGCATTAATGACAGAGTTATAAACAAAAAGCAAGTAATCAAACTCATTCTTCACCGCGAACCTTTAGCACTTTGAAAGCAGAAAATTTCAAGAGCAACCCAGCGATTCAACACTTTTGCGAAAGGAATTTTCTGTGAGCTACCATGGCATCATCCAGCACTTCAGTGAAGAAAGGATCTGATATGTTAGTCCAAGGGGAATGGAAAGCACCAGATTTCAAGATCATGCCCGCAATTGCAGCAGCCCTAGATATGAACGGAGCTCAATCTCAGATTCCTCCTAAGGTACTACTTATTAACAATATCCGCAATCATTTCAACTGTTCAATTCATGAAATGGGGAACCTAGAATTAGATACTGTGCATGAAGAACTGTGTGTGGACGGTATTCTGAAACCCGAGCACAAACATCTGGAAGATAAAGGTTTAGTTCACATTGCACATCTACCTCAAAACTTTTGAGATAAATGGGTTAGATACATTCTCAGCCGTGTACATGATGGCAAGATTTGGCTTGAGCAACCCATAGAGATCACAAAGAAGATGATTCATCAAATCACCGGTCTTCCCATGTTGAACAAAGCAAAAACTACCAAAACCCTAGGTCGGACGGAACTAGAGAAGAAAACCCTAGCCGAGTGGGATGGTAGAGGCATGAAAGTTAGCAGCATTACCGATGCTGAACTGAAGTTTGGTACACACATTATTGCCCATAAGATTTACAGTTCTAGTCGACAGAATAGTGTCTCCTGTGAAGCTATTGACCTAGCATACAAAGTGGTCAAGAATAACTTAACATTTGACCTAGCAGACTTATTGTTAAAGCAGTTTAACAAAAACATGGAAAGCATTCAAACTTCCAAAAACAATCCATGTAAGTTTGGATCCTTATTGGTCTGTTTATTCTTCTATGTTCAAAAATTCTTGCCTTCTAAAGGAAAAGTTGTATGGAGAAAAGATGTGCCAGCCCTTTATGAAATAAATGAATACATCTCAGAAATGGGTGAAAATTTTGAAAACATCATGGATAATTATTTTGAGTCTTTCAAAGAGAAAATGAATGACAGATTCCAGTTTCCACAGAAGTTGGTGGAAGATTACAAGGATGACATTTGTTTTATGGTGGATTGTGATAATGTATATATTCAAGTAGCTAAACCGAGGACTGTATATGTAAAACCTCTTCCTTATGAGGTAAATATTGATGAAACCAAGAATATCATTGAAGCTCTTCTTAATCAGCCTGTCAATCCCAAAGCTCCATATTTTGGAACATATGATGAAGCTAAGGTAAGAATTGAACTAAGCATAAAGCTTCCACAGGCGGTAAACAAAGGAAAGAAGAGGATAGCCAAAATGCAAATGATAACCGAGGACAAAGAAGAAAAAGATGAAGAAGAAGAGGAAAAGGATGAGAAAATAAAGGAACCAGAACCTGCAAAGAAGAAAGGAAAGGTATTCATCACTAAGGCACCTAAGCCTCCCACTGCTGTATTTACAAGGAGAAATGCAAGAGGCAAGGCAGACAAGGCAGACAAGGCAGATAAAGACATAGTATTCAAAAGGCCTCCTCTAAACTTTCAAGAAAAGATCAAACTCTTTAGAGACGGATTAGGATCTGGAGTAAGTAACATAAAATCCTTTAAATATGAAACCAGATCGGAAACAGAACAGAAGGAAATAGAAGATGCTGTTATTGAAAAGATGGGACAGTGGAAATACTCTCCTGAAGAATTAGCCCCATAGGTTCCAGCAGTTCTATTAAATCCAATAAAAATGAGATGGAGCAATGCAAAGCAAACTGTGATAGACATATTTGATCAAACCCTGAGACAGTTAATGTTGAGCTTGAAAAATGATGAAGTAAAGAAGGCATTAAAAGAAAATGAAAGTAAGATGACATTAAAGTTCAATACTTGTTTGATTCTGATCAACAATATTGAATCGTTTGTGAAGGTTGCAAATGCTACATGGAAGAACATATACCACCTTCACCAACCGAGTATTGAAACAGTCATAATAAAAGACATTGAAGATGACAGTGATGAACTCGAAGAAGCTACTGAGGTAGATGATACTATGAGGATAGCAGCAGAAGTCATTGCATCCCTTCCTACCTCTCCAGTAAAAGTTTCTACATCCAGCCCGGAGACACCTTCAAGCATGGTTGTGACAACTTCAACATTTGTCCAATCATCTATAGCAACAACGGAAGCAACTACCATTTCTTCTGCCGAGTTGCAGTCTCCCATTTCATCAAGTTTTCCAGCAGTAAGTTTTCCATTTTTTGAATCTACAAGTGTAAATATTTTAAGCTCTCCAGTAGACAGTGTGCCAGTCTCTATAGCTAGCCCTACTATATCTATTGTCACTACTACTAAAGCATTAAGTACAGATAAGCCTAAGGCTCTACCGAGTATAAAATTTTTGGGTAAGAATATAGTAGAGGATATAGACCTAGATGAAGAGATAGAGATTCCAACATTAGATTTTACAACTCTATCAGCGGACCAAATGCAAAATATAGGTGAGATCCTCCAAAGGAAAGCAAAACAAAAGAAGCTTAAAGAGGAGAGAGACAAGGAATATCAAATCATCAAGGATGCTAAGGACATTTTGTCTGATGCATTAGGTATTAAAGTAGACTCCTCCCAACATGTTTTGCTACAATTAGCAGAAGCAGTTAATAAATACAATGAGGATTCATCTAGGACAAAAAAGCTAGTTGAAAGAGCCGAGAAGAGATTCAACAATAAAGTGCTTGAGCACATTGCTCAGCACATAGCTATTAACCAAGTAGAATTGTCTTCAGTTTTGTCAAACATTGAATCTATCTATTCGAATGCTACCTCTCTTTTGGCCAGATTGTGCAATATTGCCGAGTTCACAAAGGATGTTAAGGATAAAATGAATAAAATGGATGAGGATATGAAGATTAGCATACAGAAGCTGCAACTTGAACCAAGTTCAAGCTCTGCTCATCACATGAAAATCTCATATCTATCAAATATGCAGTCTGATCTACTGAAAGAAGACACAAGGATCCGGTCCACACTGCTAGACATCCAACACATGATCCTTCCCATCATGAATACCATGTATAAGCACATTGAACATTCCAAAACATTGATTCATGACAATCAGTTCTCTATAGCAGATCACATGATTGAACTCTCTGCAGAAGTCCAAATTGCAATCCAAACATGTAAGATTCTGCAAGAAAGTTGGGACAGAACCCTGGCACTAATAATGAAGGTACATTCTGATTTTCTATCAAATTTTAGATTCTCTCTGTAAATAACTTGTATATACACCTTTGGCATTATCGTCAAAAAGGGGGAGATATGTATAGAGGGAGATATATGTTTTGTATTAAAAATAAAAAATTAAAAAAAAAAGTTAGCACATTGAAAGGGGGAGACAATGTATAAAGCCCTATAACAAAGACAAATTTTGAAAAATCAAAATAAAACTCAGCATGATTCATGTATATAAGTTTTGGCCAATAAGTGTTTTTGTCACTAATGCCAAAGGGGGAGATTGTTGGCATTAAACAGAATTACCACTAGTGACAACACTTATTTGCATTCTGGGTGCAAACTGAGCAGATAGTGCAAACCGAGTAGACAGTGCAAACCGAGTAGATAGTGCAAACCGAGCAGACAGTGCAAACCGAGCAGACAGTGCAAACCGAGCAGACAGTGCAAACCGAGTAGACAGTGCAAACCGAGCAAGACAATGCAAACCGAGCAAGTTAGTACAAACCAAGCAGGACAGTGTAAACCGAGTAACATCATGTTTACCGAGTCACCAGTATTTACCGAGTTCAAAACCTACTGAGTGATCAGTATGAACCGTGCCTTCACTTCTACCAAGTGCATGACGATGCCGAGTAATGCAGTGGACGCCGAGTATCAGAAAGTCACTGAGTTAGTTTGCAGGAACCGTGTAACCATACTTGGGCCAACTTAGTAGCACTTATGTTTATTTGTCAAGCCGACTTAGTAGCACTTATGTTTATTTGTCAAGCCGACTTTGTAATTGTATTTGTAATTAATTGTTTAAGACTTGTATATAAACAATGTTGTAAAAATGTCAAGAAGAATGTAAGAAGCATAAATGTGAAAAAGAAAGAAAGGCAGAGATAAGCGAATTACAAAGGGCTTCAGCAGTATAAGGAACAGCAAAGACAAATTCATCACAGAAGGTGATCAGTACATCAGTGAATCTCAATCAGCAATCCAGTTGCAAAGCAAGAGATCTACTGTTTCATCCTAACAGGTGAATCAGTACTAAATCCTTTAACCGGGTAGACTTAACAGTCTTTTGTAAAATCTCTTTACCGAGTGCATACTTCATTGTATGTTTGTAAATCCTTTAACAGGGTGGATTTAGCAATCCTTATTGCTCCTAACAGGGTAGATCATCAGAAGTGATCAAATTGTAAGCCTTAACCTGCCAACTTTATTCTGCAGTATTAAAGCTTTGTGGGTTTCATCCCCACCCCAGTTTTACTTTCTTTTTGGAAGGTTTCTGGGTAACCAAATCTATGTGTCATTATTGTGAATGCTCTTAAGTTTCATATGCAAAGGTTAAAGTAAATTACATGTTAATACATCTGTAATTGAAAGAAAATTTGGAGTTACTGATTCACCCCTCCCCTCTCAGTAACTCGGTTAATTCTTGAATATTTCCAACAGTCTTGACTAAATCTATTACACTGAGTAGTGCGCATAGCCCATAAGATGCTATCTCAACTGCTCTTAGGTTATGATAAGAGAATTTTCCATATGATGTCTTTGAGGAAAGATATTCTTCCAGTTGATTTTGCACATTAGTAATTTTTAATGTCTAATTTTGTCTAAGTAGTGAAAATCTCTTCAATTTGCTTTCTTTTTCATTCTCCAATAGACTTATCTCATCATGTATCCTGCTTATCTTATTCTCAATGTCTATGATCTTCATGTTTGGATTTTGTAATTCATTCACCGTGACTTGTAATTCTACCTCTTTGTTCTTTAGCTTCTCTGTGATGTTTGAGATGTGTTTGTGTGAAAGGGAATATTAACCATACAATATTCTTCCTCTTTCTAGATATTTCCTCAACTCCTTAATACAAATATCAAGGTTATCCAAATCATTCTTAAACAAGTTGTCTAAAATAACTGTGCATCATGAAGTGTTTGTGCCTTGACTGTTGCAATATATGACAGTGTAATAAACTTCATTATCAAAAGCTTTAGTAAATTCTTTAGGCTTAGCTTGTAGATCAACCTCACTAATCTGTGTAGATATAACATTTTGTAGCTTATCAATTACCTCAAGGAGTGATCACTTGACAAAATTTTTACTTTCTTGTTCTTCCCAATGATTTTGTTCAAAGATGAGATTAGTTCCATTTGATCATTATCATTAGCTTATGTTCCTAAATTTTCTAGAACTGATTCAATAAATGATTTTGATATACTTGCTGGTGTATCCTTCTATGGTGTGTCCAACTATATGTGTTGTGGTACTATCTCTATAGGCTTCATTTCTTTCTCTTTTGTTTGTACCTCATTTTATCCTTTATCAATTGGTCCTTCTTGCTCAATTATGACATGCTTCAACCTAGGTAAGGTTAAAGTAACTTGTTATTTAACTATCTTCTATTTCTTTTGTAACTCAACATTAATCTCCATTAATGTCTTTTCCAATGTCTTTGATTCTTCTTTCTTTTCTTCTTCCTCATCCACCATACCTTCTAAATTTCTAGCATCCTCTCATTGGTCCTTGAAGGGATCTTCTCCCTTATCAATGGTGATGCTTGTGCCTTCTACTTCCATAGTGTCATCATTAATTAGTATTGCTAGTGGAGTAACTATAGTCTATAATGTCTCTTCCATAAGTGATGCTTCCTTTGTTTACGTAGCTGTTACTAAGACTGGGGTGTCCTATTCTGACTCACTTAGTGTTTTTGCTGGTATAGATGTCATTACTCTTATAACTACTTCTTTTGTTTCCTTGTTTATCTCCTCATAGTTTTCTCCCATAATCAGAATAGTTCTTCTTTTCTTCCTTAGATGTGTACCAAGACTCTTCATAATTTCCTTGAAATGCTCTTGATTCTTAACATCACAAAGATTTCTCACAAATCTTTCTCTAATATTCTTATCTTCTTCATTTTCTCTTTTGTTTCTATTTATAAATCTATCATATAGTTCATTTAGAATCTTATCTTTTATGTTTTAAAACTTCTTGTCTGGGAGGATCATATGTTTGACAACTACATTTTCAAGATTTATCTTTTCAAAGTTATTACATACATCTGATAGTACTTGTTCAACTTAGTGAAATCTCCATTATTGATAATCAAGGGTTAAATTTTTCTATCTTGGGCTTCCATTTATTTTTCTTGTTGTTGCTTTCCTCTTCTCCTACTTGTGTCTGACTTTTCGCTTGACCTCTCATTCTCTTAGTAGGTGTGGATTCCTCTTCTTGTACTCTTTTCCTTTCCACATGAGTGAAAATGGTTTTCTATCTCTTTCCCAGTCTACTAGCCATTTGACTCTCTTAGCAGGTATAGTGCTAGAAGTAAATCTTGTTAACTTTCTTGTAGCTACTTCTAGTGGTTTAGCACATGATATTCTCATTTCACTTGCCTCTTTAATGTCCTTATCAATATTTTGAATAAATGGTGCAGGGGTTTCTTTGGTTTCCAATGGTGGTACTGTCAATGCTTCCTTTTGACCAATGTCTCTCTTTGCTGATATTGTTTGTTTGGCTATATTAAATTCATCTTCTGTCATTCCTATTTCTTTTATAATCTTCTTTGTTACTATGTCCACTCTTTTCTTTGTTGTCTTTTGTAATTGGGTCTGATATGTTGTGCTTGATATTTCTTCAGATGTTCCAAATCTAGAACTCTTGGAATCTAATATGGATTTGAGAATTCTACTTTCATAACCTTCAATAGCTTCTTTTGATACTTCATAATCAAGTGGGTCTATGAATTCAACTCTAGGTTCCATTGCTTCTATATAAGTAAAATCTATGTCAACTAGAAAGCATAAGTCATTCTTCTACTACTTCTCAACCATAAAGGGTGGAATTCTTGATCTTTTTCTCATTTCATTCTAGAATGTCTTAATAACCAGTGTTGCACTTTCATTGACTTTATCAATATGATGTCTTAGATATAATTTGTTGATTCTTTCCGTAGTGCATCTCTCATCATTCCAATCTACTCCAATAGTGTAGGGAAATCTTCTCAAAAGATGTAAAAACATATAAGTTATCAAAGATGAAAATCTGAATTGAGAGTTTCTCATTTTCTTGATATTTTCAAGGTTTTCAACAAGTTGTATTCTGAGAATTTCACACATATCAACTTGAACTTTCTCAATGCATTAAGTAGGCTGCATGTTCCATTCCTAGTTTTATGCCATCTTCTCTAGAACTAGCACATACTTTAGTAGCCATAATCTTACAAACATATCTCACATTATTTTGTTCAATTTTACTTATCACAATTCCTCTTCCATCCTATGTAGACTTGGTGTTTTCTATAAATTTTTTCTTCACATTCTTCTCATTCGGTGGGATTACACCTTGGTTGGAAAGAATTGTTACTTCATGAATTAGATCTATTGTGATTTCTATCACTCTATCATCTAACCAAAATTTTCCATCATGAATTATGCTTAGTATGATTTTGTTCCATTCTTCATTCTGAAACTCATAATAAAACATGTACTTACAATGTCTAATTAACCTTAATGACTGTAACCTTCTTTGTAAGTGATGTCCTAATTGTAAATTTTATCACACTCCTAAGTCACACTGTTATCTCCTATAGTCTCAAACTTGCATTTTAAATAACCTTTTATGTCTTCCAAATGTAAAACTCCATCTAGTATAGATGACAAAGCCAAACTACAATCATCCTCTATAGGTTTGACTGGCTCCCTTCTTACCTTAGGTCTAGGGGTATTCTTAATATGTGAGCTAGGGTTGCATCCATAATTATACTAAAAGTAGTAGCTTCAACACTAAGCTCTTAGTAAAAATACCTCAATGTTTGTGATTTAGGGCTTCTTGCATTGATTTGATGAAATCTACCTTCAAATGCTTCAAACTGCTTTCAATCATCTTTGGCTCACTCTCTAAAACTCTTGCAATCTCATGAATGATCGAATGCTATTTGATAATCATCTTTTACTCATTAAATCCTTTAAAACATTCTCATCACAGTAATTGCATAAGTGTGTTCATGTCAAAAAGATGTCTCTATCAGTTAATGAACTTCTTTCACTTCTTGCGCTTTCACACATACTCTGAATCTTATGTTATCTTAACCATAAATTATTTACATCATTAAGTATTACATATTAACTTCACAAGGCTCTCATTAAATTTTGATAAATCCGTATGCCATTTTGATGCTTATTCTGACATTTAATTGATGAAATTTGATGCCTAATCAGTTTGAGATGGGTTTAGAACTAATTCCAACTTACTTTCAAATGCTTCACCTGACTGACTTCTGTTAGAAAGTAAAGTCCATCAGAATAACTGAGAGGGGGGGGTGAATTAGTTATTTGATAATTATAACTTTTATCAACTTCAATAAATTTTAACCATGTAAGCAATATAATTACCAACCATAGAAAGATATTCATACACAATAACACAATGACACAAGATATGTTGACTAGGGAGCCTCTTGATCAAAGATTAAACCCCGGTGGAAATGATGCCCACAAAAGATGCACTAATATGAATATTCCTTGTGAAAGGATGGACTCTATTAGGAGTCTTATGAAATACATTCATTACATATGAATCTCGGTTAGGAGATTTTGAATCCCTGCTAAAAGATTCTAACTCTGTTAGGAGTTATGGAAGACAAAAGGACCTACTGCCCAAACAGATTCAATGGAAAGATCACTAAACACATTGTCCAACTGATCTTTAGATTATTCAACAAAATAATATCAAATCATTACTGATCTCAACAATATTTTACCTCTTCTCTGATTGTGCCAAACCGCACTCACTGGTACACCAAATCTCAATTTTAGATCTCTGTACCTCTCATGTCTTCTTTCAAAAATTCACTTTCACAAATTCATTCACTTCATCATAATTCATCACAACCATAATAGAACAAGGAAAAAATTCCTTCCTTTATACCACACTCAAATAATTACAAATGAGTTGGCATCCGATTACAAAATTAAAGTTTCCACATGCTACATAAAAAATTACACAAAACTGTTGGCTTCCAATTAGAATAATTCTTCACTCGTGCGACCTCAAAGTTTGTGATATCATCCACATCACTAACAATATGTATTCAACTACTCTCTAACTACACAAAACCAAATTCCATCCTGATTAGGGGATATCATCCAATTTCCACAAGCCGCTACTCAGGAACACTGCCTGAATACTGCTTCCACCAAAATGCTCATAACTTTCATGAATAAATGAATTATTGTCTGCACTCTCAACCATGATCTTATAACACATCAAAGAGTGAATCCTTAACATCACATATCTTGATCTATAATATCCCATGTGCGCTAATCAAAACACTGTCTACTCCTTTGCTAATATCTAGTAGATCACTGTGTTGACATCAATGACAATCACAGTCATGAATGCAACAACAACTACTATAGAATGACTACCAATAATCCCATAGGATATATTAAACATTCATTCCTAACAATCTCCCCCATTGGCATTGATGGCAACATAGATGAAAAACATCCAATGTTCCATGAATCCAACACTGCAACACTGCTGCTCTAAAAAATATTTTTGAATCCTCTTCATCAATCAAATCTTGCTTCATTTTCCTATTCAGTTCTCTCCAATAGATGGTACAAATGGTTTTTCATGTACACTTCTCCCCCATTGACATTAATGATAAAAATTTCATCATTATGTCAACAACAACTCTAATGTCAAAAGATACTATTTAGAAAATACATTCACTAGAGTCCTCATGACTCAGCTCAAATACACATACTCCCCCATAGAGGAAGTACCAACATCTAATCCCAAAGAAAGATAAGGCTCATATACCACTGGATGGATGCACCCAATCTACATCACTTCTCAAAAGTAGGTTGGGGCATAACCCCAAGCATACCTCTCAAATACTCAAATGTGTCCTTAGGCAAAGGCTTTGTAAATATGTTTTCTATCTGCTCCTTTGTGCTTATGTACTCAAGTCTGACTTCTTTCTTAGCAACTTTTTCTCTTACTACATGATACTTAATCTCTATATGCTTTTTATTAGAATGTAAGACATGGTTCTTAGACATACTAACTATGCTGGTGTTATCACAATGTATAACAATAGGTTCAACAAACTTTATTCCAATATCCTTTAGCATCTGCTTCATCCAAATTATCTAGTTACAATTATTTGTTGCCGCTACATATTCTACTTCTGCTATGCTCTATGAAATACAATTCTACTTTTTTCTTAGCCAAGAAACCAATATTCCTCCAAGGAAAAATGCTCCACCACTGGTGCTCTTTTTATCATCAACACTACCTTGCCAATCAGCATCTATATATGCACATAGGGTAAAATCATCAAAATTTTCATACCACAATCCATAGTCCATTGTGCCTCTTAAATATCTCAGTATCCTCTTTACTGCTGCTTAATGTGATTTTCTAGGTTCAACTTGAAATCTTTCTACAATTCCAACTGAATGTGCTATATCAGGTCTTGTATGTGTCAAGTATTGCAATCCTCCAATCATAGATCTGTACTTCTTCTATTCAACTGTAGGAGTCTCATCTGTGCTAGATAATTTATGTCCTCTTACCATAGCTGTTCCAACTAGTTTACAATTCTCCATTCCAAATCTCTTCAATAGATCATTCAAGTACTTTGTCTGGCTAAAAAAGATACCATCACTACTCTGTGTTATCTGTAATCCCAAAAAGTATTTCATTTCACCAATCATACTCATTTCAAATTCAGTTTTCATTTCATCAGCAAATTTATCACTAGCTTCATCTTCTCCTCCAAAAATAATGTCATCAACAAAAATAACTATAATCAACAAACCATTTTCAATTTCTTTTGTGTATAGATTGCTATCAGTTGTTCCTTTTGTAAATCCCAATTTTAACAAATACTTATCCAATCTTGCATACCAAGTTCTAGGTGCTTGCTTTAGTCCATATAAGGCTTTCTTTAGTTTACATACCATGTCTCCTTCTTGAGTCAAAGGAAAACCTTTAGGCTACTCAATATAGACTTCTTCTTCCAATTCTCCAATAAAAAATGCTGACTTCACATCCATCTGATATACTTTGAATTTCTTAAAAGCTGCATAGGCCAAAAACATTCTTACTGCTTCAATTCTTGCTACTCGTGAAAAAGTTTCTTCATAGTCAATTCCTTCTTGTTGTGAGTATCCCTTTCATACCAATCTTGCTTTGTTTCTTACTACTTCTCCTTGTTCATTCATCTTATTTCTGAATACCTATTTAGTTCCAATAACATTCTTATCTTTAGGTCTAGGGATCAATTCCCATTTCTTGTTTTTTTTCAATCTGATCTAGTTATTCTTTCATAGCTTTAATCCAGTGTTCATCTTCACAAGCTTCACTAGTAGATTTAGGTTCAATTTGAGAAATCAAACATAACTATTTTTGTACCTTATTTCAAGTTAGAAATCCTCTATCTATGCTTCCAATAATATTCTCAATAGGATGATTCCTTGATAAGTTCCTATTAGGTGTCACTATCTTAGATCTCACTTTAGGTGTCAATTCTTCAATGATTTCACTATGGCTTTCATTCAACAAGTCACTATCAGTTTCATAGAATAATTCAGTAGTTTCAATGTTAGGTTTATGATGAGTTCCTTCATCAGATTCATAATCAAGCATTCTTTCCTGAATTTTGAACTTTTCATCAACCTTAACATTTGCGCTCTCAACAATAGTCTTAGTTCTCTTGTTATAACATCTATATGCTTTCTCTTCAAAGAATATCCAAGAAATATACCTTCATCACTTCTAGGATCAAACTTTGCAATATCATCATCTCTCTTTATGTAACATTTGCTTCAAAAAATTCTAAAATACTTAACTGAGGGTGCATGTCCAAACCATAATTCATAGGGTGTTTTGTCTGTGTCTTCTCTGATTTGTACTTTGTTCATTGTATACACTATTGTGTTCACTGCTTCTCTCCAAAATATCTTCTCCAAATTATTCTCAAATAACATAGCTCTTGTTGCTTCAGTCACTGATCCATTTCTTCTTTTTGCAATACCATTTTGTTCAGGTGTTCTAGGAGCTAAAAACTATCTCTTAATACCATTCACTTCACAAAAGGTGTTTAACTCTCTAGAAGTAAATTATCCACCTCTATCAGATCTCAAACATTTAATCTTCATTCTAGATTCATTCTCAACTTTATTCTTAATGATCTTAAACTTATCAAATGTTTCAAACTTTTCTTTAAGAAATGCAATCCACATCATTCTTGTAAAATCATCAACAAGAATCATAAAATACCTTTCTCCATAGAATCCTCTAGTCCTGGTAGGACCACTCAAATATGTATGAACAATCTCCAACTTCTCTACAGATGTAAAATTCTTACTGGGAAATGAACTTCTCTTCTGTTTAGCCATCACACATTCCTCGCAAATCATGTTAGTAGGCTTCATAATTTTAGGCAAATCTCTTACTACAAGTGTAGTACTTATTTTCACAATGTTATCAAAATTTATATAACAAAATCTTCTATGCCATAATCAACTGTCATCAATCTTAGTAATCAAGCATGTCATCTTAGTAGGATTCAATTGAAATACATTACTTCTAGTTCTAGATCCAGTTCTAATCAAATTTCCATCTTTATCTTTTATCACACAAGTTCTCTCAGTAAACCAAACTTGATATCCCTTATCAACTAACTATCCAACACTCAAAAGATTATGTTTCAAACCATCCACAAATTAAACATCATTAGTATTAGTCTTCCCATCAAGAGTTATAGATCCTATACCTTTAATCAAACAAGGTGCATTGTTTCCAACTCTAAAAACTCCTCCATCATAATTGTTAAACTTTATGAACTTTTTCATGTCTCCAATCATATGATGTGAACAACCATTTGTTATAATCCAATCAGCTTTCTTTTCAACTTGAGAAGATAGGGCTTTTTCTTCCTTAACATCTGCTTCAGGATTTTCTTCTTTAATTGCTACAAATCCTATGTCATCATTATTCTCAGTATCACTTTCACTTAGAGTTCTCTCTATACTAGCTTCAAGATATTCATCATTAGCATAATAACATTCCTTAGATCTTCTAGGCTTGAAATTGTTTCTATATTTTTTAACTCTCTTAGGACATTTAGATGCACAATGACCATATTCTTGACATGTCCAACATTTAAAATTTTTCTTACTGTCTGGTTCTCTCTTCACAAGTAGGGCAATACCTTCTTCAATCTTCCTGTCTTTTTCATTTCTAGATCTGCTACTACTAGCATAATCTCCACTCACATTGATGCTTCTTGAAAAAGTAGGGTGAACACTAAGAGCATTGAATGCTATCTCCATTCTAGGAAAATCTCCTGATAACCTCAGGTTTATTTTACCTGCTTCCAATCTTCAAAGAAGAGTCTCTCTTTTAAATTTTGAAGTACAAGGTATAACTTGTTCAATCATCTATGTTGTCTACTTAAATGTAGGAGTCAATGTCCTCAGAATTTTCCATATCACTTCATTTTTTGTCTTTGCTCCCCCACAAGATTTTATGCCTGCAAATTTTTTTGACATTCTACCAATATAGCTTCTAATAGATTCATCTTCCATCATTATTATATCTTCAAATGCACATATCCAATTATGTAATCTAACTTTCTTTGCATGTTCATCACCTTCAAAAGTAGAGTGTAAAGCTTTCCAAATTTCATTAGATGTTTTCAAACATTTTACCTAACTATACTCATTCTCTGGAAGGGCTGTCAAAAGTGCTTCTTTGGCAAGTATGTTACACATGAATAGATCTCTCTCACCACTAGAACATGTTTCAAGATTATCCTCATCAATGATAGTCTTCTCATTCTTTGTAATCAACCAATAACTTGGTCCTAAACATAGTTTATGTTTCTTAATCTTTTCTTTCTAGCTATCAAAATTCACTCCATCAAACTTAGGGCTTTCTTTTGTGAAATTCACAATGGATCTCCTTAAGCTACTAAAATTTTCTTTCAAGGACTTGCTACTCTGATACCAATTGTTAGAAAGTAAAGTCCACCAAGATAACTGAGACGGGGGGGGATGAATTAGTTATCTAATAATTATAAATTTTATCAACTTCAATAGATTTTAACCATGTAAGCAATATAATTACCAACCATAGAAAGATATTCATACATAATAACACAATGACACAAGATATGCTAACTAGGGAACCTCTTGATCAAAGAGTAAACTTTGGTGGTAATGATGCCCACAAAAGATGCATTAATATAAATATTCCTTGTGAGAGGATGGACTCTATTAGGATTTTTATGAAATACATTTAGTACATATGAATCCCAGTTAGGAGATTTTGAATCCCTGCTAAAAGATTCTAACTTTGTTAGGAGTTATGGAAGACAGAATGACCCACTACACAAACAACTTGAATGGCAAGATCACTGAACACACTGTCCAACTAATCTCTAGATTATTCAATAGAATAATATCAAATCATTACTAATCTCAAAAATATGTTACCTCTTCTCTGACTGTGCCAAACCACACTCACTAGTACACCAGATCTCAATTTCAGATCTATGTACCTCGCATGTCTTCTTTCACAAATTCACTTTCACAACTTCATTCACTTCATCATAATTCATCACAACCATACTAGAATAAGGAAAAACATTCCTTCCTTTATACCACACTCAAATAATTACAAATGAGTCGACATCCAATTACAAAATAAAAGTTTCCACATGCTACATCAAAAATTACACAAAACTATCAGCTTCCAATTAGAATAATTCTTCACTCGTGTGACCTCGAAGTTTGCACTATAATCGACATCACTAAAAATATGTCTTCAACTACTCTCTAACTATGCAAAACTAGATTCCATCTTGATTAGGAGATATCATCTGATTTCCACAAACCGCTACACAGGAACACTTCCTAAATACTACTTCCACCAAAATGCTCATAACTTTCATGAATAAATGAATTACTATCTGCACTCTTAACCATGATCTTATAACACATCAAAGAGTAAATCCTTAACATCACATAGCTTGATCTACAATATCCCACGTGCGCTAATCAAAACATTGTTTGCTCCTCTGCTAATCTCTAGTACATCACTGTGTTGACATCAATGACAATCTCAATCATGAATGCAACAACTGCTACAGAATGGCTACCAATACTCCCATAGGATAGATTTGTAAGGAAAATTAGGTGCAGAAACAACTTCCTACGCTAATCTCTAGAGGAGAGTATTGTGCAAATTCTTATAAATCCTTACAATTTCAAATTCGTTAACTACTTTAACAAAGATATTGCAACCACATACCATACATACAGAAAAATAGAGAATGACACAATGATATACCCTGGGGAAAACCTTTTGGTAAAAAACCTCAGCACTCCAAAACCTGCACAATGTATTATCTTCAACACAAAGATTACAATACACTTGCAATGCAAGTTCTTTCAGGAAATGAGAGACAAAGCCAACAAGACTTAAATTTGTTATGTCTCTCCCATAAGAGCAGCATCATATATATAGACTCCTCTAGACCCAAAAATAGGCACAACCACCAAGACCCATGCACAAAGCCACATGTACATAGTTGTTACATGCAATCCCAAGAATAGGCATCCATCCCTAGAATAGACTATGATAGCTTGTCATAGAATTTGCCAAAAATAACGGTCACAAGAGAAGTGTAAGAGAATCTATCATACCAACCTATTTTTGGCATATTCTCTTACACACACCAACCACTTCTTCTTGGGCACCCAAATAGGCCCAAGTCATAAGATGCTCTTACACCTGTCATAGCACATTCCTTAAATAGTTCTTATGCATCATAGGAATTCGTCATGACCATTTCAGTCATGATCTCCTTATGCACAAGATGCCGACACATCAAGTGGAGTGACACATCAACATGCCAACTAGACATGTACACTCACACTTAATTACATTATTTGCAAAAAATACATTTACAAAACAAATAATAAGAATAGGAATTATCCAAGGTTGAGACACCTTATTCCTAACATGCTCCCACTTGTCGAACACATAGGAACATAACAGGAAATTTAACCGCTATAGGCCAAAAGGCCCATAGACTCCGAACACCATCTGAACTTCTCAGTGCCCATTGGTTTTGTTAATGCATCTGCAACATTCTTCATAGTATCTACCTTCTCCAAATTTACCTTTCCATCTTCCACCATATCTCTCACAAAGTGAAATTGCACATCAATGTGCTTTGTTCTGGCATGGGAAGTTGGATTCTTTGCAAGGCAAATAGCGCTCTGACTGTCACACCAAATAGTAATCTATTTTGCATGAACACCAACATCAGAACACAATCTTCTAAGCCAAATGGCTTCTTTACAAGCATGAGTAGCATCCATGTACTCAGCTTCTATAGTGGACAAAGCAACCACAGGTTGTCGCTTACTCATCCAACTGATGGCACCACCAAACATAGTGAACACATAAGCACTGGTGGATCTCCTACTGTCAATATCACCTGCCCAATCTGAATCCACAAACCCATGAATACAAATTGAATGCGGAGATCTAGAAGAGTTACCATGATAACATATGGAGTAATCTGATGTACCCCTCAAATATTTGAATACTCGCTTAACTACATCCCAATGTACCCATCCAGGATTAGCCATAAACCAACTCAGGACTCCCACTGCTTGGGCAATGTCTGGTCTAGTACAGACCATAGCATACATGAGACTGCCAACTACACTAGCATAAGGTACTCTACTCATGTCCTCCACCTCACTAGGAGATTTTGGACAATCATCTACAGATAACTTTGTTCCCATAGAAATAGGAACACATAGTGGTCTACAATCTGCCATGCTGAACCTGTCCAACACAGACTTCACATACTTACTCTAACTCAACCAAAGTTTTATGTTAGACCTGTCTCTACTAATTTTCATACCCAAGATGTACCTAGCTGCCCCAAGATCTTTCATCTCAAATTATGCTAACAACTGAGATTTAAAATCATAAATCATACCCTTACCCTTCCCAAATAGCAACATATCATCAACATATAATGCAACAATAAGAAGGTGATCATTTTCAACTCTAAAATAAACACAATGATCTAATTTTGATCTTACAAATCCAATTGACAACATAGGCATCAAACTTAAGGTACCACATCCTAGGAGATTGCTTCAAACCATATAGAGATTTCTTTAATCTACAAACTAAGGGTTCTTTACCTTTAACAATGTAGTGCTTAGGCTATGACATATAAATCTCTTCCTCCAAATCACCATGAAGGAAAGTTGTCTTCACATCCATCTGTTCTATCTCTAAATCATATGATGTAGCAAGAGATAATAGAAATCTAATGGATGTCAACTTTGCAACAGGAGAGAATATTTCACCATAATCTATTCCCTCTACCTGTGAATACCCCTTTGCAACCAATCTAGCTTTATAGCTTTCAACACTACCATCTACATAGAATTTCTTCTTGAACACCCATTTACAGCCAACAGATTTTCTCCCTTTAGGAAAAGGTACAAGGTACCAAGTTTTGTTTTTCTCCAATGAAGCCATCTCATCATCCATAGCCTCAATCTAGGAACCTGCATCTTCCATGCCCAAAGCCTCTTTCATAGATCTAGGCTCATCAGTGTTAGTAATCAAAGCAAAGGCACAACTGGAATCTAACATAGAATAACCAAACCTTTCTGGTTGCTTTCTTTCTCTCATGGATCTCCTCAAGGGCTGAGGTTGAGGTTGTTCTTCCTCTTCTTTTGAACTATCAGAGTTGCTAGAGCTCTCCTCATCATTAGACCCAACATGGTCTCTCTGTTCAGTCTTCTCAGGGGTAGGAGGCAACTGAACATCTTTTTCCTTTTCTTTTTCATCTGGTTGTAGCACAATAGGAGAAGATGTTAGCTCTCTGAAAATAACATTTCTACTATACAACACCTTACTAGTCACAGGATCCCAAAGCTTGTATCCTTTCACACCAGCACTGTATCCGATGAAAATACATTTAATAGCTTTGTTTTCCAACTTAGATCTTTTCTCCTTTGGAACATGTGCATAAGCTTCACAACCAAAAACATGAAGATGTCTAATTGAAGGCTTCTTACTAGACCACACCTCCATTGGTGTCTTACCAACAAGGTCTAATGTAGGAGATCTGTTAACCAGATAGCAAGCAGTGGCCATAGCTTCGGCCCAAAAATTTGTTCTAAACTAGCTCCACTAAGCATACTCCTAGCCTTCTCCATCAGTGTCCTGTTCATTCTCTCTACAACTCCATTTTTTTGTGGGGTATAAGGAGTTGTCTTATGCCTCTCGATACCTTGTTCTTTATAGAACTGTTCAAACTCTGCTGAGTAAAACTCACCACCATTGTCAGTTCTCACACACTTAATCTTCTTACTAGTCTGATTCTCTACAAGAGCTTTAAATTCCTTGAACTGACTAAAGACTTGTGTCTTACTTTTAAGGAAATAAATCCACGTCCTTCTACTGTAATCATCTATGAAAGATACAAAAAATACAGACTTGGATATTGAAGGAACTTTTACAGGACCAAATACATCAGAATGAATAAGATCCAAAACATCAGAAGATTTGTGAGAACTAGAGTAAAACTAAACATGATTTTATTTACCATAGACATAGTGTTCACAGAAGTCAAACTCGAGATTGCAATCATTTAACCCCTCAACGAGATTTTTATTTTTCAGGGTTCTGAGACCCTTTTCACCAATGTGGCCAAATCTCATATGCCACAACATTATCTTTTCTGCAGGAAGCTTACCTTCCAAAGTGTTTGCACTACCATCAGAACCAATAGCCATGGGCTTCTTCACTACTTGTTCAAATGGTGAGGATGAAGAACTATTACATAGAGGAATACATGCATCTAGCTAAAATAAGGTACCTCTCCTAGTACCCCTTGCAAGCACTATCAATCCTCTTATCATCTTGCATCCTTCTTTCAAAAAAACAACTTGCACACCTACATCATTCAACATACTTACAGATAATAGGTTTCATGCGAAACTCAAAATGTGCATAACTCCATTGATTCCCTTTACTCATCCATCAGGAAATTTGATAGTGACCCTTCTTTGTCCAACTATCTTTAGGTGAGAATCATCACCCAAGTACACATTTCCACCATCGAACTCTTCATATTTTGAGAACCAGTTTTGATGAGAGGTGATGTGAAAAGATGCACCTGAGTCAACCAACCAGACATCATCAGATGCATGGGTTTCCAAAGCTGTGATGAATGCATCACCATCTTCTTGAGATCTTTCTGAAGCTGAATCTGAACCTTTCTTCTTCTTCTTCAGCTCTTTGAAGTCTTTACGGAAGTGCCCAAATTTATCACAGTTCCAACATTTTGCCTTGGACTTATTAGAAGTCTTTGACTTCCCATGGGATTTGGATCTACCCTTATTGTCAGACTTATTGTCATTTTTCTTCCCTCTTTCAGTGGATCTCCCACAAACAACAAGGGCTTCTTTTTCTAAAATGGAAGCCTTTCTCTACATCTCCTCTGATAGCAGCGAAGACACCACATCATCCATTTTGAAGGTGACTAAAGTGCTTCTGAGAGCCATCACAAGATGGTCCCATGAATCTGGTAAAGAACACAAAAGTGTGTAGCAACGATCCTCCTCCTCTAACTTGACACCAGCTGATGTCAACTGTGCAGCTAGCAGATTAAATGCATTTAAATGATCCGTTAAGGATCCACCTTCCTCCATTCATAGAGAGTACAATTTCTTCCTCAGGAAAAACTTGTTCACTAGAGATTTGGCCTGATACACGGCCGCAAGTCTTTCCCACAAACTATTTGTAGTTTTCTCATCTAGAACATTCAGAAGGACTACATCGGTTAAATAGAGTCTTATGAGACCCTTAGCTTTACGATCTTTGATATCCCAATCTGCTTGAGCTATAGTTTTTGGTCTTGTAGCACTTGAAGTCACTTCCCATAGGTCACGATCTTCCAACATGTCTTCCATTTTGAGTTTCCACAACTCGAAATTAGTGCCATTAAATTTCTCCACCCCCATTCTTCCATATGATGAACTTGCCATCTCAATTTGCAAATAAGATTCAGAATGCTCTGCAAAAAACTCCCACTCAAACTTGAGATTAGCTCAAAAAACCCTACCCAACAACCAGGATCAAAAGTTGATCAAGCTCTGAGACCACTTGTAAGGAAACTCAGGTGTGGAAACAGCTTCCTACACTAATATCTGTAGGAGAGCATTGTGCAAATTCTTATAAATCCTTACAATTTTAGATTCGTTAACTACTTTAACAAAGATATTGCAACCACATACCATATATACAGAAAAATAGAGAATGACACAACGATATACCCTGGGGAAAAATTTTCGGTAAAAAACCCCAGCACTCCAAAACCTGCACAATGTATTATCTTCAACACAAAGATTACAATACCGTTGCAATGCAAGTTCTTTCAGGAAATGAGAGACAAAGCCAACAAGACTTAAATTTTTTATGACTCTCCCATAGGAGCAGCATCATATATATAGACTCCTCTGGACCCAAAAATAGGCACAACCACCAAGACCCATGCACAAAGCCACATGTACACAGTTGTTACGTGCAATCCCAAGAATAGGCGTCCATCCCTAGAATAGACTATGATAGCTTGTCATAGAATCCACCAAAAATAATGGTCACAAGAGAAGTGTAAGAGAATCTATCAAACCAACCTATTTTTGGCATATTCTCTTACACACACCAACCACTTCTTCTTGGGCACCCAAATAGGCCCAAGTCATAAGATGCTCTTACACCTGTCATGGCACATTCCTTAAATAGTTCTTACACATCATAGGAATCCATCATGACCGTTTCAGTCATGATCTCCTTACGCACAAGATGCCGACACATCAAGTGGAGTGACACATCAACATGCCAACTAGACATGTACACTCACACTTAATTACATTATTTGCAAAAAATATATTTACAAAACAAATAATAAGAATAGGAATTATCTAAGGTTGAGACACCTTATTCCTAACAATATTCATCATTCATTCCTGACAACTTCCTCATATAGTGGATGCACTTGCTAGCTTTGTAGCTTTAACAAATATAACTTCTTCCATGTTACT
This sequence comes from Chamaecyparis obtusa, assembly GCA_027943335.1. Classification (NCBI taxonomy): domain Eukaryota; kingdom Viridiplantae; phylum Streptophyta; class Pinopsida; order Cupressales; family Cupressaceae; genus Chamaecyparis; species Chamaecyparis obtusa. The sequence continues at coordinate 126,253 of BSBK01000587.1, forward strand.
ACTATTTCCTTTCTGACTGTTGCTATTATCAATATTTCTTTTGGTGCACTTCATATTTCTTCTAGGATTAGGATTCCTCATATTGTTCATTCTACAATATCTTGTTGTGTGTCCCATGTTGTTATAAATCTGACAAACTACATATGAGATTATTTCCATATTTTGGCCTTAACTGACTGATTCGTGATCTACAATTTCTAGCAATATGTCCAAAATTATTGCATCTATAATACATAACTCCATTTTTTATGTTTTTTGTTACTCCAATAGGTCTTTTATTTGCAAGGTTAGTACCTCTAAACATTCTACTATTATCTTTATTACTAGATCTAGGTTTTTTACAATCAATAACTCTATGACCAAAACCATGAAAATTATAACAATAACCAGTGATAGGTTTAAATTGCTTACCTATACAATCCCTTTTCATGTGTCCAAATGAATTTTATGCATAACATATACCTTTGAATTCATTTCACACTTGTTTAGGTGATTCAACTTGGTTAGGTTGCTTAGGTACATATTTAGATTGATTAGACTCAATTTTTTTTTGTTTTTCTTCTTCCTTGTTCTCAAGTTGTTGAATTGTAAGATCTGGTTGTTTACATTCTCCAGTCTTCTTTAAGAATTTTTCTTCAAGATATACAAGACTAGATTTATCGTAGGAAGGTCTCTGAAAAGAAATATGTTCATAAATCATTTTACTTTGGTAAGATTAGACCGTAGATTTGCATTTGCAAATTTTAGATCTAATTCAATTTTACTGTAATCATCTTTAAAGCTTAACTTTAGATCTACAATCTTTAGTTCATGCTTTAGGATCTCATTCTCCTTTTTCATTTTTGAAACTTCGTCGCTATCCTTGATCCAACTTACAGGCTCTTTCTTTGATTTAAGATCTTCTATCTTGTCTTTTAATTTCTCAATATAGTCTTTTGCACTTTCATATTTATTTTTCAAAGTATCTCTTTCTTCAGTAAGAATATCAATCTTCTCAAGAGCTTCTTCTAGGTTTTTCTACAACTGATCCATATCCATATTAGGATTAACAAGATAGAAATAACAGTTACATGCAAATATAACCAAATATCAGAAAATAATAAACCACATCGAAGAGAACACAAGAAACAAATATTTAATGTGGTTCACCCAATCCATGGGCTACGTCCACCAACATCAAGTCCAATATTTTATTATCCAATGATTACAACCTGATTACAATCCATAATCCCCTTACAACTCAATTTTGCTGCAAATACTAAAACCATACATAATGAAATCCCTAACCCTAAGCCATATTATACAATATTTTTCTGCTTTAGGGTTAGAATGAGTTACAACATGTCATCCAAAAAATAGCCAAAAATATGTCAGCCCCCAAAAAATTTGCCTCGGGGGCTACACCCCTGAACCCCCACTCTTGGGGGTTGTCACCCACAAACCATGGCGAGGGCGAGAGGAAAAGTGTATAGTACTTTCATGATCAGTCACCACAAGCCAAAAATCTCCCACTTGGTGACTAATTAGGATCCACATTAAAAGAACCTCCCACTTGGAGACTAATCCTATAGCAATACTGGTACCATATGAGGCTCCCACTAGATCAAACCACCCTAGACTCAGCTATTCCTTTATTCTATTCAGTCTAGAAGACCAACTGAAGTTAAACATGAGTTCAACTTCTCGCTTGTTACTACCTTTGTAAACATATTTGATGGATTATCATCTATATGTATCTTTTCCAACTTTAACTTCCCATCATCCAAAACTGACCGAATGAAATGGTACCGCAATTGTATGTGTTTTATCTTCGAGTACAAAGCATAATTCTTCACAAGATAATGACACTTTGGCTATCTATATGCAAAAAAATATCCCTCTGTGGATGTCCCAATTCTTCCATAAAGAATTGAAGCCATATCATCTCCTTGGCTACCTCTGTAGCAACAACATACTCTGCCTCTGCAGTGGATAAAGAAACCACCTTTTTTAGTCGAGAAATCCAACTCACTATTGTCCCACCAATAGTAAATACATAGCCTATAGTACTCCACCTGATATCTATATCTCTTGCCAAATCCAAGTCAACATAGCCTTGTACAGTAGTATTAGATCCCCCAAAGTGTAGACACTTACTGGATGTACCTCTCAAATATCTGAGAATCTATTTGACTGTATTCCAATTCTCAATACCAGGATGACTCATATATTGGCCACCGACTCCCACTCCATATGCAATATATGGCCTAGTACATACCATAGCATACATTAAGCTCCCTACAGCTGAAGCATAAGGTACCTTAGACATTTTAGCCTCCTCTTCTGATGTTGTAGGATACATCTCCTTAGTCAATTTCAAATGACCATGAAAAGGTGTGCTAATAGCTTTGGTATTCTCCATGGAGAAACATTGCAACACCTTATCAATATAATCAGCTTGAGATAAAGACAACTTCCTATTTTTCCTATCTCTACAAATTTTCATACCAAGGATTTGTTTTTCTACCCACAAATCCTTCATAGAAAAAGAATATGCTAACTATTGTTTTAACCCCTTAATTTGATCCATGTTAGACCCAACTACAAGCATATCATCAACATATAAGCATAAAATAATGTAACTGTCATCATCCAACCTGTTAAAATAAACACAATGGTCAGAATGACACCGAGTGTATCCATGCTCATTCATAAATGTGTCAAATTTAATATACCATTTCCGAGGGGATTTCTTCAAGACGTATAAACTTTTCAGCAATCTTCACACCAAACTCTCCTTACCCTTGACCTCAAATCCTTGTGGCTATACCATATATATTTCTTCATCTAAATCACCATGAAAAAAAGCTATTTTAACATCAAGCTACTCTAAATGCAGATCTTCAGTAGCCACAATACTTAAAACAGTACAGATAGAAGTCATTTTAACAACTGGAGAAAATATCTCATCAAAATCAATACCTTTTTTCTGTGCAAATCCTTTTACGATTAATCTGGCTTTAAATATTTTCTTATCTCCATCCTCTTCTTTTAGCCTATAAACCCATTTATTTTGTAAAGCCCTTTTACCTGTAGGTAACTTACATAAATCACAAGTTTGATTTTTTAGAAATGAGTCCATTTCCTCTTCCATTGCTGACTCCCACTAAATCTTTATTTCCACCTGCATAGCTTCATTATAACATTCATGTTCACTAGCATTTGTTAATAAAATAGAATACAAAGAGGGAGAATATCTTTCTAGAGGTCTAGTTAGCCTTGTTGACCATCTAACATTCACTGGGGTTTATGGTATTTGTTGTAGCTCTTGTTGCAGATCATAAGGAACTACTAGAGCATCATCTTTTGGACTATCATCTAGTACTACATAATCATTTTCTTTCTTCTCATGTTGCTGCAATAGATCTTTGTACAACACTTTCTCATTGAATATGACATCCCTGATTCTTACAATTTTATGATTTTAAAAATCTCAAAGCCTATAACCAAATTCATCAATGCCATATCCAACAAACACACATTTCTTTGACTTAGCTTCTAGCTTGGTTCTATTTTTAGAATCTATATGTGCAAAAGCTTCAGAGCCGAAGGTTTTGAGAAAAGAATAACTCACCTTCTTACCACTCCATGCTTCCTCTGGAATACCATAGTCCAAAGGAGTAGAGGGGCCTCTATTGATTAAATAAACAATAGTGTTTATAGCCTCTATCCACATGTTTAAGGGAAGTCTAGCATGCAACCTCATACTACTTGCACACTCCATTATTATCTTGTTCATGTGTTCAACCACTCCATTTTCTTGTGGTGTCCTGGATATATTTTTATACCTACGAATACCATTAGAGGAACAATAATCTTCAAATTATGTGCTATAATACTCACCACCATTATCAGATATGAGAAATACATCACATTTTTGTCTAATGAAATAAATCCATACTTTTCTTGTTGTATCATCTATAAATGTAACATAATATAGAGAGCCACCAAGGGAAGATACTTGAGTTGGTCCCCATACATCTATATGCACAAGCTCTAATTTCTCATTTTTCTTTTCCTTCCCACTCTTCACAAAACTAACTCTTTTATTTTCCATACGCACAACTCTCACAAAAATCCATATTGACACATTTCAAACCAGGTAAAATTTTCTTTGAATGAAGTAATTTCATACCTTTTTCACTCATGTGCCCAAGTCTATTGTGCCAGAGTGTTGTGTTAGAATCGACAGCAATGGTTTGATGTTCTTCCTACTCAACCGCAGTCACTGTTCCTGAACATTCATTATCTTCTAAAATAATTGAAGTAGAAGGAACAATATGACATGTACAAAGATATAAGGTGCCTACTTTCACACCTTTTGCTACTATTAAGGAACCTTTTGAAAAATTCCAATTTCTATCATTAAAAGTAACTATGAAACCCTCATCACCTAGTTGCCCTATTGAAATTAAATTCCTACTCAGCCTTCAAACATGTCTTACCTCTTGTAGTAGCCAATGATTCCCATTCTATAACTTAATCTTAATTTTTCCCTTTCCAACTATCTGATAGGTTTTATTGTCTCCCAAATAAACTAGCCCAAAATCCCCTTGGACATAATCAAGAAAGTAACCTCTATAGGGTGTAGCATGAAATGAAGCCCCAAAATCTAAAACCCAAGAATCATCAACACTTTATAAAGAAAGAAGAAAGACATCCTCTTCAGGTTTATTACTTACCACATTTGCTTCCTTTTTACCTCCTTGTTCATCTCCTTTATTCTTCTAAGACCAACAATATATCTTCTTATGACCTAGTTTTCCATAGTACCAACAATCATTTGGTCCTTTGGATTCAAACCTCTTTCCCTTTGATTTTCCTCTTGATTTCCCATGATTTCCAGAATTATTTCCCGTCTCATTGGTTCTACCTCTTCTTTGTGCGTTTAAGACACTACCTAATGTGGATCCACCTGAGCTTTTCCTATGAATTTCCTCACTCATAATAACATCAATAAAATTATCAAATTTTAAGGTATTAGAACTAGAAATAGAGTTACTAACAACCATTACCAAGCCATTCCAGCCTTCATCCAAAGAACACAAAATCAAGAGAGCCATGACTTCTTCATCAAAAATAACATTAACAAAAGTTAATTGACTAGTAACTATATTAAACTCATTTAAATGTTTAGCAACTGACCCACCTTCCACCATTTTCTTTTCAAACAAATGCATCATGAGAAATACCTTATTTGAATTAGAAGGCTTTTCATACAACTTCGCTAGGGTTTTCATCAAATCTTCAGTCATCTTTGCTTGTGTAATATTGAATGCCACCGATTGTGCTAGACATAATCAAATACTACCAAGGGCCTTTCTATTTTAAGAATATTCTAGTCCTCATCAGAAATGCTTTCCTTTTTCTTGCTTTTCCTTCCAACGGCCACCATAGATCCTTTTGATAGAGATAGTCCTCCATTTGCATTTTCCATAACTAAAAGTTTTGCCCTTTAAAATTGTCAACCTTCAGCCTACCCTTGTCTTCCATTTCTCCCACTCAACCATGAGACTCCCACTAAACTATGAGATCTTCCTATAGAGGATAACTAAAAAACAACCTCGCTCTGATACCACTTGTTAGGATTAATAAGATAGAAATAACAGTTACATGCAAATATAACCAAATATCAAAAAATAATAAACCACACGGAAGAGAACACAAGACATGAAGATTTAACTTGGTTCACCCAATCCCTAGGCTACGTCCACCAACAACGAGTCCAATATTTTATTATCTAGTGATTATAACCTGATTACAATCTGTAATCCCCTTACAACTCAATTCTTCTACAAGTACTAAAATCATACATAATGAAATCCCTAACCCTAAGCCATATTATACAATATTTTTCCACTTTAGGGTTAGAATGAGTTACAACATGTCGGCCCAAAAATAGCCAAAAATATGTCAGCCCCAAAAAACATTTACCTTGGGGGTTGCACCCCCGAACCCCCACTCTTGGGGGATACCACCCCCAAACCCCAACGAGGGCGGGAGGAAAAGTGTATAGTACTTTCTTGATCAGTCACTACAAGCCAACAATCCATAGAGATCTTACTCAAGCTGTTAGGCCTTCTTCAAGTAACTATGCTCTAGTACCAATTGTTAGAAATAGGAAATATTGAGAGGGGGGGTAAATCAGTGTTTCACAAACTTTTTCTTTTGTCCAAATATGGATATTATTAATTAACTTGTAACTTGCATAAGAAACTAAACAGAATAAACTAAATAATAAACACAACCATAAAATGATAGAACTCATAACATAATGTTTGATATTGAGGAAACCCTAACCAAGGGAAAACCCTGATGGGGATGGTAACCATAAATGATCCACCAATCAAAATTATCTTGTGAAAGATATTGACCCTGTTAGGAGTCTATTACATCAGTATAGTATCTCAGTCCTTGTTAGAATCCTCAACCCTGTTAGGAGTTGGTATTACAAAATATGAATGTATGCAAGATGAGCCCACTGCCCAAACATGCAATGTATAATGATAATATTCAATACAAAAGATAGTATACAAAACCTTTTACTGCTGCTAAATATCTTCAATATTTTGATCTAGCTTTTAATTTCTTCACAAAACTTGTTATCAACTCACACTGTTCTGATCATATATCAATTTTGCATAATACAACATTATACATCAATACCATAACATTCTACAACTTCACATAATAATTTTCTTTCATTTATACAAGCTATCACAAATACAACTTTCCAGTTGGCTTGCACGTTTCCAAAACATAACATTACTTTTTGCTGACTTAGGGTTAACATCTAGGATGTTGTCCCTAATTAGCTAAGCCATTATTTTGATAAAATAAATAATTCCTTAACCCAAAATATTCATTTACTTATCACTGCTATGTTATGTCAGCTCAACACTATTTCTGTAAAACATCAGTAATTATGTCCGTACATACCATATAGTCTTGTGATCTTAGTTGTAGCTTCAATATACTTCATACAATCTCTCATCAAGTTCTCTTGTGCTGGAAATACTTCTATGAACTTCTCTGATCAAAATAGCCTCTGTGCTAACAGATAAATACTATTAAAGTTAGATAATTTATCCTTGAATCATGCTGTCTTAATGTTGAATATATGTTGCCATAATGAAAACATCTTGATATCCTACTTAGCCAAATGCCAATAGTCACATAATAAACAAAACACCACTTGACCAAGGAAAGTGGATGCTTAGAAAGGATGAGAGGTTTAGAAAGGAAAAAAGTTCTCTTTCTCCCAAGGTGAAAAAAAAAAACATATTATGTTTCTCACATGGAGAGATTGAGAATTAAATCATATCACCATGTAAAACAAAAGTCCCCCAATAAGGTAATCTACAAAGATCACATGGCATGAAACAACATCATAGGAAAGATAAAGATGGTGAATATTTTTGATATAAATAAAAAACATATAAGATTTTTTGTTAAACAAATAAAACATCAATGTACTAAATCTTGAATAAATTATTTAAATTCAATACAATTAGCAAGATAATGTTTATTGCTATGATGAAAAAGATTCTAAAAATCACAAAATGTGTGATCTTTTTTATTTTTGAAAAAATGAAAAAAAGTAAATCAAAATTTGGTATCATATTTAAGCCTCCAAAATATTATTTTAGCCAAGACCAAACAATCATCTAAAGGTTTGTTAATAAACCTTGGTGTTTGAAAAATAATTCATAAAGAAGGAGATTTAGGTTTTGATGAAGAGGGAGAACTAGGATTTGATGAAGAAGGAGGGATGTTGGATTATGGTATAAAACCTATTCCTTTTCTGATGAAGAGGGAGAACTAGGATTTGATGAAGAAGGAGGGATGTTGGATTATGGTATAAAACCTATTCCTTTTCTAGTGACTTTTTTATGAGGATATATAGGGACCTTTATTCATTTTTTGTTAATTTCAAGACCTTTTCCACTATATCCTTCTTGAGAAGTAATTTCATAACCTAAATTGTAAGAAGACTTTAGATGAGATAAGGGAGAATTTCATCTTGAGGTTTGTGAAAATGTGTGGTATAAGGAGGAATGGTAGGATGATCGATCTCTTTGGGGAGATTTGGAATCCTATAATCATTAGTCACCTCCTCTTTAGGTTGGGAATAAGAAGGTTTATCAAGATCTTCATCCTTAATTAATGTTATTTTAGGATATAAGACATCAAGGAAATGCATCATATCAACACTATTAAAAATAATTTGATAAAGAGATTAACATCTAGGAGAGGGAAGAGGATTTAAAGAAGTGCATAAATTATCATTATTAGTCTCTTTCACCAAGGTATCTTTAGAAGGAGAGGACTGATTACTCTAATGTGTTACCATTATGATTATGAACTCTATCCTCATTAGCAAAAGTAAACCAAGGATATGTACTAATGTTGACATATTAGTGACATCCTTAGACTTATCATTTTTGACAAAGAATATCATAAAATCTACATATTATATGCATTTGATTAAGATGTTTATTATATAGCCACAAACACCATGCATAAAAGTATTGAGTAATGATTTTCAAGAAGGAATAATACTTGAAATTCTTACGTTGCCATGTACATGAGTACCATGAAAAAATAAAAGAAACATGGAATGCAAGAAGCTATTATATATCACATGATTTTGATACATGAAAGTAAGAATAAATGTAGTCACATGTGAGATAATATACCAATCCAAATTAGTAAATTCCATCATCAAAATGAAAGTCACCCAAATCAAATATAGGAATGAAAATAAAAAGTATGTAAGAAATAGTAGGGATCATCAAAATGTAATGAAGGTGAACCTAGATAACTAAATGCATAAAATGTAGCAATGGTATGATATAAATAATACTTAATGCAATGCATAAAAATTATATGTAGACATCAAAATTAGAAATAAAAGGAATGAAAGATGTGTCGAGCTCACCAAAACATAAGGAAATAAAATATGGAGTGAGGCACTTTCACTAGGATAGATGGACAAAATAAGAAGCTCAAACCTATCTTCAATCATACATTGGAGGGAATGTTGATACAATAGGCTTGAGGAGGCCCAAGACCTAAGAGGATGTGATGCTTCTTTTTCTATGGAGTTGAAATGACTATGCAAATTGGAAACTGTGAATATGAATAAAGAATGAAAGATCTAGGGAAAACATGAGATAAAAGAAGGAATAATGTGTATATAGATAGATCACAAATTGTAAACTTGATTATGATACTAGATCTGGAAATCCAAATTAGTAACTAACCTATAATCAATTTTTTTGTTCGAAATGGTAGGCATGAGGTGACCTAAATTGTATAGGATGACCAAACTCACATGAGGCCCTAGGAGGTGTCTTAGACCCAAAAAATTCATAATTTTTTGCTACCTATAACTCTCTATTAGATCTACTTGTATCCTTTTTCAATTGTGCCACTTGTCACCTGCACACATAAAATGGGAAAAAAGTTGGGAGAAATGGGTTTTTCTTAATCAAATCCATCTAGAGGAATTAACCTTGAAATCTAAACATAAATTTTTGAAAATGGAAGCATTTTATTAGCAGCAGAGGTTTGAATAGGAGATTAAAATGTGTTATACCTTGAATGATGAAATTGTGCTTGAAATGAGATCATAATTGTTGAGATTATAGCATGACTCCACAAAGGCCTACAAGGACATCACATAAGACATGCTTGCATAATGATTGTTTTAACTTTCCACAAGATGGAGGATATGGTGGGATGAAATGCCTTGAATGCTTGATTTCTCGAATGCTCCTTTAAGGATTTCTTGAATTGAATGACATTGATATGAGATTTGTTAGATGCAAAATGAGGGAGTTAGCCTTGCTTTTATGTCTCACCAAGCCATTTTGAGGCTTAAAAATTGAAGGAGGTCGATGGGGATTTGAATATCGTGCTAAAATAGGGAGACTATTCTTCAATTTAGACTTGGGCCCATTTTAAAAAGTACAAGACACCTCCCATGTCATGTGGTGACCTATCTTGCCTCGTGCCATATGGGGTTCCTTGTACCAACCAATCAGGGTTTAAATTTAAATTTAGGATCAATGAGAATATGATGATACCCAAAATGTGCACATAATTGAGGTTTAAAATTAAAATATATATTAAAGGAAAACTATATTTAAATAGGGCCTATGTATGCATGATGTGATAAATGAACAAAATAATTAAAGTATACCCACCTAAAATTAAGGGTCCACATAAATTAAATTAATTAAATACATAATAAATTCCTATAATAGGTAGAAGAATGAAAAAAAATTGGTGCTAAGCATGGAACTAGACACCTAAGGAAGTGTGTACAATTTACAACAATGGTAAAATATTATTTGTGCTTCTTCCCTAAAACACAACCTTTCAATGTAATATATACTTATTTTTTTAATTAATGTAAATTTTTTTGTTATTCTTTTTTTTGTTAGCAAGACTAGTCTTTTATGTGACCTAAAAATATAGATAAATTCATTATTAGCACATCACATTAACATGTAACATTAAGGCATTTGGAATTTAATTACGACTATATAAAAAATACCATCTATAATGATAATTTAGATATTTTCAATTGATACTTAGTGCTAATTATTTTTAATGAGTTTTGTGCTTGTTCCTTTTTATCAATAGTCATATATGTTCAATGTCAAAATAAAATCTACATCTATTGAATAAAAAGTTGTTCTCTACTTTTAAAGAAAAGTAAGTTTGACTCTAAAAATATAAAATGTATTTAGATTTTTTTTTCATTTTGGTTGATTTGAATATCTATAATTCTTCTAACTCATAAGAAACATTTGATTATTATTTATTAAAATTATTTTAAATTTTGAATAAATAAAGTCATAAATGAGGAATCTTAATCCTGTTTAAGCATTCAAAAATACTACATTAATAGAATTCGAACCTTAATAGCAAAATGCACAATACAACTATCGCAACATATTACTACTAAGGTTTTTATTTGCAACTTAATTTATGTTTTTAAAAAAATGTATTTATATGTACAACTATAAGACAGTTATATTGACTATCTTAAAATCTAACAAGTGCCATGTAGTGGCTAGTACTTGCCTTTAGTCGTAGTTTTAATTGTATTATCATATAATTTTAAAAAATTTAAACCAAATAATTATTTAAATTTATTTAATATATTATTAGGTTAGGTTAAATATTTAGTTTATAATAGTGTTAAAGTTCAATTAGAAATATAATTAATTCAAACTTTAATTTTTATGTAAAATAATTTTTTAATCTTTTTAGTTTTGTCATAATTGCAATTTTAATATTAAATGTCTATCTAATTCAAAATTTAATAAATATAATAAATAAATGAATTCATAAATATAATATTATTATTATATTTTAAATAATAAAGAGATAATATAATTGAATTAATTTTATATATTTGATATTAAAATATAAAATATAAAAAATAATAATATATAATTTGATATGAACTATTATTTTAATAATAAAAAATTATAATAAGAAAATTAATATAATTATAATATAAAAATTATAATTAATTTATAAAAAATTAATTAAAATAAAATACAATACAATATAACATACTCTTCCATTCTTTTATTTTTTTAAAATACAACAAATAGATATTATATATATGTCTATATTTATTATTTAAAAAATTAATTTCAATATTTATATCGGCTTAAAAAGTGGAGAAAGAAACAATCATTCCTAAAAATCCATGTATAACACTTAAATCTTTTAACCAATCATAATGAGGAAAAATATTTTTCAGAATTTAAAAACTTAAATAAAATGCATGTAAACTTTAGAATAATAAAATAAATTTGAAAAATAAAAAACAAATTACTTATCATTGGTTCATATGATTGTTTTTAATAACTAGTTAACTAGTACAATCCAAAATTCATTACAATAGTACTATGCCTTATTGACAAGTACTAATAACTGTTATGTTTGTTAAATGACACATTAAACTATTATTTTTATTGTCATTTAAAAAAAAAAAATTTACATTTTGTATACTCATACTCATTTTCATAATGTCCAAATGTTTAACAATGACAACATTGGATGTAGATTTAATTATGTATCTAACCACGAGACTGACAATAGTTGTCACCCCTCTCTTCCACTTACACTAGATATTTGTATTTATATTTGTAATTGTAACTAATCTTCTCCCATCATGTAATGCATTTTTTCTTCTCCTCTTAAAACTTCTCTTCCATTGCCCCTACTAGAATGTCTTTTTCCTTTTCCTTTACTATTGTTGATTTTAAAAATTTATTGAAGGACCTATTTATGGATACAAGTACTTCAGCCTTCAGATATGTATGTTTTATCCATAATGACCAAACTTTATAAAACATACAAACCTGTCTAGTGATCATATTGTGTTGAAGGTAGTGCCTACTTATCTTTACACAGCTGTTGTAGTGCAGCAGAGCATTATGCACCACCTTCAGCACAATATGATCACTAGAAAGGTCTGTATGTTTTATGAAGTTTGGTCATTGTGGATACAATATACAGATCTGTCTAGTGATGCAAAATTAACTACTTTAAGCCTTACCCTTGTTGTTTCAAAAATATCATTTGGGTACAAACAAAGGGCACAGGAATTGGGGTACGCATAGTTCATTTATGGGATTTTTCTTGGGAAGCTAATTGCTCATCTTTCATCTACATTATTATGAAGCTGATTGCCAAAGGATCCAAGCCCAGACTAGAAAGATATCTTCCCAAACACATAAAAACATGCACATAAACACAACAGCTGAGAAACATAAATGTAGATTTCACAATAGCTGAGAAACATAATTGTAGGCATCATGGTCAATTTTTTTTGGAGACAACGTAATTGAGTTGTATACCCAAGCAATGGAGAGCAAATTTTGCACCTCCAATTCCAAATTGAATACATTTATATCCTTGTATTCATGAGCAATAGATGTATTCAACTTGGAATTGAAGGTGCAGGAGTTTCTCTCCATTGTCTAGGTATACAAAATAATTGAGTTGTATACCCAGATGATGCAAAGCAACTACTACCCCTTTGGTTCCAGAGGAGTAGTGGTTGCTTTCCATTGTTTGGGTATACCACTCAATTATGTTGTCTCCAAAAACTTGTGACCATGATGCCTACATTTATGTTTCTTAGCTGTTGTGTCCCAAGACCCCTTATGACCCTTTAAAACCCTTTATGACCCCTAAGAATACACATCTTAGAGGTCTTAAAATTTTATAAAGGGTCATAAGAGGCTCCTAAGAGGGGCTAGATGAGCTTCCACCTTCACATGGTTGGCCCTGTTAAGTAGAGAATGTTAAACTATTCTTGAAACAAAGAGAAGCTCAATAATTTAAGGTCTTAGTCCATGGAGATGGTGAAAAATGATGGGAATCAATGATGAAGAGTTTTTAGATACTAAGAAGACATATATGTAGTGGAGGCCAGAAGGGATTTTTGTGGAGATTTGCTACATGTGGAGATTTTCGAGAGAGGGTTTCCAGATTGAGTACCATGCAGAGATGATGATTCAGTACTACGTCTATAAAACCTTCGCAAATATCCCTTTTTTGGCCTCCACTCATACCTCTTCTCAGAATCTAGAAACTTTGGATATTTTTTCTCATCCATGCACAAAATGTGCTAGTGATCGTATAAAATTACTTTTGCGAGATTGGGATCAATTATGAAAAGGTAAACAACAAGATAATTTTATTGTATCTTTCATTTCTTTTATCCATTCACATTTTCTGCCTCCTCTTATATTGGATACTATGTAGTGTACATAAAGGCAAGGCGGTGAATATTCTCAACATGATTGATAGGTATAAGTCTTCGAGCCCTTACCCAGTAGCTAGGACTAAAGATAGAAGAGCTCAAGAGATCATCATAGTTGGTCTCCGTCCTTGGTCCATATGCTGACAAAACATTTTACATTTTGTTAGCTCATCAAATGCAGTGATTTGAAAGAATTCAATAGATGATATTTTCATGTATAACGTATATTATTTTAGTTTGATAGTGACCAAATTTACCTACTTCACGCACTTGTAAATGTCAAGCACAACCATAAAAAAACATCCCCTCCCGTGGCTTGAGTAATGTATGCCATGGCAAGAAATGCTTCTTTGTGGCTGTGCTCGTAGTTTACAAATGCGCGGAGTCGATAAATTCGTGCAACGTCAACTTAAATAATATACATTATGATGAAAATATTCTATTAAATTATTTCAAATCCCCTCTTTTGATGAGCTAACAAAATGTAAAATGTTTTGTCAGTATATGGACCAAAGATGGAGACCAACTATGATGGTCTCTTGAGCTTTATTATTTTTACTATTCTAATCTGTCACTTTTTTGATAGGTAGTAATCTTTTTCTGACAATAGAGCTAATTTTCCGACGGCTCTTCGCGTCGATACTTGATTACATATCATCAAATCTTCGATAGGTAACCATTAGACAGAAACCCAATCTGACAAATTGGTGGGACATGACTGCTATACTGCCGACAAGTACTCTTGTCAAACATCTGCTAAATATCTGTCACCTTTTCGACCAACAAAATGTCACAATAAGCATTTTTCTACAGATCGGTCCCATAATAAAATTTCTATTTATGTGGCCAATTCTGATAGGTATTGATGTCGGAATTCCGATGGGTATCACTTCCATTGGCATTTCTAACGCAAAAAACATCGACAGACAGATGTGTCAAAATTTCAACAAATGGCCATCAAAATTTGACCTCAAATGTACTAGTGGGTTAGGATTTAGGGTTTAGTACTTTAGATTTCACTTCAGCATTTAGTATTGTTGTTTACCATTTAGAATAAGGGTTTCGCATTTATGATTAAGGGTTGTGATCAGGATTAGGGTTAAAGAATGTGTTTATATAGATATTAGTGGTATGCTTAGGGTTAGGGTTTGTATTAGGGCTAGAATTAAAATTAGAGTTTAGCATTTAGGATTAGGGTTTATATTTTACAGTTAGAGTTAGGATTATGGCTTAGTATTTACAATTAGGGTTTAGCATTTACAATTAGAGCTTTGTGTTTAATATTGTGATCTTGGTTAGGATTTAGGATTTAGGGTTATGCATTTAGGATTAGGGTTTAGTAATAATATTAGGATTGGGGTTAAGCATTTACGAATAAGGTTTAACATTTAGGATTTAGGGTTATGCATTTAGGATTAGGGTTTAGAAATAAGATTAGGATTGGGGTTAAGCATTTACGAATAAGGTTTAACATTTAGGATTTAGGGTTATTGTTATAGTTAGGATTAGGGTTTATCATTTAATATTAGGTTTTATCATTTATAATTAGGGTTTCAATATTTAGGATTATAATTTAGGATTAGTATTTAACAATTAGGATTACAATTAGTGTTTAGTATTTAGGAATTTGGGTTAGCATTAACGATTAGGATTTAACATTTAGGCTTTAGGGTTATGGTTAGAATTGGGGTTACTTTACATCATGGTTATTATTATGGTTAGGGATAGGGTTCAAGTATTAGGCTTAGGATTTAGAGTTACAATTAGGATTAGAGTTTAATATTTAGGATTAGGTTTTATAATTAGAGATTGGGATTGGGATTAGTATTATGGTTATGACTTAATTATATGAGGGTTATTTTTTAATTAAGATTAATTAGGGTTATATTTTTGCCAAGGATTCAAATAAGATTATGGTTTAACTAGGGTAAGGGCTAAGTGTAGAGTTAGGTTCGGTTATAATTAGATTAGGTTTTCATTCTAAGATAGGGTTTAATTAGGGTTATGGTTTTAAGTTTAGGGGAAGGTTTCAAGTTGGGTTAAATTATGGTTAGGATTATGATTCATATATATATCTTAAATTTGATAATATCATTTAGGATTAGGGCTATGGTTAATATCTATATCTTATAGGCCCCATTTGTTTGTTGGAATTGGGGCAAAATTGGCGGTGGGACTTCCACTTTTTCAGCAAATCCATTGTTTGGAGCACATATTCACAATTCGAGTTTCCTCACTCAAAATCTGGTTTAGACCTAAAATGGGCAGCACCATCTTCCCACCCAATAGGTAGAATTTGAAATCAAATTCTGGTTTTGAATTTTGTGAGCCCCATTTAATTAGGCGTCGGGTTCATGAATCTTATGTGGCTGAATATTTGGGAAATGTTGTATTGGCGATAGAACATGCTTCCACTGGCAGAATCTTCTATGGTTGAATTAACACTAGCAATAGAACTATTATCAGAATATCTATTTGGTTATCTACTGGAACTATTCAAAATGTCTTGTACTCTACAAATACTTCAAAACTAGATCCAACGGTGCACCTCTCAGAGACAAAGAATACGAGGAAGAGATGATAAATCTAAGGAAAGACATTGTAAATTTCCATGGTGAAATGGTTCTGCTTGAGAATTACAGTGCTCTCAACTACACAGGTATTCCCCTTTTCCCCCTTTCTCAAATTCAAAACCCCAGATTCGTTAAATTTGTCCATTGAGCGAGGCCAATACACAGGAGTTGCAAAGATCTTGAAGAAATATGACAAGAGGACGAGAGGCGTGTTACGACAACCATTCATCCTGGAGGTTCTGCAACAACCATTCTTCACCATGGAGCTTCTCTCCAATATCTATCTGGTTATAATCTTAATATTAATATTAAGTTCTAAAAGTGAGACCCGGTCCAGTATACATGGAGTATATCAAGTTCGATACATCAGAGCAGGAGGAGATTTGACAACGAAAATTTTATATGAATGATATGTAGTTGGAAATTTGTATCTGACGCCAAACCCCATGTCATCCAGTATTGACTGGTATTTGAAATAGGAATTCTCAAGTCTAATTCTAATATCAAGATTGGCAACCAAATGCAGAAGATAGATTGTCTCGGTCATCTTCCCGGTCAACCAAATAGCCCAAACTATCTTCCGAATACACAAAACCAGAATTTCAAAACCTTACTTTGAGATAATCAGGTTTTGAAGCAAATTCCAATTTTGCAAACAAACGGGGCCAATAATATAATGTAGGATTAGTGGAGCTTGTTTAGATTTTACAAAAGATTAGGATTCAATTTAAAATTTCTATTTTTTCATTATGCTTATATTTATATAAAATATCATTAATGTATTTTTATTTATTAAAATTTAAGTTATATTATTTAAACATTAATAGAAATCAACTACTTTAAATGAATAGAGTATATTTTAGTTGTGACATTAAAAAAATAAAAATTAATCTAGATATATATAACCAACATTTCTATTCTATTTTTTCCTTTTTACATGCAAATCAATTCAAACTCTAAAATTCTATGTTGTTTAATCTTTTAAATGAATTGCTAGTTAATTTTAGAAAAAAATAAACTAAAATCTAAATAAATAAAATAGAATATTTCTATATTTTTCTAGATATATCTGAAAAAATTCTATTATAATTTTCTTGATATTATAGTTTTTTTGGCATGTAAATATTTCAAATTCTAAAATAAGTTCTAGTTCTATTGATTTTAAAATGAATTGTCAATTGATTTTAACTAAAATCTACTTAAAACTAAAATATTTCTATATTTTTCTACATATATAAACAAAATTCTATTCTAATAAATTCTTTCTTTTTTTAATTCTTTTCTATTCTTTCTTTCTTTCCTTTTTACTACAAAATTCTATTCTAATAAATTCTTTCTTTTTTTAATTCTTTTCTATTCTTCCTTTCTTTCCTTTTTGCTACAAAACATAATAAATTCTAAATTTATTATGTTCATTTAAATTTTTTATTGAATGACCTATTTATGGATACAAGTACTTCAGCCTTACCTCTATCTATGCTTTAAATAAGGGATTCTATATCTAATATGAGTACATGATTTCATTACATAATCTGCATCATGGATTTTCTTATAAATTTAGCTGTTTGTTCGACGCTTAAAGAGGATTCAATGCTTGAGAAGAAACCTTATCTTGGAGTAAATCTATATTTTACTACAATTTTATTAATTAACAATTGTGAAATGGTGTCTATAAATGTGATTGGAGTTACTCATAGATTAGTCTGATCTGGGGAAGACGGTGACAGTATCTACTTGAAGGTATTTGTGAATTCATCAATAACGCTTCCTTGCTATTTCTCTATTTCCTGTATTGGAATTATGCTAAGGGATAAATATTATTAGAAGTAAAATTTATGAAAGATTTTGTATTATTGACGAATTTGATACAGAAACATACAAAATATGTGTGTAATTTTCTTATTTTTGATGTATAGAATAAAGTTACAACATCACAGCATGAAGACAAACCTTGGTAGAGTTTCTTCAAGGAGTATATCATGGATTTCAAATGGTTTAATTCTTGTTCTAGTATTTGTCATGGCGTTTGTTGTTGAAACAAAGTTAATGCCGGAAGAACCCTCTCAATTCGCTGAAAATTCTTCTAAGATGGAAAGATACAATTCCAGCAAATTATCTGAAGCCCTCAACCATTTTATAAAATTTAATAAGCCCGCTATCAAAAGTATACAGGTGAAGTGCTCTAAGGTTTAGTCTTATAAGTTTCTTCTTTCATGAATTGTGATTCGATTTTTTTTTTAATAATGTCTTGTAATGCAAGAGCTCAACTTTGTCTCATACAGAGCCCAGATGGAGATATTATAGACTGCATTGATGAGGAAAAACAACTTGCATTTGATCATCCATTGCTTAGGAACCATAAAATGCAAGTAAGAAAATATCATCTATGTTGTAATTGCATTATGAATTCATTTCATGTGTTTAGTGAAAATATCATAACAATACTATTTATTCAATATACCTTTTCTCTTACATTTTAGAATTATATTTTATGTCTTTATTTTTCTTATAATTCTTTTAACGCAGGATCCTCCTAAGATGCCTTCAATGTCTGTTGGAAGAGATAATAGAACAAGTTTTGCTCAATCATGGCATATCAATGGAGATTGTCCAAAAGGGACAATTCCAGTTAGGAGAACATTTATAAAAGATTTAATGAGAGCAATATCACCTCAATATTATGGGAGAAAGGATCAATATCATCAAGGACGAGAGGTAATTATTTTATAATTATTTATGTAACCATACACTAGTAATGTGATATTTGACATTAAAGACAATGCATACAAAATATAAAGAAAACTATACATATTATATTTAAGTAAACTTTTTAATTTATAATAAAAAATTTTTTGTCTTTCTTTTAACTACATTTTTTTTTAGCCAACTTAGTTATTACATTTCTTCTACAATAGATTTAAAAATCATAAATATTTTATACATGAATAATAAGTCGTTCTATAGCTTTTTATTCTTACACTCCATATTCATTAAGTCAATAAATATGCAAAGTTCTTATTATTTCCTAGAGGTATTTATGTATCTATAAATTAATACATCTTCCTTCAACAACATAAACACTTAAGTATGTGTCAGTTCCTCAGATAATGAAATAACAATTCTTATGTGCCTCTAGAAAATCCAATGATGCATACTATTGTTGATTTTGGCACCACCTTAAATATGTATGTTGCATGTTTTTAAGGTTTATTCTTTGGACAACCTTGTCTTGTTACCCTTAGGGTTAGCTCGAGCATTTCATTATTTGTAGAGAAGGGAGTTCCCTCTATTGCCACCTAAGTGGGTTAATATTTCTACTAAGATGCTTAGTTACCCTATATCTTTGTTGGCCTTTCAAATGATATGTTATGCTATTGGGATTGGCTATAGGTTTCTCTAGGAAGGATCTTATGGTGTCTTGCATTGTATTTCCTCTCTCATGTTTATTTCTAGGCTTGTGTAGGTAGGCATGTCCTTGGTGGAGGGTCTGCCCCTCTCCATTTACCCCAATCCCAAAATTGGGTTAGATTTTTTTAAAAAAAATCTAGCTCTAATGTCTATTTTTGGGCTTTCCTTGGAGGTGTCTAAATGAAGCATTTGGTCTCATAGTTGTAGGCTTCAATTTTTCTATAGATAATAAACTTGAAATTCTATGACTATGTTAATAATAAGATGATTTGGAGGGGGTTTTTTTTATGGGGGGTTCACTTAAGATTAATTCAGAGGCTTTTGTGGTAGCTTTGAGAGGTTTTTTGAGCTTTTGTTTGAGGGATTTAATCACTCATCCTAGTATACATTCTCTACTTTATTATTTATTTAAAAGGTGTGACACTCCTTTAAGGATTAAATTGTCCACAAGACTTAGGTGGTCTCATAAGGGTTTATTTCTACACTTACCCCAAAATTGCTCATGCTACTATTATTGAAGTGGATTTTGGTCTTCAAGGTATTGGTGGGATCTATTGTTGAGGAATGTTTCTTCCTTTTATTGGATTTGAACTAGGTTAAAGTTCTCCCTCTATACACGCTAAACATTTTGAGGCTCTCTCAATTGTTTTGTGTATGAGACTGTGTTGTTTCTATATTAAGGATACTCCTATTCAAGTGGAGACCAACAATACAAATATTGTTGGAGGTGATAAGTAAGAGATATTTTCCACAAGTCAAATTATGATATTGCTATTAGGATTCAACTGTGTAGTTGTTATTATCAAAAGTTTGCATCTAGAAGGCCTTATACTACTCCAAGGATTAAGTAGTGTGAGGTTTCTCTAAACTTAGAGTTGTTGTTTTACTTTAGGATCTTAGCTTGGATCCTAGCAAAATATCCATTTGTCAATTATTCTTATTGTTTTTGTGAAAATACTTTGTTATATTTGTTTCACTCTCTAGGAGTATAATTATGTTCTTATCCTTTTTTTGCTCTTCGTTAAACTCTCCTTCCATTCTCTAACTTATTCTTTTATGGTTGTAGATCTTGTCACACTCTTCATGAGATTTGATTGGCTTGTTATTTTGGTTGGTTGGTCTCTCTAAATATGTATTCCTGCCTTTTTTTTGTCAAGGACCCTAGAAACCTTACTTTCTCTTCATTTTATCTCTTTTTCCTTGATGGTTGACTTGTAATAGACAAGGCCCTCTCCCCTTCTTACCAATCTAAACATATAATATATATGATAAAAAAACACTTATTTTATTAGTTAGCTAGATATAATAGATACTTTTATAAAATCTTGCCTTTGTATTTACACACGTTTTATCATATTTCCATGACATACCTATATCTTTAATTAGTTGTCTAACTACAAATTCAAGATTGTATTATATGCATCCTATGATAATTATAAATACTTTAGCATTAATCAACTTAAGTTTTTATACTAAATATTTTCTATAAAATGTGTTAAAATAAATTTATCATCACAATTATCTTACATTTTCCTATATTACAACTGAACTATATTAAAAAATATAGCTATATATTAACTCAAAACTCACTATTTCCAAACATAATATTTTGAAGTTGTTTTCTAGCCAAAAGCATTCTAAAAGGTTTTCTAATGGACTTCTTTGAAATGGTAAAGGCCATTAAAGTTAGGGCATTTTGTCCACTCTACAATCAATCTATTGAATGTTGAAAAAGTAAAGTAGTTCTTCATAATTTTCCTATTCAATTAAGGATATGAAAATTCAAAAATCAACTAATTCATTTAATTCTATTATTCTAAAAAACTCTTTCTTATCTAGTTCATAAATTTAGACATAATTTAATATTGTTATTAATCAACTTTTATTCAAACATATTGAATGAGATAGAGTACATACAACAAACTCTTCAAAATGAAATCAACCTTTATGATACTTGGGCATAGAAATTTTTGAAGATGAATTAATTTTTTTCAATGTGGTTCAATTCATTCAAAATTCAAAAATTAAATTTTTTCATTCATAATTTAGAAACTTCTTCATAAATAACTAAATAAATAATTATACTTAAAAACAAAAATTTAATTTTTTCAATTAGATCTCTCCAAAATAGTTATATAATACAAAAAGTGTTTCTAATAATCCAATTTAATAACTAGGTCTTTTGTTACACCGATTTTTGGGAAGAAGAGGGTTGCTATCACCATGTCCCTCTGTTATGGCATAATTTGAACATGTAATAAACATTGTTTAAATTGGTAAATACTGGAATAAAATCTTACAAATTATTCATTCTCTTATAATTATTTTAATTCATTGTTAGACTTTATCTATTCTAGGAGAAAATAGATTTTTACAGTTTGTAATAATTATTCTGATGTACTTTTAATTTAATTGCATAAATTTTATTTGTTTCAACATTTTAATTTACACTGTAATCCATTATCCAAGTACAAAAATATAATTTTTTAAACTCTTTTAAACTCTTCTATTACTTTCCCATTAAAGGAAGTAGACTGTTTAAGTATTTTGTCCTATTTAGACTCTGGTTAGTTAAGTTGCTGGTATGTTTTTGTTCGTTGAGTTCACAACTTGTGAATTCCTTTTGAACTGTCTTATGACTTATGACTTAATGTTTTTTGTTAGATTGTGATCCTTTCCGATTGAACTTAATCAGAACATTTCTAGACGGTAGTTAGTTACTGGTATGTTTTTGCTCGTTGAGTTCACAGCTTGTGAATTACTTCTGAACTATCCTATGACGAAAACATTCCTGAATGAAAACATTCCTTATGTGACAGTATGCAGGTGCCAAAGTAGATGGAACATTCTATGGAGCACAAGCTAGATTAAATGCATGGGCACCAATTGTCGAAAAAGATGAATTCAGTGCGTCAGCAATTTCCGTTTCAAATGGAGGTGACAACTTGGTTGTGGCTGGCTGGCAAGTACGCTTCCTTCATCACTACTTTTATTCATCTTACTTTCTCATGGGAACCTGTACGTGTTGGTAACTCATATTATGATGCTTTCAAATCAGGTTAATCCTACACTGTTCGGTGATGCTCAGCCTAGACTTTTTACTTATTGGACGGTTGGTATTATCTCTTTATTTAGTTACACATTGTTTCATGCTTGGAGTGTGAAGATGATTAAATAATCTGATCCTCCTAGTTGTTGTAGGCTGATGCAGATCATAACACAGGCTGCTATAATCTTTTGTGCTCTGGTTTTGTGCAAAAAAGCACAACAATAGCACTTGGTACCGCCCTGCATCCAGTTTCTACGTACAATGGGAAACAATTTGACGTCACCATCAACATTCTCAAGGTGAGCACTGATGCTATATGAGACTCGATAGATATAATTATATTTAGTTGATTAAGGTAACATCCCTTATTGTAGAATAAGATCTAATTTCCTGTTCAAAGATTTAATGTAGTCCAATTTTTATCCCAAACTCTCAAATCAAAACTATTAATTGTTCTGATTAAGGTATCATTTCTATGAAAAAGAAGTTTTGTCTCAATTTGGTCTGATTGGGGTATCATTTTTTACCTCCAAAAAATGTCTAATCAACTTGTGATCAGGGTGTAAGTGGTATAAGTGTCGTAGTCGTTACATCAAAAAATCGATCTGTTAATGTCCTACACAACCACTAGACTTATAGAATTCATAACAGACAGTTATTCCATTGTCATGAACCTTGATGGAAGTGCTGACCATTTTGTCAACAGTAATCCTTTATTATAAAATAAGATCTAATATCTTGTTCCAAGATCTAATGTAATCCAAGTTTCGTCTCAAGTTCCTATATCATAATTAACTAGTATTGTCTATGGTCTCTACTTCCTTTGAGTCTCTTATATCATAACTAACTAATATTATCTATGGTTTCTTCTTCCTTTTGAGTCTCTTATTTTAGTATCTTTGTCTATGATGATTTTTGTATTTTCAGCTTTTTATTATGACAAAATTGAAATGTTGGATAAGGGCATTTTGTATTTTTGATTATAAGAATAGTTGGTGGTAGGCCAGTTACTTTCCAATTCTCCATCTATGTCTTAGATTCTTTGTACTCTTCTTTTCATTATGAATTAAATTTAGTGACTTTCACTTTTATTTGGAAAAACATTATTCAATCATTTCAAAAATCAAATTGTCTCATCAATTGTCAATGTGCCCTTGATCTGCTGGTGAAGTTGTTTGGTTCTGAATGAGTCCAGAGAGATCATGCCCTGGACAGATTTTGGCCGAATAGATACCCCTCAGTATTTAGCTCTTAGCTGAAAAGATTCTCTGAACCTTCAACACAAAAAAAATTATGTCATCAGTTTATCCTAATTAAAATATCATAAAAAAAGAGTTTGGTCTCATCAACTCATCCTCATTAAAGTATCATCTCTTATTGTAGAATAAGATCTTTAATGTCTTGTTCAAGTATTTATTGTAGTCTAAGTTTTTTTCCAAATTCTAATATCATTGCTAATCCGCTGGCAGCATCTAGAGTTGGGGATCTGGTGGATGATGTTTCAAGGTGAATATGTGGGCTATTGGCCATCTGAAATTTTTCCCAGTTTTGATCATGCAAGTAGTGTGGCATGGGAAGGAGAGATTGTGAACTTGCACCGAAATGGGCACCATACTTCTACTCAAATGGGAAGTGGGCATTTTCCAGCAGAAGGACTTGGTAAATCAAGCTTCTTTCGCGAGCTAAAGGTAGTGGATGACAAATACGTCACACGAAATGTTTATAACTCTCATATCTCTGCATCTAATCCTGAATGCTACAACGTTAAAAAGTCTAAAGACTCCGGTGATGAATTTTTCTTTGGTGGACCTGGTAGGAACTCAAAGTGTCGCTAGTTTACAAATCTCTTATTAAAGGACTATTAATTTGACATACCTTGACTATTGAACAGATTGGTAATAAATTATCTTAGAGAAATAACCATGTAACAGAAGCCATATGTTACATTTGTAAATTTTGTGTATAAGAGAGAGTTTAACAGAAGCCATATGTTACTTTTGTAAATTTTGTGATTTTTAATGAGCTCACTCTATTGAGAACATTAAATGCTAAAATAAAACAAGAATTGTGAGAAAATTTGAGGGAAAAAGTAAGTTAGCTCGTTTATTAGTATATCAATCAAATGTTTTATTTTGTGTATCGCATAAGGAATAGATTTGACAGAGGCTTATGGACTGGAAGAACACTATCATTGTTTACTTTGGATTGGGCACGGGGATTGCACATGCATTAACAGAGACTAGTAAAATGCCGGTATATCTATATTTGAAGAATTTAGGTATACGGTAAGAGATATCTTAAAGAGATATAAACTAATGAAATTTGAAAATAACATATTAATAAAAATATAGAGCATTGCAAAATTAATCAAGCTTTGAGAGCATCTTGCATGTGGCGACTCGCTGCTCAGGGTTGGTTCAAATTAAACTTTGACGGGGCCTCAAAAGGCAATCCAGGTCCCTTGGGGACAGGTTGTATAATTCATTCCTCAGAGGGTAAGGTAATAGCTAAGCTAGCAAAACCATTGGAACAAGACACTAACAATATGGTTGAATTTAAGGCCCTCCTGCAGGGTCTTGCTTTAGCACATGAAATTGGAGCAAGGAAATTGGAAATTGAAGGGGACTCAATGATAACGATTAATGCTGCTAAATCAGCAACAACTCAAAATTGGTGCCTTCAAGCACTACTGGACTTCATCCTTCAATCAATCCGCAGATTTGACTCAATAACTCTAAATCACATTTTCCAAGAAGGTAACACACTGGCAGATGGGTTGGCTGACATGGCATCCAAGGGGACTCATTTAAAAAATATTTTTTGAAATCCTAGCCTCAATGGATATGAGATTATCAAAATTACTCGCCCTGACTCATTCAAGTACAAAAATCTATTTGTTTGCTGCGTACTTGAAGTCTTGGATTTCCAGCATTGATGCCTTAGTGTCAAGTGGCAGTGCTTGGCAGGGAAGAAGTGACATTGCCACCGATTTCAGATTAAGGATGGAACAGGTCATGCCAAGATTTTGCTATCTCAGCTATGCTAGCTTATTCTTGTTGAAGTTTTAATATGTTTTTCTTAGCTAAGCTCATATTTTAGACTCTTCCGACTCCAGTATAGTACTACTGGTTCTCGTTGTGAGGATTCTCTTGCTTTTAAGCTTTCTGTTGCTTTCCTGGAGAGCTTTAAACTTTTAATGCCTGTATATTTTAATATTTTAATATATATCTAGGCCTCGATCTTTTATCGATCAAAAAGAAATAAAAAATAGAACATGCTAATTATATCTCATAACTTTTTTTTAAAAAAAATCAAAATTTTCTATTTTAATGATAATGTAGTAACATTCATAATTTATTGTTACTTCTTGAAATATAATAATCAAGAATTAAAATAAAAGTTACAATTTCAATAATAAATTGAAAAAATTCACTTGGAAAATCTAAAGTCATAAAAACTGGGATTCTCAATTTTATGAGCAAGATTTTTATTATAAGAATCTCTTCATCTTAAAAACTCTCAAAATAGTTCCTAAATTGAACTAATGAGAAAACTTAAAACTTAAAACTTCCAAATTTTGAGATGTGATCTTATGATTTTTTATTCAAGAACTAATGTTAAAAAATTAGGCGAATTATTGTTTAACAATGATTTGTGATAAAAATTACAGATATTCTGTAATTTAATTTAGTAATTTTAAATTCCGGTCTGCTATCCAATGCGTACATATGCGATCTTACAGAGATACTCTCTGCGAGGGTAGGGTTTCCTCTGCCTGTGAGAACAATGTTGAAAATGAATGGCAGGTTGTGAGGAGCACAAAAAGCTAGGAGGGCCTTGGACGCTTGAGTAAGGGTTGACTCCAGTGGCATCAGAAGGATGAGAAATTGCAGGGATTTGGGTAATTTGGTAAGCGTAATCCCCATCTCATCCAAAATCCCGAGATTTGTAACTGGTGCTAATAAAATTGCATTAGGTCGAAGACAAAAACCATCCATTTCTTCAGAACTGAGCAACCCACGACTTGGCTTTCCGTCTCCTTCAGGCAAACCGACCTCAAATACGTTTCAATATCTGGATAATAATGCTTTTGATGGAGGGATACATCATCTCTGAACAATATATCTCACCGAAATTCTTCTTTGGAACATACTAACTGTATCACTCTAAGCACTAATGGGCAAGGAAAATCCTGATATCCTCATAGAAACCAAATAATGCAGAACAAAAGGAATTTTGTGACCTCGTTTTGACCTATGAAGAATAAGAATTCCCTTTCTACAGATCATAGAGGGAATGCCAGTGCTGCGGTAATTAAGAACATATTTATAGATGGTATGTGGGGTCATTGCAAAAATCATGGTATTTTCACAAAATGCTGTGGTTATGAGCTTCCCACGGAAAGCATTGCAAAATGGTGGATGGGCTTGCATATGCGGGTCAGGTAATTATAACTATCCTTACTGGTGATTACTTGTTCATTGATTGTAGAGATCTAGCCCTAAAAGCTGAATTGTTATATGCATATTATGTTTTTTAACAAAGGATACAACTTCAAATTCATTGACTGGCAACGAAAATTTTACCGGAGAAAACATCAACTGCAAAAAGTTTTGAGGTGGATTAGTCTACCCTACCTTTCATTGGAATTAATACATAGTGAAATACTCGTTAAAATTGGAAATCTAATTCGAGGTTTTGTAGGATTGGATGAAAATTTCATTAAAATTGGAAATCTACTTGGAGGTTTTGTACGATCGGAGGAAAATTTCATGCTCTCCTCTAATATTAAGATTTTAGTAGATACTTTAATTCGATAAGCCTCAAACCGTTAGAATTGATCACAAAAAAGGAAAATTATCTCATTAAACTTGTGTTTTACCAAGATCCCATTCATGATAAGATAGTTTCTAAAATAATTAGGAGACCACTTAATGATAGTAAGAATAATAGCAGGAATAACATTAAACACCATGAGGCTAGGGTTAACAAGGAAATGAAACTATTACAAATGGAGGAAGTTAACATTCGATTTAACGAGGATATTGGAGGCTTTATTATTGAAAATCAGAAGGAAAACCCAAAAGCTCTGCCAAGGAGATCACAGAAATTTAATTATGGATAAACCTAATCTAGTCAAATACCTGAGTATGGTATCTTCTCAACCCCAAATACCTTACATAGAAGTCTATAGAATTGATTTTAACAATTAGATAGATGGTTTCATCCTAGAAGTGGATCAAAATGGGGTGATAAAAGATTCAAGCATTCATTATACCCCTAAGAAGGATGATAGAAATGTAAGTAATGATTGGGATAAAGAAGCCAAACCCACCCAAGTAGAGTTGGAAAAGGAAATGTCACTGATTGATCAAATGTATAAGAACAAAATTTAAGAAAGATCAACAAATAACCTAAAAGATGTGAAGGAAATAGATGTAGAGGAGGGAGTGATTGTGGAGAATAGGAAGGAGGACAAATTGATTATGGAAAGGTCTACTCCTACAATTGATATATCTAAGAAGGATGTTGTGGCAGAAGAAGAGCCTAAGTATCCAATTTCCCTTGAAGAACCTCTAGCAAGTTTAGCTAGAGAAATTTTAGTCAATATAGGAGGGATATAGAGGACTCAAGATAAGATGAAAATAATTAAGGATAATTTTGTTGATAACAATGGAGCCCCAAAAGATAACATTAACCTAAGTCTTGAAGACCTTTGCAATGAGGTACTAGGAGATCTCCTTGAGGGGATTGCAGAGGACACACTTAATAAGGAAGAAATTGCCAGAGAGAAAGATCTTATTACAAAGATTATAGAGCTTGAAGAAGAAGAGAGGAATCATGAGATGTTTGAGGAATTAATAGTTGAACTAGGTAGCAAGGAGGTAGAACCTACATAACCTAGATTCTAGGCATTGTATCAACAATATTTAGCAAGGACATCCCAGTCTATGTGGAAAGAAATGAAAAGAGAGGCACAAAGTCTCTCTCCGAACTAAGTGATAAAGATGGTTCTATTGAAGACCAGATCAAGATCACCAATTTTTTTTATGATGGGAAGGGAAATATCTTTCCTAAAAAGTCATGAAAATCAACATGTGGAATGTTAGGAGCCCAAATTTCCTTAACAAGGAGCATATTTTGAAATGCTACATCTTTGTCACTAAAGCTGAAATATCAATAATCCAAGAAACAAAGACCAATTTAAGGAAGAAATATATTCCCTATGGAAAAATTTATGTATTTGGAACTTGATTGGTATTCTAGCTGATGAGGCCTCTAGTGGTCTTGTGGTGTTATGAGACCCCAGGATGGTTTCCTTTTCAACTTTAAGGAGTAATAAAAAATAGATGTGGGGCATTGTTAGAAGCATCATGCGCAATATTTAATCCACTTTGATTAATGTATATGAGCCAACACAAAACAAAAATAAGAGAATAATAGGGAAGGAAATAGAATAGTATCTAGAAACATTCTAGACTAGATTTACATAATCAAAGGTGATTTTACGCTATCCTGGACCCTGAAGAAAAATGGGGAGGTTTAACTAGGATGTCTACATCAATAGTTGACTTCAAGGAAATGGTTCATAAAAAATGATGATAGAAATCAAGGTAGAAAAATGTATTTACACTTGGAACAACAAAAAGAAAGGTCAATAGCATAGCAAACAAACTTGACAAATTTATTCTTAGAGGTAATTGGGCTTAGTTTCCTTACTCTCTCTCATCTGAGATCCTACCATACTCAGGCTTTGACCATTTCCATGTACAACTAAACATATGTGAGGAATCTCGGCCAAAGAATTTCCCCTTAAATTTTGAACAAATGTGGCTAAACGATGAGTCTTATAGGGTTAATAGAACAATGGTGGAAGGAAATTGAAGTATCAAGATCCAAAAATTTCTATTTAGTAGCTATCAAATTTAGCGATCTTTTCTTCAACGACCTCTTTATCCTTAGGAGTTTCAGATGTGGAGGCCTCATTTGTTGATGGTTTTTCAATTTCTTCAGTGGAAGGTTTCTCAGTAGAGGATTTCATGGGTTCCTCTTTAGCAAAAAGTTTGATAAACTCATTCAATGGACATAAATAGGTTTGTTTCCATTCCAATAGTTTTCAATATTGGAAAGGCTCTTGATCTCTTGGAATAGTGATTTCTCTATGTTTATGTTTGAAATTCAAGAACTGATGGAACATGGAAGGTTTACTTGATATAGTGTGTATTTATGGTCTTCCATGGAGTATATTGTAAGGTAGGTCAAGATCAAGGACTTGACAAGTCATCTCAATCAATGCAGGACCCACTTGAAGAGGGAGTGTTATTAAACCTTTGGATTCTCTTTCTCTGTCATCAGATGCCTTGATGACGATTCTCTAAATTCAACATCTAGAAGGTCATTAGGGAGTCCCAATTGTCTTATTATTTTCATGGTACAAATATTTAAATCGGATCCATTATCTATAAGGACTCTTTTTATTTTGTGATGATGAATGAGGGTTTCAATTTGTAGGGGTATATTATGATGCAGATCAAGAGCACAAAAGTCCTTACCTATGAACATAAGGTGTTGTTGTGCAACCAGGTTCCCAATCAAAGCTTGGAATTCTGATGCATTGATATTATTAGGAACATGCGACTCAAGAAGGGATTTCTTAAGGATTTATTTATGAACATGTGAAGTATAGAGAAGCTCAAGGATAGATATTTGTGCGAGAGTCTTTCCAAGTTGTGAAAAAGGTCATATCATGAAGTTTTCCTAGTAGAAGTTGATGGTACGACTAGTGGAGTGACAATTTGGATAGTAACTCTAGCTTTACGAGTGCTAGCATTACAATATAAACCCTTAAGTTTGAAGGTGTATACATAGTTGTTGGATTCTTTAATATTTTGACATAGGGAATCAAAGCCACAAATGCCATTCTCTTCAATATTTCCAAATGGTAAGTCAAAAACCATGATTTTGTTGGTGTATTCATAAGGAGTGTTCTTTAATGATGAGGCATTATTTTGATCATGTTTAGAAAAAGGGTTGATTATAAATCATGAGTTTAGCATTTGATGATGATGGTGTCTCTCCTTAAACTGAGTAATTGTTCCATCATCAATAAAGTCTTTGACAAAGTTTTTCAACTTCATGAATATATTTCTTGATATCATGACCCTCGATGTGAAGATAATCATAGTATTCATTGTCCTTATCCCAGGTGGGCTTAGGTTGATTCTATTCATAAGGTCCAGTATTTGGAAATACCATCATATTTTGGTCAACAAGTCTTCAGAAGATGGTATCGAGAGGTTTTGCAAGAGAAGTGTATTGTCGACATTGACGTGTGTTGGAATTGCCATTTTTGCTATTGTATGGGAACAAATAGAACTGATTTCAATTTTTTTGATGTTGTTGTGATTGTTATTGTGATTCTATTGGTTTTTTTTATTGTGGTTGTTGTTTTGATTTTGACTATTGTGATTGGCTTGATTAATGGATTCTTGTACATTTTGGACATGTTTGGCATTCACCACTCCATTATTGACAACTCCCAAGTATCTTTTATCCCAAACTTAGGTTTTTTATTATTAGATGAAGGGGTATAATGTTTAATGGAACCCTTTTGCAAGAGCCCATCTTCAATGTTCTTTCTTTTCTTAACAATAGACTAAAAAGTGTCAAGTGAAGCCATTTCATTTGGAATGCCATCTCAGATACAAAATTTCTAGTAAAGATGTCTATCAAGTGTTGTTCTAGTATTTTCCAAGGCATTTGTTTGCAAGGTGTCTCCACTTTTTTAAGAAATTGCCAAAGGTTGAACTCCATTCCTTTTCTTAGTATTGCACATGTCACTTAATGGTGCTTGATGTTCAATGCTATATGAATATTATGCAATAAACTTCTTTGCCATATCAGAGAAGGTAGATATGGACCCATGAGGGAGAACTTCATGAACCACTCATGAGAAGGGCCTCCCAGACTTCTAGTGAGAAGTCTCTTTAGATAATTATTATTGTATAAGACCTCTTGACATGCAACATATAATTCATTAAGGTGTTGGATAGGACATGTTTCACCTTTCTGTTTGTCAAATTTAGGGATCTCAAAGTTTGGGGGAAATGATTGCATGTTGATTGTTTTGTCAAAGGGGAAAGAACATATCTCATCAAAAGATAACTCCTTCTTCCCTCTATTTTTCATGTTATACACAAGACTCTTGAGTTCATTAGTTTGATTTTCTAATTTAAGAGTATTGTGATGTGTAAGTGGTGGTTTAAAATATTTTCCTCCAAATTGTGATGTTGAAAATCCTATTGATGTAAGTCCAAGTGTAGGATGGGGTGTCTAATGATATGCTTGTGATGAAACAAGGATGGATGTATTCAAAGCACTTGATGGGATTGATAAGAGTGATGAAGAATATTATTGTGTATACTTGTAGAAATAAAGTTTGAACTATATTTAGGATACTCACACCCATGTTAGAAGATATTTTCATTGTAGTATGAGTGCTATTGTGAGAGGTCAAATTTGGAATGGTGCTAAGGATTTTCTTAATGTTTTCATCTATCAATCGAAATGTTTGTGTGGGTTGTGGTGTTGATACCACTTGAGATGTTGATGTATTTTGAAATGTTGATGTAGGATGTGAACTAGAAGTCCTACTAGAAGTATTCTTCCCCTTATCTTGTGATGGTGTTGTGTTGATTGTGGCAACCAAAGTAGTATTGATAGAGGCCATGACATTGACAACATTATGATAAAGAAAATAATTGTCAAAGATTGTCAGGACCATGACCTCATATGGGAAAAGACTCATGAAGATTTCAACATTATTTTGTCTAATGGATTTTTATACTATCTCCAAGTTGTAAGGGTACATAAAAAATTCATTCATGTGAGGAGATGAACCGGGTTGGTTGACAATTTCTTCTTAGGTTCATTTGAGATGTCTATAGTAGGTACCTCAGTGCTCCCAAGGAAATTTCTAACAAATAGATTCTCATTGTCCATACTAGTGTTTGATGCAAACCTCCTTATGTTTCTATCTTGTGAGAGAGTTATGACCATACTAATGTGACCTTTAAAAAAATGAAAGATGAAATATGAAGTCTAAGAGTGGGTAGGATGAAAGATTTGACGAGGAATGAAAGATGGATGTAGGACTAGGAGAAAAAAAATTTGAATTTTTTTTATCATGAGGGAAGGGCCTCAAAGATGTTGGATTTGGATGATGGATTGTGAGGGCAGGGCATTAATTGGATTTATTTTAGCTTTGATGATTGGATGAAGGTTTTGGATAACCTTGGTGAAATAAGATTCTATCAGGCACAATGATTTTGATGTTGGATGATATCTTTCTTCTTCTTGGGATAGACTATTGATATCAAGAAAAATAGGATATTTAATGGTTAAATCAATCACTGAAGAAGGACAATTTTCTCAAGTAATGTAATTAAGCTAGGGTTTACTAAGGATGTAGATCTTAATGAAACTTTGATAAAACTTCAACCTAAATAATGTGATAAAAATATTGATAAAGATGTGAAGGTTTATTTTGGTCCCGAGTCTAATTGGATGTGGGTCAATCAAGATAACCATATTTAAGTCCAAATGAATGATGACGCTCCTAAGTCAAAATTTGGAAGATTGATGATTTATGGAAGATTAGAAGAATGAAGGATTGATGAAGTGATGAAAAAAGTCTAACTCTAGTTGTCATAGGTTTCTCTAGTAAGTGCAATGAATTTTTGGTTTACTTGGAACTTAGTGATGAAGTTAACAAATTGTATGTTGAATACTATCATGTCATATCTCTCAAGTTGTTTGACAAAAATTTGGGTTGCTTCCATAACACATTATTGGTGTCTAATGGTTATATCAACTAGTTTTTTTTCTTTACATAGGCAAGGGGTAATTGGAATTTGACCTTCTTATGTTTCCCTAAATCTGACATGGATCATGGAAAAATTGCAATTATAGACTATCTGGAACAAAATTTGACAAAATGACTCGACAACCATTTAGGAGGGTCAAAATGAAGGATATTTGCAAGGTCTAAAGACTCACTATTTTATGGTGGAGATGCTAGTTGTAGTTGGAGATGCCAATTTGTGGAGACGATGAATTGTAGTTGGAGATGTTTTTGTATGCAAATTAATTGGTCAAAAAAGTATTCTATCTAAATTCTAGAGTGTTAGAGACATTTGTCTACTTACCACAAATATTGATCTGCGTAGACGTGGATCTGCACAAAGGAAGATCTAGAGAAAAGACAAAATTTCAAATTTCTAAGGCTTTGACTAAGTTTGACTAGTTTGATAGATTTTTATCATGTGGCAAGAACAAGTACAATAGGAAGAAACTTGAAAAATCATGAAATTTTTGAGATTCGAAAGAGTTATTCAAAAATCATTTTCATTGGTTTAAAATTGTACAAACACTTTATATCTAAGGAATGGTAACAATTTAACATATTGTAAGCCCATAGAAGCAATATCTAATCTTTATATACTTGACCCTTATGTGATGTGTCCCTCTAAATATAAGATGTGATATGATGTGGAGATGAATGGAAACAAGTGCACTTAACTAGGCCTTCAAGGAGTAGGTGAATAGGGGATCCCTTGTGGGGGCTTTCCTAACTTCTAGTGATGAAATAAATAGGTCCTCACACCTCAAAACTAGGGGTATATGTATGGTGAGTAACTTCAAAGGATGATGTAATCCTCTTGCATTACAAGTGTTAAACTAAGGATAAAATGGTACACTTCTAAATTAATAGTTTTTAGTTAGGTCTATGGCATCCCTCCAATTGGTTTGTACACATGTGAGAAACTTAAAAGTCTCTAGTGGGCCATGTTGGCTCTGTAGGCACTATTTCACCTAATTTGAGCTATCATCTATGCACAACACTCGATCTTGGAAGGATAAGATAAGTTTTTGTTCGATGTCTTATTTATATACCAACTGAGGTATTTACCATTTTGAGATCATCCTTTGAAGGGGAGTGCTTCCCTCCAAACATGTCTCTAGAGATGAAGATAAAATTGGATTTATCTTACACCCAAGATCCATGAAGGAGAGGGGAGAGGATACAAAAAATTCTATCTTTTCATCACGTAAATTAATTGGATTTAACTTCTAAACATTGAGTGAAGACTTTGAAGGGAGTATGTCCACTACCAAAGCCTTCTAGACATACAAGATATGGGGTTGAGTTCCAAAATGAAGCTAACTTAGATCATCTATGTGTGATTATCTAACATAAGACACTCCCATAAAGCATTAAAGATCATTCATTCCAATATTGAAAGTGTTCATTCTATTAAATAGTGGAAATCATATATTAAAAACATTAAATTATTCATGGGAAAACTTGAAAATGTTACTATAGTTTATTTATTTTTGGTCTTGAACAATTGGATAAGAGTTACACTATTGGTTAGTTATTGAGAAAAATCAAGCTAAAAATTAAGAAATCTGCAATCAGGTGGAGATGCTAAAGAATAGATGTAGACACCAATATGCACAGATGTAGATTGATGAAGAAGTCAGTTCTAGAGTCAACTAGAAATCAAAAGAAGAAAATAGAATTTAAGAATGTGTCAAAATACCTCTACTTACCCAGTGGAGATGATAATCTAGAGAGTCCAAACAATGATTTCCACAAATGTCACTTTGTGGGAATTGGGATCAAAGCCTATGGTTATAGTTTTAAAATTTTGCCAACATTTGCATTCATAAAAAGAAATGTCTAACAAAACACTGAATTTTAATTATTCTAAAAGCCAAAATAAATAAATAAAAAGTGAAAACCCCTCAAAACCAGGTGTCAAACTATGACAAGCGAAGATGGTAGTCTAAAAATGGAGACATTGATCTACACAAACATGGATTTGCATAGATTGTAGTCTATGGGCGAAGACACCTCTAGGATGAAGAAAGTTGCCAACACAAGAAATGGGCCTGTAGGTGCACATAAATTTAAAATTTGGTAGTAGTTTTAGGGACATGGGTCCCACTAGGCATGGTAAAATGTAGGTGTATTTTCTTCTTGACCTATGTAGTCAAGCATAGACAAGGAAAACATTAATAAAAAAAAATGCTTGTTGAATCTTAAACTACAACTATGAAAGTCACAAACCTCTAATTGAACTATGATGGAGGCACCTATGTTCCATTTGATTTTTTCATTAAGGATATTTGTGGGGGTACTCTCCAAATACAATATTAGATCTCCAATGATGAAAATCTTGCATGTGGATGAAGCTATAATTAAAACTAATAAAGATCAAGGAATCTTACAAACTAGTATGAAGAACTAGCAGCAAGCATCCGACCAAATGAAGATGAAAAAATGATATTGGATGGAAAAATGATACTAATATGATATTAAAACTAACATGGAATCAATATTAATATGATATGAGATGTAAACAAGATATTAAGCTACCATGTATATGCTAAATTCTCTAAAATTGCTTGAAATAAACTAACATAATAACTCTTTAATGCAGAATGATGGATGCAATGCAAGAGGAAAGGCTCCTATTTATAGATTTATGGGAAAGATGAGAGGGATTGGTTAAGGTGGAACCTATGTGGCATCTACATAGGAGACACATAAGGGACACATGTGATAAAGGATGACCATGCAAAAGGTACGAGTTGCTCACACATGTGTGAGAAACACTTGAAAGTTATAGGCCATTTAAGGGAGGAGACAAAGTGGAAGTATGGAAGAGGCTCAAGGTTGCTCACACAAGCGTGAGAAAATACCAAAGAGGGAAGAGGGGACAACCACATAAGAGTGTAGGTGGCCATTTATGGAAAGTGGTTGACTACCTTGGAAAGGGTTTCTCACACATGTGTGAGAAACTCATTAGGCTTAATGAGGTTAGGAATCACATAGATTAGGATAATTAATCTAGGATTAAATCAAATGATAGGCTTAATGGGTGAGCTGATGGGTGTAGGCTATGTTTTAAGTAGAATTTATATTTAAATTAAGTTAAATAATTTAAATAATAGTTTAGAAGAAGTAGGATTATGGAGGAAATACATAAATTAAAATTTATTTAAAATGGGACTTATGGCTTGGACCTGTATTAAACTAAATTTAATACATTAAAGGAGGATGTAATTAAATTAAATTTAAATATTCTAGGTAATGAACCTAATTCATTAATTAAATTTAATTAAGTAGATAGATGATTAAGGAAAATATAAAATTTTAATTAGTTAAAATCAACTATAATGCCTAAGGGAATGTTAACTAAAATAAATTTAATTAATATACAGTGCTAGGGACATTTTAGACATCTACATGATCAAATGAAAGACTAAGATAACTTTCACAAGACAATGGAAAGAAAATTGCATTAAGATACATGAACAATATTATTGATAATGGACATAATCAAAATGTACATAATAGTTTTGCTTCTATAGGCAAGACAATAAGAGACAATGATAAGAATTAGATAAATTATCACCCATAGAATGTGGAATCACGTGCCCACCAAAGGTGGATCATCTTTTTTTATTTAATGAGGTATGTACAACATGTGGATGATGATAATACATGATAAGTGTACTAAAGGTATATTTCACATATAAAGTGGAATCTAATAATAAATATCACCACCTAAAGTGGATGTTCTCCTACACAATGTGCTAATAAAGGTGAAAAATCCTAGGTATCTCATATTGAAATTATTATGCAATGCATTATCCTAAGTAATCTTAAGTAAAGTATAAGTATTAGGCCATGCTAGGTGTCCATGTACAATATGGAAATGAAATGCAATAAATCACTCAAAAAGAGAAGAAAAGGAGAACCTCATGGGACAAACCCCCCTCCAAAAAGAGAGATGAAAAACACAATGCATGGATGGAGGACTTGATACCCTCCAAGGACTACATACATCATGTATATACAAGAAATTATCCCCCCATATGAAGGAAAATAGGAGTCATGATATCTCCCCATAATGAAAACTCCAATTTTTATGAAGTGTACCTACAAACAAAAGA
Source organism: Chamaecyparis obtusa (assembly GCA_027943335.1). Taxonomy (NCBI): domain Eukaryota; kingdom Viridiplantae; phylum Streptophyta; class Pinopsida; order Cupressales; family Cupressaceae; genus Chamaecyparis; species Chamaecyparis obtusa. The sequence goes on from BSBK01000587.1 coordinate 164,150, forward strand.
TAATTGAATTCCTTCAAGAAACATGTCTCCCCTTAAGAAGAAACAAGTACATAAAATGATGAAGAAGACAATCCATGTCCAAATGGAAGAATGAGGAAGGAATTCTCTAAGTATGCATCTCTAAAGACTGAATAGGTATCTCAAAGATCAAGGAATCCATCACATCATCAAGATGAGGCATGAAGTGTGATAAACCAAGTGAAGGATAAGAATCATGAATGTCAATCTCCAAAGAAGGTGAAGAAGATTATCTAATTATCATGAAGTAATCATCAAATAGAAGAGAAAACCCCTCAATTATGTCTCCCAAATATGCAATATGAGGCTTAACATACATATTTGAAATACCATACAAGTAGTCAACCCACACTACAAGATATAAAGCATTGTGATCATCCTACTGCTGAGTAGAAATAAAGTCCAAAGAAGTAGGAGGTGGAGAAGTAGGAATCTCAACACCTATATATCTCAATAATACAATGATTCAAGTCTCCAAAGTTACCCTCACATACATAATTCACCCTTGGTAGAAGAGTGGGTACATCATGAACATTATTATCATCATCATCAACAAAATAAAAAAACTAATACAAGAATGATGCATGATCAACAACTCCCATAACTCACTAGTACATTTGACCTTATTTTTCTACCAAAATTTTTGACCATCAAATAAAAACATTTAGGTTGGTTGGATTATAGAAGGAGAACTTTCTTTTTTTTAATCCATGCCCGTGTTGGTCAAAATTTTGACCAACATGGGCATAAATTTTTTAAAAAGGATTTCATATATCATTTCATTATTAGATCAAGCTTGGAGCGTGTGAAGGAGGACCTCCTGTGAGGGTTTCCCCACTGTTATTTGGTGTAAAAGGAGGACTGCTTGCGAGGGTTGCTACTATTATTTGGTGCAAAAGAAGGACCACCTGCAAGGGTTTCCATTTTTATTTGGTGTAAAAGGAGGACCACCTGCAAGGGTTTCCACTATTATTTGGTGTAAAAGGAGGACCTCCTACAAGGGTTTCCACTGTTATTTAGTGTAAAAGGAGGACAGCCTACAAGGGCTGATGCCATTGTTATTTTGGTGTAAAAGGAGGACCACCTGTGAGAGTTGCCACTGTTATTTGGTGTAAAAGGAGGACCACCTGTAAGTATTTCCTTATCTTAACCTATGGTATGATCGGTTTTTTTTAAACATATATGTTTGATTGTGATGCAGACCAAGGTGAGAAGGATCCAATTAAGGACAGTCCAAACCTTGTAGCTTCAGAATTACACAGTGGAAAAATCAACACAACAAATAACACAATAATTGTTTCAAGTAATTTGCATTAACATGCCCAAATGTAAGGCCTTCCGAGTTAGGGCCAATTACAAACAAAGTAATTCTACAAGATCCACACATAGATCCAATACAATCTCAGGTAGTTCATCTCTCAAGACATTCAGAAGCTAATGGAAACCCTAAGGCAGATCTAAACTTGATCTCGTAAGCCTCTAAGCAATCTCCTTGTCTCCGAGTGTGCAAACCACTAGCTTTCTAGTACCACTAAACTGGTATTCCAGCTCTGCCAAGTGTGTCCCTAAACATCTACCAAAATACCCCTTAAATACTAATCATCTGCCACAAGTCGACTGGATGAAACCCTTAACTCCTACAAACAAATATTAAATGCCATACAAGTCATCTTACAAATTGTATACAAACATTTAATTCAACATGTTAGCCTCCAGATCCACTTAGGAGAATCCAACAAAAGATACAGACAATAAATGCACCAAGTTGGCCCAACAAATCACATAGAACTCCAGTTGGTAAGCTAGAACTACCGAGCAATAGTGAATTAACTGAGCATGTCAGGCATCACCGAGCACCAGTGTCGACCAAGAACCATAGACATGACCGAGTAACACCTTCATTAAGCACCAGAGACTACCAAGTTCCTTCAGTGACCAAACTTCCTTCAATGACCGAGGCCATCGGTCAAGCCTACAACCGAGTAACACCAACCAAAATACAAACACCCATGTAGTTTCACCGAGGATAAAGATTGCCCCTGCCTTAACCTTGGATGCCCCTGCATCAGATTGAATGTGATATTGGCTAGGTTAGAACTGGTATTATCATTGTGAATTGTAGGAGAAGGTGATTTATACAAAGCCCTAGGCTATAGATGTTTTATCCAAGAATGTGTAGTATTTATCATTCATTTTATTTTATAAAAGTAATATTTATTATATAAAAATTCTTTCAAAAATAAATTAACAAAGAGAGAATCAGTGTATTATTTAGTAATCAACATACGAGACTATTTCAATCATAAAAACATTATGCCCTTCAACTCAAACACTTGCTCATGCTATACTTGTGCCATGAATTTCCATGGAACACTCCCTATCTATGTCGCTATAAGTGAGGGTATAGTCATGCTATGTGACTCTCAAACTTATCCAAAAAAATAATATTGTTTCCAAATACTTTGTTGGTTCCTACTAAACATGAACCAAATAAGATTTACATTTGAATCCACACCGTAAGTGCCCAAAATGAAAAGGTTTAAATACTTCAAGGAATCATAGTGACTGGTTAATGCATGCAACAATCAAGATAAAAGCCTCCAAAGCATTCAATGAGTGAATATGAATGTTTGAAAACTATTCCTTATTGCATAACGAAAAGGAAAAACCAAAACAAGACTTTGGCACCTTTAAGATTACTGATTTCAATTAGAAAAAGTTGTCTTTTATTTGATTTCCTATTTCATCCATACACCAAGCTTCTCTGCCATACTGGCAGGGTACAGTCAGTTTAATAGCTGTTTGACATAAAATATATGAAGGCTACTTAGTTTATCTTAGGGATAGAGATAATTTAATTTTAACTTTGGTTGTGTTAAAGGAACTATGTTGACTTTATTTTGTAGTTGTTTAACATGAGAGTTTGTAGATTAATAGTTCACATTTTTATGGGAATGCATCATTCAATTGAACATTAATGCCCATCTATATCTAGTGAGATGAACATAACTCATGTACCTCATGCTAGTATGCTTGGATACCTTGTATACACTATTTTGCATTAGACTAGACATTATCCAAATAGTGAGTATTTATATAAAGTGCTATAATTCACAAGTGGTCCTCCTTTTACACCAATTAATAATAGTGACAACCCTCATAGGTAGTTGGATAATGTCTAGTCTAATCCATGTACACTAGCATGAGGTACATGAGTTATAAACTCTCATGTTAAACAACTACAAAATAAAGTCAACATAGTTCATTTAACACAACCAAAGTTAAAATTAAGAATTTTGGTGAAGTCAAGGAAGTAAGTGTGAGATCAAAATTAGTCAAGTCCATGAATCTAAGTCCAAGTTTAAAAGGGAGGGCTTCTAAACAAATGAAAACAACTCAGTCTGGGATGATGAAGTAAAGGTAAATTCTGAAGGGGTATAATCTTCCCTCTTCTTGGGATTTTTATCCCAACCACCCATTCATTTCTACCTAGGTGTAGGACTGCAACAAATAAGGCATGAATGAGGACCTAGCACAAGTGTGTGCTACTTCTTAAGAGAACACATTCAAATAAAAATGAGTCCAAACTAAATGAGAATTGGCTCAAATTCTCTATCAAACATTTTGTACAAAACATTGTAATGTACTAAGCTCTATGAAGAAAAAGTATCCCAAGCTCTAAGATAAATCTACACCTTACACTTTGGAAATGAATTTATATCCTATGTGTATAACATTAGAGTCTGTAGATTAATAGGAATTCACATTTTTATGGGAACATATCATTCAATTGAGCATTAATGCCCATCTATATCTAGTGAGATGGACATAACTCATATAACTCATGCTAGTGTGCTTGGATACCTTGTATACACTATTTTTGCATTAGACTAGACATTTTTAAGATACACTATTAATCTTATAGTTTCCAAGTTAATCTTTGGAAACCAAAACAAAAAAACCCTTTGGTAAGGTTTTGAATCCCGTATAGCCAAAATCCATAAGGAGTCCAGGCTTTGGCAAGCATTCTTTCAAGAGGGGTTCTTCCTGCAAAATAACCTATCAAAGTATGATGGTCTAATCAAACACAAGAAAATTTATCAAAATCTTGAGTAGGAAGCAGAACATGAGGAGATGGAATACCTTGTGAAACACCTTCAGGATGAACTTGCAAGGTCTCTTTCTTGGAGGTTCCATTATCAACCGTCACCACTCCAGTTATATGTTATTTTGATTATTAATAAAAATCACCTTATTACTGAGCAAAAAAATAGTTCTAAATTTTATTTCAATAAATATATTAATTATTTAATTATAATTTATTATTGTCTGATTCTTAATTTTACTATATAAAATATTATAAGTAAAACTTTTTTATTGAAAATGACATGTCTTTTTTACATTTAACACGTGTTTGTAATAAAATTCAAATGCAAGAGTACATAGAATTGAGTGGATTGAAATTGTTGTTTATGATTTTTTTTTCAAATTAATTCTTGAACTTATTATCAAAGGAATAATTTGTGATATATTTTTTTCTTCTTCCCTAGCTTAGAAATTGATATATTTGGTTTTGTGTGTTACACCATTAGTTTTTTTTCTCAAAAAACAACATTATCTCTTAGATGTTCACTTGGACTCTAAAGTTCCTTCATTCTTCTTGTGGTTGAGGTATCCTCCAAGTTGAACGAACCCATGTTAGAATGTGAAAATATATGACATTTAAGATAAAATAGATTATTCATGAAAGGTGACATGTATAAATTATACATTCGTTACTTCCAACTTGTTAGATACAAACACATTTAATCAATCAATACTTAATCAACCATAGCGGAATGAATAATTAAAGTTGAACATAATGATGGATTCTAGAGGAAGACTAAATAGAGGATATTTTTCATCACATAGAATCCATCTCCAAATTTGGATGCAATATTTGACGATATACTCTACCAATATCCACCTTAAAAACAAAGATTGGACATATTATAAATTCAATGACTCTATTTCATCCGCTAAATCCAGGGACTATTGTTGTTACTATGTAATGAATAAAAAATTTCTTTAGAAATTTTCTATAAATATACTATGTACTTTTGTAGCCTGATATTCTAGGTCTATGAACATTAACATTTAGAAAAATTTAAATTTTTTGAACACCAAAATATGAACTAGTGAAGTCATATAAAAAACATGGTTTTGTGCTCTTAGCATTGTTTACTGCAAATTAAAGAAAGATTAGAACTCATGGTCATTATTAATACAACTCCCTATTTAATTAATCCTCTACTTCCTCTACTTAAATTATATTACTTACTTAACTGCTTCTTGAAAGAAATTTCTCACTATTGTTAGAAGATTAAACAATGGAATTGAAATATGCTTCAACTATAGCTTAGTGGTATTATTCATTTCTTGCACCCATTCATTACCATCCAAGAAATGGATACAATATTATGAACATTAGACTCAAACTTAGACACTAATTGTTTCTGCATGTCAAACTTTAGTGATTCTGTTCCTTTTGATTTTGTGTCAGTTGTTGATGTGGCATATAAGAACAAACCCATATTTTCCAAAGTTGGAACCATAAACTAAAATGATCTTCTATACAATTGTATAATCCAAAATAAAAATAAAACATGAATTGATTTTACCAAGATCATAGTATTTTGGTATTACCAACAAAAATGTGATATGGTTTTAACAACAAATTAGTGTTTCAGTTTCGGCGGAAGCATAACCTGATAGTGTATTCTAAATTAGATGTCATGTTTATACTCACACTTCTTACAAAAGTATACTTTCACATACATTCAACATGTGTTAGTGTAATTTGTACATTGAGAGCACTCTTGGCATATCCTTATATCCAAGACAATGTTGGCTCTAGTACATATTTGTTATAAAAGTATATTTTCTCATACATTCAACATGTACAAGTGTAAGTTGCACATTGAAAACACTCTGGGTATTTTTGTCCATTAGTTGTTTTCTATGGCCAAACACATTTCAAGAAACAAAAAAATGAGGCCTTCGATGCTGCCATGTCCTCATCATAACTAGACAATACACACATGGATTGTACACTAATATTTTTGATTAAGTAAAATAGGTTTTACAGGGTGCTTGAAACCCACAGTCGAAAAAGAGAGATGAACAATAGAAAGAAAATAGAACTAAGAAAAATAACCAAGAAGCAGGCCACAAGCCAGCCAAGGGTAGAGAAGCCACAACAAACCAGAGCCGGTCAAGTTTTTATGATTCCCTCGGTACTTTGGAGTCTTTCCTTATCAAGGATATTCTTTGCTTCACTTGGTATATCTTCAGCTTGTCACCATGTCATCTTGACATCCTTCGTGATAGCTAGATTGATGAACCAATCAACAGTGTTGTTGCCTTCTTTGTACACATGAGAGATATGTACACCTTATCAAATGAATTGTGGATAGTATAGGTTTCTATGATGATGTTGGATATTGACCAGGAGGGGGGATGAATGAGGTTTAAACAGTTGATAATGTTCATCAAGTCACCTTCGAGCTAGAGCTTCTTGACCCCTCTTTCTTGGGCAAGTTTGGTGACTTGGAGAGCCGCACAGGCTTCAGCATAGTGGTTGGATTGAGAGCCCAAAGGTAAGATAACAGCCGCCAGGCCAAAAACAAAATAGTTTCTGATAATACCTCCACTACCTGCAAGGCCATGATTCCCTTTGGTAGCTCCGTCAAAATTGGTTTTCTCCCAGCTAGTTGGGGGGCAGCTCCAGATACAATTCAATCTTTTCTCCTGAGTCGCGGCTTGAGTCCTTCCTACAAGATGGTTGGTTCTCCCACAATAGAAGAAGAAGCCAAGCGAGGGCCTAGGTAAAAGAACTAGAGCCAGAACAAAGTAAAACAAGGAGAATGAAGGCTCCCACGGCTCCCAAGACATCTAGAATGTTAAAGAGACAACATAATTGATGAAGGCTCTCAAAAGAAATGCTATTGTCATTCTCAGGAGTCTGGCTTAACTTGTTTTCTAGTGCCTATCTTTTTACTTTGTTTTGTCTTTCTTTTTTTGCAGTTGTTTCATGTCTAGCCTTTCTGTGGCCTGTCCCTTGGTTTGCAAAAACATTAGCTATGAGCTGATCTCGTTTATCTCTTTTTAATTACTCTGTTGTGGGTTTCAGGCACCCTGTAAAACCTATTTTACTTAATCAAAAACAATAATAATATGAGTTATTTGTTAGAAGTATAAAATCTCATGATTAATACAAGTAGTGAAGGATGTGTACCTGCCAGCCCACCTCAATGGAGTTCAGAATTATATCTTCTATAGGTTGTTTATTCATAACCCACATTTGGGATATGCTAGATTCATCTTTTTTGACCCTTGGTGTCCACACATTTATTTTTCCCTCTACTCCATAGATATCTGGAACCAAAAAATTTGCATCCATAGAAAGTACTACATCTTGCCACATAACCAATTTTTAATGTGGGTGGAAATGTAGAATATGTAACATGCTAGTGCATTTCAAAGAGCTTGTAGTTGTAATGTATTTTAACATTTGTGTGGCCAAGTACAATGAATTTAGGTTAATCAAGTTATTGGTTGTCATAATCTATAAAATAGATAAGCATTATCTTAAGATATAGCAGTATCTAGATTGAATTATGGTTTTTTTTTGGAAATTTTTTTAAAAATAAATAGGTTAATTATTTAATTTTTTTTTTTTCAAATGTTATTCTAGTTTGTCATGATAATAATTTTTCTTTTTAATATCAAAATATTGATTATAGGATTGAAGGCATTTTAATTTGTCAAATCAAGAACTTGAAGAAAATCTTTAGCTTTTAGACAATTTCCAAAGATTAGAATTTTCCAATGGTTCCCATTTTTTTAGTGGGAAAAAAATTAGGTGAATATTTATTTTGAACAAGAAAGCTATTGCAAGATGTTGATAAGAATTATTTATATAATTTAATGTGCAATGTGATATTAAATTATATTAAAATGTACAAAGGTTAATGCATATATAGGTATTTTATATGTGTACAAAATAATTTGGAATTTAGAGGAATGTAATTAATAAAAGCTATTTGTATGATTTGGAAATAATTAGAGTATACATATTTAGAAGGCCTATTTTTTGAAATTGAATATTGTATCTAGCTCATTAATACAATAGAATATCTATGTGTTTATTTCATATTAGTATAGTTCAACATACTTCATATCATACTTTAAAATGAATAGTATTGATTATGCAATAAGATCTACTTACATTAATGTTTAGCTTGTTAAAGGAAGATATAATAATGCAAAAATAATAACTATGCCTCATGAAAATAGTGGAGAATATGCACATATAAAATATTGAATGTTATAGGCTAAATGCATACATAGTACCTAAATCGTAATATTTTAGAATGAGTGATTATATTATTTGATGTTGCAGAAAATCAAATTTGCAAATTCTTTTTATAGCTAAATTTCATACCAACAAAATAGTAAGAGATGTAGTTTGTAAAATATTTATGATTATTTAGTTAATGATAAATACTAAATTTATAATAAGAAGAAAAGAAAGAAAAGGTACAATAAAATATTTTTCAAATATAATATGTATAGTTTTTTCATCACTTAGTATCTAATGTTCTTAATGTCAACTATGATATTAGTAGTGCATGATTATAATAATAAATATAATATAATTACCTCAGTATGAGGATTAGGCACAACTTTTCTCCCATGATGTTGATATGACTTTACTCTCATCTAATCTTCTATAGAAGTTCTTCTAACTGGAATTGTTCCTTTTGGACAATCTTCATTGACATGTCATGGTTGAGAATTATCAATAGTAAAGTCTGTTATATCTGTTCTTGAAATATTCGACCAAGGCATGTTTGGAATGTCCTACAAAAAAAAAGAAAACTTTTATATCATTAAATTTATAAAAAAATAAGACATACTATAATGTTTTTTTTGATGAATAGTTCCTTCTCTATTAATTTAATATAAAAGTTACATATTCACAAAAAAGGGGCCGGGGGACATAAAAATCACCCCATAGAGTTCACATGGCACAAGCTGGAAACAACATCAACTATTCATCAAAAAAAGGTATAAAGCCATCAAGCTGCAAGAGCGGTGCTAGAAGGAGGAGGATCTCTATCATCATAACCCCAAACATCATTAAGATTGACAGGAGGGTCAGGAATCAACCAAAGATCATCTTTTGCATCTTTCTCTTTCTCCTCCGCCTAGGGTGGAGAAATGCTAAGTGCTAGGTGGGGAAACTTGGAGGAGGTGGCAGAAGGCCAATCAGAGCCACGATGAGTACCAGGAGCATCAAGAGGGGCAGACTGAGTCAGAGCTGGAGACCATCCAGAGGTACGATGACATAGAGAGGCCGACTGGTGCCACCAACCATCATCTCCACCTCTAGGAGAGTGGTGATGGGGAGCTTGCAGCCACGGAGTAAGGGGACGGCGGGCTGAGGAACTGCACACACGATGACGGCCTCTGGGAGGGCTACCTTCTATAGAAATGGCATTAGGAGGGACCTGGGAAACCATATTGGGTGTGTTTCCCTAATGATTGATAAGCTCCTGATGGTGAGCCACCTCTAGAGCCACTTTATTTTCTTGGACCTAAATCTGCATCATAACATTATTACATATGCAAGCCTTGTTATATAGAGAAAAGAACAACATTCCTATATTTCCAAAGAGTGAACAAAATCTCCATCTTGAAAGTATGCCAAATCTGGGTAAACCTGGAAGGAAGTCTAGGAGAATCTCCTAGGACAATCATATGCTAGGAGAAAGGCTCAGACCTAAAGGGTTTGAAAAATTCATGGATGCACTACCAATACCATTGAGCTCTCCTATAGAACTATAAGATGTGCAAGAAAGTCTTAGGATGACCACAAAAGGGACATTGAGGGTCATGAACACCTAGATGTTTGAGCCTAGGTCCCACATGAATCCCTTGGAATAGAAGACACCAAGTAAAGAGAGCCATCTTGGGCTCCATAATGGTAGCCCAGACAGTTTGAAAGTGAGAGCTCCAGTGATAAGTGGAAGATTGAAGATGCCATCTTTGGTTAAGAATGTCCACCATGGGAAGATGGGGAGACAACCATGTGTAGCCTAGCCTCGGCTTGTAATTGCTAAAAGGAGTGGTAGGATACCATTTCCAATCCTTCAACCAGGGCCGAACAGTCTGGAAACCAAGCTTATGAAGAAAATTATCAAGGATTGCGGACACCAACAGATCAAAAGTCTGACAATCTATGTGAGCCAAATGATATTGCACCTACATATCCTCCCAAGAGTAGAGACTCATAGTGGCCCTAGAGAAGAGATCCTTGGGAGTTCGAATACCACATTTGAAAAAATGCAGAGCACTGGCCCCTTGAGTCTTAGCTAGAGGGATGCCTTGAATAGAAAACAACGGGGACCACCAGAGGTTATATTGATTGAAATAAAGCCCATTGCAAAAGCCATCACCATCCCACCAAAGCCAGGGCTTAATAGATTCCCAGGCTTCCCAAATGCTTTTTATGATGAAAGTACCCTAAATTTGAATAGGCTCCTTCGTAATGAGAAGGGTCTATAGACCAATGCCCTTCCAAGATGGTCTGTGAATAGGGAATCCTGAAGAGATGTAGTTCCTAACAAGGATCTTCCAAGACTCATCACTAGTGAGGGCACAAATAATCTACTTGGCACAATGAGAAAGCCCTTTCTTCTGAGTGGAGAGAAGGCCAAGGCCACCAAAGTCTCTAGGGAGACATCAATACTCCCAAGCAACTCTATGGAACCCATGTCAATTGGCTCTAGAGGCCCAGAGAAAGTCTCTGAGAAGGCATTCCATATTGAGAATGAGGCTTTAGAAGGAGCCCAACAAGAAGAGTAGTAAACATGAGTAGCAGTCAGAACACTGGAGAAAATCTAGAATTTCCCTGCAAGAGAGAGGGGCTTGCAGATCCAATATTGTTTCTTTTTCTCAATCTTAGCAATCACACCATTCCATAAGTCCACAGAGGATCCATGGAAGGAAAAGGGAATGCCTAGGGAGGGGATGGAAGGAAAGACTATCTGAAGCAAAGGGTCTTATGCCATGGAATAGAAGATCCAGAGGCTTGACAAAATGTGTCTAGCCATTGTAAGGCATTAGAGATATTCTCCTAATCCTCAATAAGAGTGAGAAAGGAGTCATCAACAAAGTGACCATTAACAAGCTGAGAAGAAGATTTACGAAGAGAAATGCCCTGAACCAAACTAGAGGAAATAGATTTGGCAAGAAAATAACCAAAGCCTTTAGCAGCAAGCACATATAATGCAAAAGCCAATAGACAACCTTGTCGGATGGATCTAAAAAGCCCAAAGGTATCAGATTGAGACCCATTGATAGTAATGTATGCAGAGGCATCACTAGAAAACATCTCCATAGATTGCAAGAAATTAGGACCAAAGCCAATAGCTTGCAGTATGGCAAGAATGAAAGGCCATTCAATGTGGTCATATGCTTTAGCAAACTCAATATTAAGAAATAAAGTGGGCTGCTAAGACTAACGAGCCCATTCCATCCCTTCCCAGACAACAATAATGTTGTCAAGAATATACTTGGACTTAATAAAGCCAGTTTTCTCAGGGCGAACAATAAGAGGAAGGAGATGTCTGATTTTGAGAGCTAAAGCCTTAGCAATTATCTAATGAAGGGTGCTCCCCTTAATACCACAAACACATAATAGAAATAGAGAAACAACAACAATATGCAAGAACAGAAAATTGGCTTCTTATTATCTCCACAAATGTGGAATTACAAACTTTCCGAATTACAATATGCAAAGCCACATGGGCATTCCCTTACAATATTCTGTAGGACAAAGCCTTGAATCAATACCCAGATCTACTACCCAAAATTGTCTCAAACTGCCTAAGACAACACTACAAACCTTTCTTATATAGGCAATTTCCACCACCCGAAAAGGTTCCAGAAATTTAGCCCTTTAGGCTAAATAAACATAGAATTATTTATTTTTCACAATTATTACAATAGGGTCAGCTCAAAAGAAATACAAAATATGATTTTAGGTAACCCAACTTCCAGAGGCCATAAATTTTTAATTGTAGCTCTATTTTTCTATTGTAACCACTTTTTGAAAATGCCATGATGAGATCTACAGTGTCTGACAGGCACTAGCACTAGTCACCTGGTGGTCAATCGCGATTCGAAGCTTCTAAGGCCTTCAAAATTGACCTAAAATTTTTTTACCCAAAAACCTCAATAAATTCACCAATATTGATGATGTGGCAATGGAACTCAACTGGTAGGCTGAAATGACTGAGATGAACCTCCAACTGTGAAATCAAAACATGTTGAGATCATATGACCAGCTTACTAAAAATAGTAAGTTTCCATAAATAGTAGCTCTGCACAAGATAGCCCTTATTGAAAAGAAAATAGAAATATTTTTGGGTGATGCAAGATTGCTCTTACACCCAAGATGCTCCTACATCATTATCTTGTAGGAGACATTTAGCAAGATGATGGGTCTCCATTTGCAGATATCCTTAGGATCACCTACTTTAGGTATGAATTTGATGTTCCCTTTATTTATGATAGCACCTAAACTTTTATTATGAAAGGCCTCGAGGTAAACTTTATGCAGGTTAGGTCCTATAGTATCCCATAAGTGCTTATAGAATTCATAGGGGAAGCTATCACATCCTAGGGACTTGTCATCAGTTATAGAAAAGACAACTTCTTTAAGGTCACTGATGGTGAGAAGATTCTCACAAAAGGTCCGTTGCTCAACTGCTATGCGGTTTGGAGTAACAAATATACATGCCTTAAGAGCCTCCTCCCAAGCAACAAAATTTCCCTACAAAGAAATTTTTTTTTCATAATGTTGAACAAAAGCCTGAAGAATGGTGGGAAGCTCAGTAAGGGTTTCAAGTTCTTGTTTGATCTTTTGAATACCAACATTGGTATGTCTGGCCCTGAGAGCATGGAAAAAATCCTTAGAGGCTTTATCGCCCACCTCCAACTAGTGGAGGCGAGCTTTGATTTGAGCTCCTTGTACAGCATAGCCATCTGCAATCTACTTCTCATGTCAAAGATGGGAAAGCTTAAGCTGAATCTTAGTGTCAAAGGGGTTCAACGCAAGTGCATCAAAAGCATTGTGAAGAGCCTTAGTGTTAGCTTCATAGGCATGTTTCCTATAGCAATCCAACTGATGGTCATAAATGTGGAGAAATCTCATAGTACAGGTGATGGCATCATTTTGTATCCAACCGAGGTGATTGTGGGGCTGAGGCTCTAAGTTCCAGACTGAAAGAATGTGAGCAATAGTGGATGCATGTGTCAGGATAGACCTGTTGAGAAAAAATTGAGTACAGGCAGCCCGTCTGACAAAGGAATGCAAGTGATGGAAAAGGAAATGGGGAAGTGGTCTGACAAGGTCACATCTATCAAAGGAGTGACAAGTAGGCCTTGATCTTCATAGAAAGAGAAAAAATATTGAGCAGTTATCATAGCACAATCTAATCTCTTAAATATATGATCACAACCAGCTTTGAAATTAGACCAAGTATGCCAGACCCCACCCTGTTGGTGGCGGTTAGAATTGGGATAAAAAAGGCCCAATTTATTGCGCATATGGTACCATGCTTCTCTCTCCCAAGCTATCCATCGAAAAGGCTGTTACCCTAATTTTCATATTCATGCAAACTTGGCTAAAACCATCCCCAGGTCTTTATTTTTTTCTCCTGCCAAGCATCCCTAAAATTTTTATGATCTCAGGCCATGTCCTCTGGCCTCTACAAATTATTGTATTCCCTGGTCTGTAGTTTAAATATTTGGAAAAAGTAGTCGTTTGAGCTAAATAAACCCTAGAACCCTTTGGCCTGTTATATTTCTTCGTTACTTTATCGGCCACTTAAAAATCTTGATATCCACATGCTTTTAATTTCCTTCAGTCGCCAGTTCTCTAAGTCTTCTGGTGGTTATCTTTTCCTTTCATTGATTCAGCGACTGCAACACTCCTCTTAGTAACATAATGTTCGGTGGTTACCTTTTCCCAACTAGCGACTCAATGAAATGGCTAACTTCTCTTTAGTCACATAGTCTCTAAGTGTTTGTGTTATACACTAAGTTTGCACCTTTGTCTCAAGCTCTCTTGGTCTTGATAACTTAGTATAACATGGGAAACATCTCCAGGTTGTGGGACCTTTGCTAATTGAGATGAAACCTCCAGGTTCTAGGTTGGTTCCTCTTGGATAATTAACCTAATTTTCTTTTAGACATGAAAGTAAAACTTTTGAAGGGAAAGGGATAGAAGGAATGCTTGTAAGGGAAATGACTTGAAAGAAAACTACCTACTAGGTGATACACCAAAACTAGGGTTTTGATCTCAATATGTAGGAATGAAATCAATGAAAAGCCCAAGTCTAGTAGGTCACAACTTACTGAATAGGCTTGCATAAGTATTTCATAAGAGGGCCTGAGAATAAGACACAACTTATGACCTGCAAACAGACATTCACTTCTACAACTTGGTGTAGGATTGAGACAAGACTATTAAGGGCGCTGAGGTATACCCACAAGAACATCTAAATCAAATCAAACATAGTAACACACAAAATTGTAGAAAGCAAGAGGGATCAAGAACCCTAAAATAACATTGAAAATATGCACATACTTTGATCCAATAAGAGATAATCCAAACAAGGATGCATAGGGACATGAAGGATTGTCACAAAATACCTTTGCAATGTTTGTATTATCAATGGGAATTTACAACTGTATGAGCCAGAGGGTAGAAATGATACCATAGATGGCCTTTAAGAAAAGCTGAATTTTCTTCTACAAATTGTCCAACTCTTGAGCTCCTAAAAGCTCCAAAAATAATATATACATACTCTGCACGTAGGCAAGAGTCAAAAACCTAACTAGGGTTACAAGATTTTACATAAAATATTCAAACCCTAAGTTTGTCATCTCTGATCATAAATGTATCTCCTACAAATATCTCAACCGATCAGATATTCATCATTGAATGTCCATTCCTATATTGCATCAACTCACGGACAAGCAACCTAGATTTATCTGCTTTGCTGCATAAAAGCTCTACCATGAATGCACTGGTTGGTACTTTTCCAAGACAAGAATTGACCCAAGATGGCCGCCTAGGCCTTTCATCATCTCCCTTAATTGAAAATGTCCTAGAGACATAAATTTCATGAGCTACCTCACCGCCCACGGTCTGCAAATCTGATTCTAGCAAAAACCTCTTAGACACATTTGAATTTTTTGAAAACCAATGGCTAATTGGTCATTTTAAAATGTGTCCATCGATGTCTAACATTTCCCAGTAGATGAATGGTCTAGATGCACTGAGAAAATTACTTAAAATCCCCTCCTAACAAGTCAAACACCACCGTGGAAGTCAGCGGCCAATGATAAGTGAGCAAATCAGTGCTCCTGATAAACTGGACACATGATCAGGAAAAGCACCATCAGACGGCTGTCGCTATACCACTGTGATAATGATCGAGCATCTTGAGCCTTCAGTATAATGATAGCCACAAGATCTGATCACGCTTTATCTTCTTTAGAAAGCCTTGACCCCATAGGCCCACTGACAACCGCCACCTAGCATACCAAACAACTAATCAAATTGTGCCATTTTAGGTACACGTTGCAACTTTCTAACATTGAACCCACTGTTTGAGATACCAATCCAACGGCGGGTGCATGATCTTATACCCCCAAAATATTCCTTACACTTTTACACCAACCATTAGATCCTTTTAGACCAGGACCCCTTTGACAAATGGACCCATGATAGATCCAGTCATCACCACGTGGACCAACCAAATTCAAGCATGTCAGCATATAAGGACCCACCAAAGGAAGCTCTAACACAAACTGAGATCGGTGGCTATCGTAAGATCGTGAGCCCTAACACAAACCCTTGAGAACACACACCGACCATTGATCTATTAATTGGGACCCTCAGTTATTTGAGATTGCTGAAAGATTCAATGATTGCATGACTGAAGGGAAGTTAACTGCTCACTGAGTCACTAGTCGTCAAGGGCTTAACCACCAGAAATAAGAGACTATGTTAACCACTGCATTCGTTGAATTGCCAAATAGGAAAAGTAACTGCCGACTGAAGACAAAACCTTGATACCAGATCTACGGCTAGTCTCATCTCCTCATGCCCCTGGAATATTCCTTCTGATCATAAGATGACCGTCTGATGTAGAATTTCACCACTGCCTATAGAACTAACCCCACTTTGACCTGGCGAATCGGTGAACAAGGCAAATTCATTCATGAGATACTTTGATGAACTGTTGTTAAGTTGAACAAATACGCAAACAAAGGGAGTTCGCTAATTCGCTGAATCATGTGTGAACCCAGGGTTTCATTGAGTGAATGCCTGACTGAGGGAAAATCATAGAGTCACTGAATAACTTAGGGTACCGCCATTTAATTTCATGACTAGGAGGATAAGGAACTGCCAGTTCACAGGAAGAAAAGGTGACCACTGGAAAGAATAAGAGAACTAGTGGACAAGAGGAAAATTAATATGCATATTCCCCTTTAGTTACTTTAGTTACCAATAAATTAACAAGGAAATAGAACGAGGCTCTAGGGTTTTCAAGGGTTTTGGCCTATAATGGATAGTTTATGAATTTTTAAATTTTCAGACCAAGGGCTTGAAATAATTGTAGAGGCCAGGAAACAAAACGTGAGGCCATGAAAATTTTAGGGACACTTGGCAGGGGTAAAATAGAAACCTTAAAAGAGATTTTGGCCAAATTTGCAGAATAGGAAATTTAGGGCAACATTTTGGCAATTTCTGCTGGATGTCAGCCTGCTAGACATGGAAAACCAGTGGCCTTGACATATCCATTGGGCATGGGGTCATTCTGAACACAAAACTCAAAATTCTCTCAGAGAGGCAGAACTGGAATTGTGCTTAGAGCATTTCTTAAAAAACAAGGAACTAACTAGAAAGCAGGAAGAAAGCAAGAAAGCATTTTTACAAAATTTACAGAGAGGGATTAACCTCAAAATAGGGTTTTAGGTGGAAACCATTTACTAATATAGGTAGGAGAACTCCCTCCAGAGTTGAAATCTAAAAAGCATTGGTTCCCCTGAACTCTGTTATAACAAATGGTCCACCCCAAAATGAATTGAACTTTGTATGCCTTCCAAGCTTAGACCTAAACTCATCCCACTTGAGGACTATGTCTCCAACTTTGAAATTTCTGATCCTAGCTCTTTTGTCAAAGCTCCTCTTTGTTTAGACTTGATGGAACTCCATATCTTCCATTGACTTTCCTCTAAGTTCTTCTAATTCCATCAATTGAGCATATCTAATCTATAAGGGATCCCTTTCTTAAAGTAAGGTATATTGAGTAGCTAAGTCCAGAGTTGGTAATTCTATTGAAATGGACAACCTAGTCTCTTTTCCATACACTAACATGTAAGGAGAATTACCAATGATTTTCTTTGGGGTAATTCTGTCTAACCACAAGGCAGATTTGAGCTTTGTATGCCAATTTCTCTGATTGTCTTGAAGAGTCTTCTTGATTATTCTAATCAAATTCTTATTGGTTGATTTTGCTAAGCCATTGCCTTGAGGGTAATAATTTAAACTAGTATTCAAATAGATGCCATTCTTGACGACCCACTCTGAGACTTTGAGGCCTGTGAATGCTAAGGCATTATCTGAGATTATGGAATCTGGAATGCCAAACCTATGGATTAAATCATCATAAAATCTTAGGACAACACTCTCATTGGCTTCTTTTAATGCAATTGCTTCTGTCCATCTAGTGAAGTAATCAGTTGTAGTAATTATCCATTTATGGCCTACACTAGATGGAGGATTGATCATTCCAATGAAGTCTATACCCCACTTCATGAAGGGTTGTTCTATTCTAACTGGCTATAGGGGCAAGGCTACAAGCCTTTCTTTTCTTGCAAACATGGCACACTTGATGCATTTTCTCACATAATCATGACTATCCTTAAAGATAGATGGCCAATAGTATCTAGCCCTCATGATCTTAAAAGTAGTAGTCCTAGGAGAAAAGTGTCCTCTAGAAGGTTCATCATGAAATTCAAATAGGACAACTACTATCTTTTTTGAATCTATGCATCTCAAAAGGACACCATTGTGATCCTTTCTGAAAAGAACATCATCAATCAGCACAAAAAGAATAGATTGTAACCTATAATACCTCCTTTTTTCTGAATCCAAACTTGCAGGACATTGTCCTGTCTTCAAGTAATTGATCATATTAGGCAACCAACTTGTTGCCTTGGCTTGTTCTTTTGTAGAATGCACCACTAAAGATGCATCCATTTTCTCTACTTTCTTTGAACTTTCATTCTTTTCCAAATGCTCACAAAGACCTCTTCCTCTAACTAGCTTGGTAGTTTGAATATCAATATCATATTCCATCACCTTGGTGATCCAACCAGCTCTTTTCTCATTTAAGCCCTTGGAAGGCAAAAACTCTTTGACACTTGGTTGAGTAACTTTTAAATGTACCTTGCTATGGGTCAATATATATCTGAACTTTTTAAGGCTCTTTACCATAGCAAGCACATGTTTTTCTACAAAAGAGTATCTCTATTCATACTCCTCTAAACCTTTGCTAAAGAAAGCAATAGGCTGCTCCAATCCATCTGAATTTTCTTGAGTCAACATTACAGATATGACATCATGATCTCCATAAGCATAAAGAATAAAATCCCTACTAAAATTTGGGTTTAGGAGAGTAGAGGCCTCTATTAGGGCCTCTTTGATAGCTTGGAAACTAACTTTCCCTTCTTTGGTCCAACTAAAAGTTGAACTCTTCTTTAACATGGTTGTCAAAGGCTTGAGTAAATCTGCAATGTTAGGCAAGAACCTCCTAACAAAGTTAATCTTTCATATGAAAGATTGAAGACTTTTCTTGTGATGTGGTAGAGGTAGCTCTAGGATAGCTACAATTCTCTTAGGATCCACTATAATTCCTTCTTTGGATACTACATATCCCAATAGTTTTCCTTCATGAACTACAAACACACATTTCTTGGGATTAAGGGATATCCCAAATT
This sequence comes from Chamaecyparis obtusa, assembly GCA_027943335.1. Taxonomy (NCBI): domain Eukaryota; kingdom Viridiplantae; phylum Streptophyta; class Pinopsida; order Cupressales; family Cupressaceae; genus Chamaecyparis; species Chamaecyparis obtusa. The sequence goes on from BSBK01000587.1 coordinate 183,296, forward strand.
CTTTACACCTTTCAAAAATCTTTCTCAAATGTTTGATATGATCTACTACATGCTTTGAATAGATAGTTATATCATCCAAGTAGACCAACACAAACTTGTACATTAGGCTCTTAAAGGCCATATCCATTGCCTTTTGAAATGTAGCACCTACATTTGACAAACCAAAGGGCATCTTTTGATGAGCCATGATTCCCCACTTAGTTGTAAATGCAGTCTTATATTGATCCTCTTCATTTACTAGGATCTGATCGTATCCTAAATAGCCATCCAATAATGAAAATCTCTCAGATCCAGAGACACATTGTAAGATTTGTTCCATAAAGGGTAGTGGATGGCAATCCTTTAATGAGGCCCTGTTAAGATCCCTGAAGTCAACACATAACCTCAGTTCCCCATTCTTCTTCCTAACAGGAACAAGGTTGGAAACCCAACTAGTATGCTTAATGGGGTAGATGATACCACTTTCTATCAATTTGAGCACTTCTTTATGCATAAGTGGCTCAAGCTTGAGATTAACAGGCCTTTGCTTTTGCCTCACTGGTTTGGCATTTGGTTCTAATTCAATAGTGTGCTAAGCAAGGGAAGGATCAAAACCTTTGAGATCCTCATATTACCATGCAAAAACATCACTGAACTCTTTGAATAACTGAGTGTACGCTTGTTTTTCCAATTCAGTATTTACCTTTCCAAATTGTAGGCTCTTACCTGGTTCCAACTCTAATTCAACACAATGTTTTTGTTGGACTACCAGGCCAACTTTGTTTTTATTGACTTCATCATCCTTGTTGAAGACAGTCTCCAAAGTAACAAGACCTCTAGGCATCTTATTGGACTTGAGTTGTATCACTTGATCACCATAGTTTTTTGATAGCCTATCTTGATTGTGTTCTGAAAAAACATCTTCTTCAAACAAGAACTGTAGAATTTGTTCATCATTGTCAAACACCTACCAATTGACATCATTATCAGGGATAGAGGGTCTGACAATCACTTTGATATGCTGCTAATCCACCTCTTTTGAAATGTTGTTTGGGATGTCATATTGGGATCCAACATCAGCTAACCTATCTGCATTTTGATTTAACTTTCTAGGGATAGCAACAATATTGAAAGCATGGAAATCTTCAATTGCATCCCAAACTCTATGTTTGTATGCTTTCATAGTGTCATTTTTTGTTGCACTTATCCCTTTTACTTGGCTGACAAATAACTCACTGTCACCACAAACTTTTAAGGCCTTAAGCCCTCTTTTTCTAGCCCATTCTCGTCCATTGACTAGGCTTTCATACTCTGTAGTATTGCTAGTGTAGGAGAAACTAAATCTAAAGGTAGTATAATACCTTTCTCCTTTTGGGGACACTAGCATAGCACCACCACTAGAACCATGTCTACTTCTATCCCCATCAAAAAATAGTTCCCAAACCTGATTGCTCTGATCTTTTGAATCAGTATCCTCTTTGAGAAGGTTTGGCTCTATGACTCCACTCTCTTGTATTAAATAACTTCCCAAACCAAAATCCCAAATAGGATTTTCTTGGGCCTATGAAGCTCTTTCATCTAGAAGGATATCAGGGATACTTTCTATTTTTGTGCTTGCTTCACTAATGGTTGGAAGTCACTATTGTCAAATATAGGGAAATTTACATTAATGGCATTGGACACATATGGCTCTATATGGTGTGCTGCTAATGGTGACCTTGGTCCCATACCTTGTAAGAAATAACATGTGAGACCAATCAGAAGATAGATAACCTCCCATCTTGGCTGTAAACTCTCTTGAAAGACATATAGAAAATAATGCAGGGAGATCTATGATATATATATCAAGGAGGATTGAGAAATTAGGACTAGCATGCAAGATTAGACTGGTATCCTTGGCCACACCTATAGTATTGATTGAGGATCCATCAAGTTGGGTAACCTTCTTTTGGAAGGGCTCATATTTTAGTCCTAACTGATCAACTACTTTCTTGGGCATTACAGTGCTAGTAGCTCCACTATCTACCATACAATTATGTACTAAAGATTTTCCAATGATTAAAGGTACATAAAAGGGAGGTGGCTTTGAGTTCCTACCTTGTGTGGCATTAGCCTTGTAGTTTCTACTTGGAGCCTCCCTTTCTTGATTAGTGTTGACCAACACTAGCTTTGCAGCTTCTTTTGCAGGTTGAGGAGTTGTTACTTTTGACATGGCCTTGTTCAAAATTTCAGGCTATCTTGGAAGAGCCAAAGAGTCCCACATGGACATGGTGACATTCACCATCTTCATGTTGTCTACAATATTATAAGGTGTCATAGTGTGTACTCTTTGTTTTGTCTACCTCTTTGGAATGCTGGCCTTCTTTGCTTGTAATGATAGGATTCTCCTTAGGTGTGATGGGAGTAGCTTGCTACGGTGGCTATGTACATGTAGTAGCTTTGGCATTGGAATCTATTCTCTCCATGTCTTGAGCTCTTCTTTTTGCTCTTGTAAAGGCGACAAAAGAAACCTCATCATTGACTTCATTGAAGTCTGGTTGCTCCTAATTAAAGAAAGCAGCCTCATTCTCTTGTGATTCTTGTTGGTGCACTGACCCACTAGATGCAACCTCTGATTGATCTTGTGAGGCATTTTGAACCATTAGAGACTAGTTCATCTTTCCATTTGAACATGTAGCCTGATTATGAGGCTGATTACAAGGAAAACACCATTCATTCTCCATAGCCACATTATTTTGACTAGGAACCATATCCCTCACTGGATTAGTAGAATTTAGAGGTGCAGGGTTATATGGTTGAAATGGTCTCTGATTAAAACTTTGTCTTTGTCCTTGATAGCCTCCTTGGTATGGTGGCCTATTCTGTTGATAGGGTTGTCCTTGATTTTGATATTGCTAATTAGGACCTTGGTCTTGTGTCTAAAATGGTGGTCTGATTCCTTGACCTTGCTTCTTTAGATTTGTGACCTCTTTAGTCAAGGTCACCAACAAGTTAGTCATCTCTTGCATGATAGTTTGCTGGCTACTTTTGATTTCTTGCAACTCTTGAGAGAAACTTGCCTTAACATGTTCTTGACCACTGGTACTAGCTTGAGGTGTTACTATGATATGAATAGGGGTAAATGGGGGTACTTGTGTAGGTGCAATGGGTTGAAGGCTAGGAAAAATGGGCATTGGAGGCTTTTTAGCAATCACGCCTGCTTGAATCAAACAATTTTCAGCCCTGACAGCTATGTCAAAAGCTTGGGGTAGAGAAGTACCACCCATAGACTGGATCATGATAGAAATTTGACCATTTAGACTTTGTAAATAGTAAAGGAAGGCATGGTTAGCTGATGGTCTCACTAAGACCGGGATTATATTCCATGTTTTAAGGAATCTACTATTATAATCTATCATTTCCTCTTGAGGGTCTCTCTTAATAGTTGTTAACTACTCAACTAGAGACAAGTTATCTAATTTATCCTCAAAATGCTTACTTAATGCATCCCCTAACTCATCCCAAGAAGTAATAGAACCAATAGTTAGAGTTCTAAACCATTCTAGAGCCTTACCTTTTAGAGAAGCTGCTAATAACTTTGTGGCCACATCTTCTTGAGTGATGTTGTGTATGCTGCAGATGGTGGTCACATCTCTGATGTGTTCAAAAGCAATTGTCTGCCCATCACCTGTGAAATTAGGTATACTCTTAAGTGCCACCAAAGACACATCATGATGTTGAGCAAAGGTCAATGGACTACCTTGGTTGAATGGTGCAAAAGCAAACTATCTTGCCATTGTAGGTGCTGGAATCTGGAGATTGACAACTATATGAGCTGTATTTGCTGCTTGATTGGAATCTTCTTCTACATCTCTGGTTAGAGATTTGCCTCTTCTTCTAGAATGAAAGGGAAAAGGTTTCCTTTCTGATGTATCAGCAGGTGTTGATTGAACTCTTCTTGCAGGGGATGTCCTTTGAGTTGATCTGCCTTTATGACTTCTCTTTGAGGGAAACTCTAAAAATTGGGTAGGCTTTGAGCTTCTAGTCTCAATCTTTCTCATAAAAATTTGAACAAGGTAGCCTAGATCTTTGAAATCAGTGGAGTCACCAGATATACTTGATAGAATGACTTTGAAAATCCTATTTTATGCAATCTACATATTAGAGATAGCATATATTTAACATGAATATGATCTTTAGTCCCACCGGGCATGCCAAAATTGTTATACACTGGCACCAAGGTGGGGCATCCTTGAGCTCGAGTCTATATTGATAGTCCCTGTGTATTGAACTTCTTTAATCCATTTGTAGGTGAACCAACAAGAGCACCTTTGGACTTCAATCTGATCTTGTAGTCCCACTGGGTGTGCCAAAATTGTTATACACTAAGTTTGCACCTTTGTCTCAAGCTCTCTTGGTCTTGATTACTCAGTATAACATGGGAATCATCTCTGGGTTGTGGGACCTTTGCTAACTAAGATGAAACCTCCAGGTTCTAGGCTGGTTCCTCTTAGATAATCACCCTAATTTTCTTTTAGACATGAAAGTAAAACTTTTTAAGGGAAAGGGATAGAAGGAATGCTTGTAAGGGAAATGACTTGAAAGAAAACTACCTACTAGGTGATGCACTGAAACTAGGGTTTGGATCTCAGTGTGTAGGGATGAAATCAATGAAAAGCCCAGGTCTAGTAGGTCACAACTTACTAAATAGGCTTGTATAAGTATTTCATAAGAGGGCTTGAGAATAAGACACAACTTATGACCTGCAAATAGACATTCACTTCTACAACTCGGTGTAGGATTGAGACAAGACTGTTAAGGGGGCTGAGGTATACCCACAAGAACATCTAAATCAAATCAAACATAGTAACACACAAAATTGCAGAAAGAAAGAGGAATCAGGAACCCTAAAATAACATTGAAAACATGCACATACTTTGATCCAATAAGAGGTAATCCAAACAAGGAAGCATAGGGACATGAAGGATTGTCACAAAATACCTCTACAATGTTTGTATTATCAATGGGAATTTACAACTATATGAGCCAGAGGGTAGAAATGATACCACAAATGGCCTTTAAGAAAAGGTGAATTTTCTTCTACAAATTGTCCAACTCTTGAGCTCCTAAAAGGTTCAAAAATAATATATACATACTCCTTTGCACACAGGCAAGAGTCAAAAACCTAACTAGGGTTACAAGATTTTACATAAAATATTCAAACGCGAAGTCTATCATCTCTAATCATAAATGTATCTCCTACAAATATCTCAACCAATCAGATATTCATCATTGAGTTACCATTCCTGTACTACATCAACTTGCAGACAAGCAACCTAGATTTATCTACTTTCCTGCACAAAAGCTCCACCATGAATGCACTGGTTGGTACTTTTTTGGGACAAGAATTGACCCAAGAAGGCTGCGTAGGCCTTTCATCATCTCCCTTAACTGCAAATGTCCTAGAGACATAAATTCCCTGAGCTACCTCGCCACCCACGGTCTGCAAATCTGATTCTGGCAAAAACCTCTTAGACACATTTGAATTTTTTGAAGACCAATGGCTAACCAGTCATTTTAAAATGTGTTCGTCGATGTCTAACATTTCCCGATAGATGAATAGTCCAGATGCACTGAGAAAATTACTTAAAATCCCCTCCTAACAAGTCAAACACCACCATGGAATTCAATGGCCAATGAGAGGTGAGCAAATTAGCACTCCTGACATATCGGACCCATGATCCTGAAAAGCACCATCGAACAGCTGTCGCTAGACCACTACAATAATGATTGAGCATCTTGAGCCTCAAGTATAATGATAGCCATGAGATCTAATTGCACTTTATCTTCTTTAGAAAGCCTTGACCTCAAGGGCCCATTGACAACCACCATTTCAAGTACACATTGCAACTTTCTGACATCGGACCCACTGTTTGAGATACTGATCCAATAGTGGGTGCATGATCTTATACCCCTAGAATATTCCTTATGCTTTTATGCCAACCATTAGATCCTTTTAGACCGGGACCCCTCTGACAAATGGACCTATGATAGATCCAATCATGACCACGTGGACCAACCAAATTTGAGCATGTCAGCATATAAGGACCCACCGAAGGAAGCTCTGACACAAACCAAGATCGGTGGTTGTGGTAAGATCGTGAGCCCTGACACAAACCCTTGAGAACACATGTTGGCCATTGATCTATTAATTGGGACCCTTAGTTATCTGAGACTACTAAAAGATTCAATGATTGCACGAATGAAGGGAAGTTAACTACTCCCTGAGTCACTAGCCATTAAGGGCTTAACCACTAGAAATAAGAGACTATGTGAATCATTGCATTTGCTGAATCGCCGAATAGGAAAAGTAATCGCCAACTGAAGACAAAACCCTGATACCAAATCTACAACTAGTCTCATCTCCTCGCACCCCTGGAATATTCCTTCCAATCGTAAGACAACCATCTGATGTAGAATTTCACCACTACCTATAGAACTAACCCCACTTTGATCTGGTGAATCAGTGAACAAGCCAATTCATTCGCGAGATACTCTAATGAACTGTGGTTAAGTTGAATGAATACACGAACAAAGGGAGTTCACTAATTCACTAAATCATGCATGAACCTAGGGTTTCATTGAGCGAATGCCTGACTGAGGGCAAATTGTGGAGTCGCTGAATAACTTAGGGTATCACCATTTAATTTTGTGACTAGGAGAATAAGAAACTGCCAGTTCGCAGGAAGAAAAGGTGACCGCCGAAAAGAATAAGAGAATTGGTGAACAAGAGGAAACTTAATATGCACATGCCCCTTTAGTCACTTAAGTTTCCGATAAAGTAACAAGGAAATAGAACAAGGCTCTAGGGTTTTCAAGGGTTTTGGCCTATAATGGCTAGTTTATGAATTTTTAAATCTGTAGACCAGGGGCTTGAAATAATTTCAGAGGCCAGGAAACAAAATGTGAGGCCATGAAAATTTCAAGGACACTTGGCAGGGGTAAAACAGAGACCTTAAAAGAGATTTTGGCCAAATTTGTAGAATAGGAAATTTAGGGCAATAGTTTGATAATCTCAACTTGTAGGGGTCCTAGTTCTATAGGATTCGACAATTGTCATGAGTTCGTGAAGGGCTGTTCTAACACATGTGATCTTGCGATAGCTGTCAATCTTCCCCTTTTTCTCAACACTTCAAGCTTTTGTGGGTCCATTGCCATGGTGTCCTACTTGGAGGCTTTTTATTGGTCGAGGGATGATGACTTGTATTTTTTTCAGTGGGCCTAGGGATGTCAAAAGTAGGAAATCTATGACTGGCATGTGTTCTCATCACATGTGTTAGAGGTATGTGATTATAAGACAACTATTGATTCTCCTTGGTGACGTATCTCTTCATGCCTGGCAGGTCCACTGCTACGTGTACACAAAAGGCAGTTTCTCATTGGTCCACATGGTAATGATTTGGCAATGTGTTAGTGGGACCAAGTTTCCAACATTCAAAAGGCTCTGACATCGGCAGAGGATCAATAGTTGGCACATGTCTGCAAGGAATCTTTTTGACACTTGCGATCATGCTCCCACCGTTAATCTTACTTTATCTCTGGGCTTTGTCAAGTGGGTCCTCTTTTCTAATGTGCTCGAATGTGATTGGTTGCCATGTGTTTATGAGGACTTCTAGGTGGACCGATGTGCTAGTAGGGTCACAGTTTAATGCAGATCAATGGCAGGCATATGATCTAAAGGAATATTCAGTGGTCATGAGATCATGCGCCCACCATTAGGTTGGAATCTGCTTGTAGTGGGTCCACTGTCAGAAAGGTTGCCGAGGTGGTTGCTGATGGAGCGGTTGGAACAAATAGAAAGGTGACATGTGGTAGTCTGGGCCCAGGGTTAGTAAAGTATTAAGTGACTTGACGACTGAAGGAATTCTTGCATTCACTTAATGGAACCAGGGTTAGTTAAAAGACCCAGCGATTCAGCAAAATGCCTTGTTCACTAAATCGCTTAACCAAACCAAGGTAAAGAAATGGATTTCGTGAATAAAAGGTCTTCGGTCTCATGGTTGCCAAATGACTTAAAGAAGGAAGGGCTCGAGGTGGGTCCAAATGTGCTGACATGTCAATTTGCTCACTTGTCATTGGCCATTGACTTCCATGGTGGCATTTGACTTGTCAGAGGGGGATTTTAAGTTGTTTTCTCAGTGCATCATGGCCGTTCATCTACCAAGAAGGGTTTCTCATTGATGGTCACATTTTAAAATGACCAGGCTAGCCGTTAACATTTAAATTCAAATTTCTTGTGAAGGTTTTGCTAGGTTTTTGCATTCTTTTGGCCATGCACGATGTCGGTTAGCTCAGGAATTGATTTCTCAGGATGGTTGTGGTTGTGAAGATGATAGAAGTGACTGTTGGCCAGCGTTATAGGGTCCTTTGTCATGTTTTAATGACAAGAAGTGCTAGAAAGAGTTGGCACCACCTTTTCAAGCGATACTGTTATCCAAGGAATATAATCAGATTTGGAGCCTTCATGGCTTAGTGGAGTTGCAGGGGGGCTGGTAGGCCAAGGTTGTTCTGTAGGTGTTTTTAGTTTAGAAGGATTAGCACGCAAAGAAAGATATGATTTGATCACTGATTCTTAGAGATTTTCATTAATAGGTGATCAGTACCCTAGGGTTTGATATCATTGTTTAACCTTGTAACCCTAGTTAGGTTTTGACTCTTGCCTCAATGTAAGAAGGGATGTATATAATGTATTTTTGGAGCTTTTGAGCTTAGAATTGACTTTTTCTATAAAAAGAGAGGTTCACAATTGTAGAAGAAATTCATCTTTTCTTAAGGGTCATCTATGGTAACATTTCTATGCTCTGACTTATATAGTTGTAAAGTTCCCATTGATAATAAAAACATTACAGAGGTATTTTGTGACAATCCTTCATGTCCCCATGCTTCCTTGTTTGAATTATCTCTTATTGAATCAAAGTATATGATATTTTTTGTGATATCTTAGGGTTCTTGATCCCTCATACTTTCTATAGTTGTGTGTGTTATTGTGTTTGATATGATCTAGATGTTTTTGTGGGTATACTTCAGCCCCCTAATAGTCTTGTCTCAATCCTACACTAAGTTGCAGGAGTGAATGTCTACTTGCAGGTCATAGATTGTGTCTTATGTTCAAACCCTCCTATAAAAAACTTATGCAAGCCTATTTAGTAAGTTTTGATCTACTAGACCTAAGCCTTTCATTGATTCCATCCCTCTATACTAAGATCCAAACCTTAATTTTGGTGTATCACCTAGTAGGTTGTTTACTTTTAGTAATTTCCCTTTACAAGTATTCCTTCTATCCCTTTCCCTCCAAAGTTTACTTTTTTATGTCTAGAAGCAAACTAGGGTGATTATCCAAGAGGAACTAGCCTAGAACCTAGAGGTCTCATCTCAGCTAGCATAGGTCCCACAACCTAGAGATGATTCCCATGTTATACTAGGTTATCAAGACTATGAGAGCTTGAGACAAAGGTGCAAACTTAGTGTATAACAATTCTGGCACGCTTGGTGGGATAGTTAAAGATCAGATTAATGTTCAAAGGTATGCTATCTCTGATATACAGATTGCATAGTATAGACCTTTAGAGGTTGTTTCATCAAGTATATCTGGTGACTCCACTGATTTCAAAGATCTAGGCTAACCTTGTTCAAGGTTTATGAGAAAGATTGAGACTAGAAGCTCAAAGCCCACTAAATTTTTAGAGTTGCCCTCAAAGAGAAGTCATAAAGGTAGGTCAACTCAAAGAACATCCCCTACAAGGAGAGTTCAATCAACATCTCCTAATACTTCAGAAAGGAGACCTTTTCCCTTTCATTCTAGAAGAAGAGGTAGATCTCTAACCAGAGATCTAGAGGAGGATTCAAATCCAATAGCAAATACAACTCATATAGTTGTTAATCTTTAGATTCCAGCTCCTACAATGGCAAGACAATTTGCCTTTGCACCTTTCAACCAAGGGAGTCCATTAGCCTTTTCTCAACATCATGATGTGCCCTTGGTGGCACTTAAGAGTATACCTAATTTCACTCATGAAGGGAAAACAACTACTTTTGAACACATAAGAGATGTGACCACCATCTGCAGCATACACAACATTACTCAAGAGGATGTGGCCACAAAATTATTAGTAGCCTCTTTAAAAGGTAAGGCTCTTGAATGGTTCAGGAATCTTACTATTGGTTCTATTACTTCATGGGATGAGTTAGGGGATGCATTAAGTAAACATTTTGAGGATAAATTAGATAATTTGTCTTTGGTTGAGTAGTTAACAACTATTAAGAGAGACCCTCAAGAGCAAATGAAAAATTACAATAGTAGGTTCCTTAAAACATGGAATAGAATTCTAGTCTTTGTGAGACCATTAGCTGACCATGCTTTCCTATACTATTTTCAAATTCTAGATGGTCAAATTTCTATCATGATTCAGTCTATGGGTGGTACCTCTTTACCCCAAGCCCTTGACATAGCTGTCAGGGCTGACAATTGTTTAATTCAAGTAGGCATGATTGCTAGAAGGCCTCCAATGCCCATTTTTCCTAGCCTTAAACCCATTGCACTTGCCCAAGTACCCCCATTTACCACTATTCCCACCATATTAGCACCTCAGGCTAGTACCAATGGTCAAGAGCTGATAGCTAGTTTCTATCAAGAGTTACAAGAAATAAAGAATAGCCAATAGAGCAGTCAGCAAGAAATGACAAACTTATTGTAGACCTTGACTAAAGAGGTTATGAATTTGAAGAAACAAGGTCAAGGAACTAGGCCACCCTTTCAGCCACAAGGCCAAAGTCCTAATTAGAAATATCAAAATCAAGAACAACCTTATCAACAAAATAGACCACCATACCAAGGAGGTTATCAAGGACAAAGACAAAGTTTTAATCAGAGACCATTCCAACCATATAACCCTGCACCGCTGAATTTGGAAAATCCAGTGAGGGATGTGGTTCCTAGTCAAAATAATATGGCTATGGAGAATGAATGGTGTTTTTCTTGTAATCAGCCTCATAATTAGGCTACATGTTCAAATGGATGGATGAACCAAGCTCTGATGGTTCAAAATTCCTCACAAGCTCAATCAGAGGCTTCATCTAGTGGGTCAGTTCCTCAAGAAGAATCACAAGAAAGTGAGATTTCTCTTTTCAATTGGGAGAAACCAGACTTCAATGGAGTCAATGATGAAGCTACTTTTGTTGCCTATACAAGAGCAAAAAGACAAGCTCAAGACATGGAGAGAATAGATTCCAATGCCAAAGCCACTACATCTGTAGAGCTAGTACAACAAGCTAATCCCGTCACACCTAAATAGGCTCTTGTCATTACAAGCAAAGAAGGCCAACATTCAAAAGAAGTGGAGTGTGTCATGCCAAAGACACAACATAAAGTACACAATATAGCACCTTATAACATTATAGACAACATGAAGAAGGTCAACATTACCATGTCCATGTGGGACTCTTTGGCTCTTTCAGGACAACTTAAAATCTTGAAGAAAGCTATGACAGAAGTGACAACTCCTCAACCTACAAAAGAAGCTACAAAGCTAGTGTTGGTTAACATTGATCAAGAAAAGGAGACTCCAAGTAGCAACTCCAAGGCCAATGCCATTCAAGGTAGAAACTCAAAGCCACCTCCCTTTTATGTATCTTTAATTATTGGAAAATATTTAGTGCATAATTGTATGGTAGATAGTAGAGCTACTAGCACTGCAATGCCCAACAAGGTGGTTGATCAGTTAGGACTAGAATATGAGCCCTTCCAAAAGAAGGTTACCCAACTTGATGGATCCTCAGTCAATACTATAGGTGTGGCCAAGGATACCAATTTAATCCTGCATGCTAGTCCTAATTTTTTCATCCTCCTTGATATATATATCATAGATCTCCCTGCATTATTTTCTATATGCCTTTCAAGGGAGTTTACAGCCAAGATAGGAGGCTATCTATCTTCTGATTGATCTCACATGCTATTTCATACAAGGTATGGGACCAAGGTCACCATTAAGTTAGAACCATTAGCAACACACCATATAGAACCATATGTGTCCAATGTCATCAATGTAAACTACCCTATACTTGATAACAGTGACTTCCAAACCATTAGTGAAGCAAACACCAAGATAGAAAGCATCCCTGATATTTTTCTAGATGAAAGAGCTTCAGAGGCCCAAGAAAATCTTCTTTGGGATTTTGTTTTTGGAAGTTATTTGATACAAGAAGGTGGATCCATAGAGCCAAGCCTTCTCAAAGAAGTTACTGATTCAGAGGATCAGAGCAATCAGGTTTGGGAACTATTTTTTGATGGAGCTAGAAGTAGACATGGTTCTAGTGGTGGTGCTATGATAGTGTCCCCAAAAGGAGAAAGGTATTATACTACCTTTAGATTCTATTTTTCCTACACTAGCAATACTGCAGAATATGAAAGCCTAGTTAGTATACTAGAATGGGCTAGAAAAAGAGGGCTTAAGGCCTTAAAACTTTATGGTGATAGTGAGTTAATTGTCAACCAAGTAAGAGGGATAAGTGCAACCAAGAATGACACCATGAAAGCATACAAACATAGAGTTTGGGATGCAATTGAAGATTTTTGTGCTTTCAACATTGTTGCTATCCCTAGGAGGTTAAACCAAAATGCAGATAGGTTAGCTGCTGTTGGATCCCAATATGATATTCCAAATAGCATTTCAAAAGAAATGGATCAAAAACATATCAAAGTGATTGTTAGACCCTCTATTCTTGATAATGATGTCAATTGGTAGGTGTTTGACAACAAGGAACAAATTTTGCAATTCTTGTTTGAAGAAGATATTTTTTAGAACATAATCAAGATAGGCTATCACAAAACTATGGTGCTCAAGTGATACAACTTAAGTCTAATAAGATTCCTAGAGGTCTTGTCACCTTAGAGACTATCTTCAACAAGGATGATGAAGTTAAGAGAAGAAAAGCTGGCCTGGGAGTTCAACAAGAACATTGTGTTGAAATAGATTTGGAACTAGGTAAGAGCTTACAATTTGGAAAGATGAACACTGAATTAGAGAAGCAAGCTTATACCCAATTATTCAATGAATTCAATGATGTATTTGCATGGTAATATGAGGACCTTAAATATTTTGATCCTTCTCTTGCTCAGCACACTATTGAATTAGAGCCTAATGCCAAACTAGTGAGGCAAAAGAAAAGGCCTGTTAATCCTAAGCTTGAGCCACTTATGCATAAAGAAGTACTCAAACTAATAGAAAGTGGTATCATCTACCCCATCAAGCATACTAGTTGGGTTTCCAACCTTGTTCCTGTTAGGAAGAAGAATGGGGAATTGAGGTTATGTGTTGACTTTAGGGATCTTAATAGAGCCTCATTAAAAGACCACCATCCATTACCCTCTATGGAACAAATCTTACAATGTGTCTCTGGATCTGAGAGATTTTCATTATTGGATGGCTATTCAGGATACATTCAGATCTTAGTGAATGAAGAGGATCAATACAAGACTGCATTTACAACCAAGTGGGGGACCATGGCTTATCAAAAGATTCCCTTTGGTTTGTCAAATGCAGGTGTTACATTTCAAAAGGCAATGGATATGGCCTTTAAGAGCCTAATGTACAAGTTTGTGTTGGTCTACTTGGATGACATAACTATCTATTCTAAACATGTGGTAGATCACATCAAAGATTTAAGGAAGATTTTTGAAAGATGTAGAGAATTTGGATATCTCTTAATCCCAAGAAATGTGTGTTTGCAGTTCATGAAGAAAAATTATTGGGATATGTAGTATCCAAATAAGGGATCATAGTAGATCCTGAGAGAATTGCAGCCATCTTAGAGCTACCCCTACCACATCACAAGAAAAGTCTCCAATATTTCATAGGAAAGATTAACTTTGTTAGGAGGTTCTTGCCTAACATTGTAGATTTACTCAAGCCCTTGACAGCCATGTTAAAGAAGAATTCAGCTTTTAGTTGGACCAAAGAAGGGAGAGTCAATTTCCAAGCTATCAAGGAGGCCTTAACAGAAGCCCCTGCTCTCCTAAACCCAAATTTCAGTAAGGATTTCATCCTTTATGCTTATGGAGGTCATGATGCCATATCTGCAATGTTGACCCAAGAAAATTCAGAAGGATTGGAGTAACCTATTGCTTTCTTTAGCAAAGGTTTAGAGGAGTATGAATAGAGATACTCTTTTGTAGAGAAACATGTACTTGCTATGGTAAAAAGCCTTAAAAAGTTCAGATATTTGTTGACCCATAGCAAGGTACACTTAAAAGTTACTCATCCAAGTGTCAAGGAATTTTTTCTTTCCAAAGATCTAAATGAGAAAGAGCTGGTTGGATCACCAAGGTAATGGAATATGATATTGATATTCAAACTGCCAAGCTAGTTAGAGGAAGAGGTCTTTGTGAACATTTGGTAGGGGATGAAAGTTCAAAGAAATCAGAGAAGGTGGATGCATCTCTGGTGGTGCATTCTATAGAAGAACAAGCCAAGGCAACAAGCTGGTTGCCTAATATGATCAATTACTTGAAGACGGGACAATGTCCTGAAGGTTTAGATTTAGCAAAAAGAAGGTATTATAGGTTACAATCTATCCCTTTTATGCTGATAAATGAAGTTCTTTTTAGGAAGGATCACAGTGGTGTCCTTTTAAGATGCATAAATTTAGAAAAGGTAGCAGACATCCTATTTGAGTTTCATGATGGACCTTCTGGAGGTCACTTTTCCCTTAGGACCACTGCTTTTAAAATCATGAGGGCTGGATACTATTGGCCATCTATCTTTAAAGATAGTCATGATTATGTCAAAAAATGCATCAAGTGTGCCATGTTTGCAGGAAAAGAAAGGCTTGCAGCCTTGCCCCTACAACCAATCAGAATAGAGCAACCTTTCATGAAGTGGGGCATAGACTTCATTGGCATGATCAACCCTCCATCTAGTGCAGGACATAAATAGATAATTACTACAATAGATTACTTCACTAGATGGATAGAAGCAATTTCCTTAAAAGAGGCCAATGAGAATACTATATTAAGTTTTTATTATGATTTAATTCATAGATTTGGCACTCCTGATTCTATAATATCAGATAATGCATTAGCATTCACAGGCCTCAAGGTCTCCAAGTGGGTAGTCAGGAATGGCATCTATCTGAATACCAGTTCCAATTACTACCTCCAAGGTAATGGCTTGGCAGAATCCACCAATAAGAACTTGATTAGGATAATCAAGAAGACTCTTCAAGAAAATCAGAGGGATTGGCATACTAAGCTTAGGTCTGCCTTATGGCTAGATAGAATTACCCCAAAAAAGATCATTGGGAATTC
Source organism: Chamaecyparis obtusa (assembly GCA_027943335.1). NCBI lineage: Eukaryota > Viridiplantae > Streptophyta > Pinopsida > Cupressales > Cupressaceae > Chamaecyparis > Chamaecyparis obtusa. The sequence continues at coordinate 198,615 of BSBK01000587.1, forward strand.
TCCTTATGTGTTAGTGTATGGTAAAGAGGCCAAGTTGTCCATTTCAGTTGAATTGCCAGCTCTGGACTTGGCTACTCAGTATGCCCTATTTGAAGAAGGAGATCCTTTGCAGGTCAGGTATGCTCAATTAATGGAATTGGAAGAGATCAGAGACAAATCAATGCAGGATATGGAATTCCATCAGATTCAAACAAAGAGGAGTTTTGACAAAAGAGCCAGGGTCAAAAATTTCAAGGTTGGAGATGTAGTTCTCAAATGGGATGAATTCAGATCCAAGCCTGATAGACTTACAAAATTTAATTCACTTTGGGGTGGACCATTTGTTATAACAAAGTGCAAGGGGTCTAATGCTTTTCAACTATCAACTCTTGAAGGAGTTTCCTTGCCAATCTCAGTGAATGGGTTCCACTTGAAGCCCTGCTTTGAGGTTAATCCCTCTCTATAAATTTTGTAAAAAATGCTTTCCTGCTTTCTTCCTATTTTCTAGGTTAGTTTCCTACTTTTCAAGAAGTGCCCTGAGCACAGCTTTAGTTTTGTCTCCTTGTGAAATTTTTTTAGTTTTGATGACCCCATGCCCAATGGATTATGTCAAGGCCACTGGTTTTCCATGTCTAGCAGGCTGACATCCAGCAGAAATCACCAAAATGTTACCCTAATTTTCATATGCATGCAAATTTGGCTAAAACCATCCCTAGGTCTTTGTTTTTTTTTTTTTTTATCCCGTCGAGCATACCTAAAATTTGTATTATCTCAGGCCATGTCTTCTAGCCTCTGCAAATTGTTGTATTCCCTAGTCTGTAGTTTAAATATTTGGAAAAAGTAGCCATTTGAGCTAAATAAACCCTAGAACCCTTTGGCCTGTTATATTTCTTCATTACTTTATCAACCACTTAAAAATCCCAATATCCACGTGCTTTTAATTTCCTTCGATTGCCAGTTCTCTAAGTCTTTCGGTGGTTATCTTTTCCTTTCGCTGATTCAGTGACTACAACAATCCCCTTAGTCACGTAATGTTTGGTGGTTACCTTTTCCCAACTAGTGACTCAGCGAAATGGCAAACTTCTCTTCAGTCACATAGTTGCTAAGTGTTTGACAGTCTCAGCTTGTGGGGGTCCTAGTTCTGTAGGATCCAACGGTTGTCATGAGTTCGCGAAGGGCTTTTCTAACACATGCAATCTTGCGATAGTCGTCGATCTTCCCATTTTTCTCAGCACTTCAAGATTTTGTGGGTCCACTACCACGGTGTCCTACTTGGAGGATTTTTATTGGTCGAGGGATGATGACTTGTATTTTTGTCAGTGGGCCCAGGGATGTCAGAAGCAGGAAATCTATGGCTAGCACGTGTTCTCATCGCATGTGTCAGAGGTATGCGATTATAAGACAACCATTGATTCTCCTTGGTGACGTAACTCTTCATGCCTAGCAGGTCCACTACTACATGTACACAAAAGGTGGTTTCTAATTGGTCCACATGGTAATGATTTAGCAATGTGTCAGTGGGACCAAGTTTCCAATGTTCAAAAGAGTCTGACATTTGCGGAGGATCAACGGCTAGTGTATATCCACAAGGAATCTTTCTGACACATGCGATCATGCACTCGCCATTGATCTTAGTTTATCTCTAGGCTCTGTCATGTGGGTCCTATTTTCTGATGTGCTCGAATGTGATTGGTTGCCACGTACCGATGAGGACTTCCAGGTGGATCGATGTGCCAGTAGGGTCACAGTTTAATGTAGATCTACTGCGGGCATATGATTTGAAGGACTATTCGATGGTCATGAGATCATGCACCCGTCGTTAGATTGGAATCTACTTGCAGTGGGTCCATTGTCAGAAGTGTTGCCAAGGTGGTTGCTGATGGAGTGGGCAAAACAAATAGAAAGGTGACATGTGGCAGTCTGGGCCCAGGGTTAGTAAAGTATTAAGTGACTCGGTGACTGAAGGAATTCTTGTGTTTGCTTAATGGAACCAGGGTTAGTTAAAAGACCCAGCAATTCAACGAAATGCCTTGTTTGTTGAATCGCTTAACCAGACTAGGGTAAAGAAATGGATTTCATGAATAAAAGGTCTTTGATCATGTGGTCGCTGAATGACTTAAAGAAGGAAGGGCTCGAGGTGGGTCCAAATCTCTTGACATGTCGATTTGCTCACTTCTCATTGGCCGCTGACTTCCACAGTGGTGTTTGACTTGTTAGAGGGGGATTTTAAGTTGTTTTCTCAGTGCATCATGGCCATTCATCTATTGGGAAGGGTTTCTCATTGACAGTCATGTTTTAAAATGACTAGGCTAGCCATTAACATTTAAATTCAAATTTCTTGCGAAGGTTTTGCTAGGGTTTTGCATTCTTTTGGCCATTCACAACATTGGTTAGCTCAGGAATTGATTTCTTAGGATGGTTGTGGTTTTGAAGATGATAGAAGTGACTGTTGGTCGGTGTTGCAGGGTCCTTTGCTGCGTTTTAATGACAAGTGCTAGAAAGAGTTGGTGCCACCTTTTCAAGTGGTACTATTATCCAAGGAATATAATTAGATTTGGAGCCTTCATGGCTTAGTGGATTTTTAGGTGGGTTGGTAGGCCAAGGTTGTTGTGTCTGCAGGTATTTTCTAATTATTATATAAAATATGGAAGTTTTTTTTTAATGAATAGTGCCTTTTCTTTTAATAAAATATTAAAGTTACATATTCACAAAAAAGGGGCCAGGGGACATAGAAATCACCCCACAGAGTTCACACAAAAAAGCCAAAAATAGTTAACAACTATTCATAAATAAAAATAGGCATAAAGCCTTTAAGCAGCAAGAGCGGTGCCAGAAGGAGGAGAATCTTTATCATCAGAACCCCACACATCATTGGGGTTAATAGGAGGGTCAGGAAGCAACCAACCATCATGTTTAGTTTCTTTCTTCTTTTTCTCTTCTGCTCTGGGTAGAGAAATGGCCAATGCCAGGTGGGGAAACTTGGAGTAGGTGGTAGGATGCCAATTAGAGCCATGACGGGTGCCAGGAGCAGCAGGAGGGGTAGATTAAGCCAAAGCTAGAGACCACCCAGGAGCATCGTGAGGTGAAGAAGCTAAGCAACACCTCCAACCATCATCGCCACCTCTAAGAGAGTGGTGGTGGGGAGCCTATGATCGCGGGGTACAGAAGTGGTGAGCCGAGGAGCTGCATCCATGGCGATGACCTCTGGGGGGAGTACCTTCAGCAGATATGGCATTCGAAGGAGCCCTAGAAATAATGTAAGGGGCATTACACTAGTGATTGAGTAGCTCCTATAGCTGAGCCACCTCCAGAGCCACTTTATTAGCTTGAACTTGAATCTGCATCATGACATTATTACATATGCAAGCCTTGTTATATAGAGCAACATTCGTATCAAGAAAGATGTGAGAAAAAATAATAGCATTCCTATCTTTCCACAAAGTGAACAAAATCTCCATCCTGAAAGTATGCCAAATCTGCGTAAACTTGGAAGGAAGTCTAGGAGAATCTCCTAAGACAATCATATGCTAGGAGAAAGGCTCAAGCCAAAAAGGTTTTAAAAAATCATGAATCCACTGCCAATGCTATTGAGCTCTCCTACAAAACCAGAAGATGTGTAAAAACATCTCAGGTGACCACAGAAAGGACATCAAGGGTCATGAACACCCAAATGTTTGAGCCTAGGTCCCACAAGAAGACCTTGGAAAAGTAAACACCAAGAAAAGAGAGCCATCTTGGGCTCTGTAATGGTAGCCCAGACAGTCTGAAAGTGAGAGCTCTAGTGAGAAGTGGAAGAATGAAGATCTGCCATCTCTGGTTAAGAGTGTCCACCATCGGAAGATGGAGAGACAACCACCTGTAACCTAGCCTTGGCTTGTAAGTGCTCAAAGGAGTGGAAGGATACCATTTCCAATCCTTCCACCAGGGCCAAACAACCTGAATACCAAGCTTATAAATCAAATTATCAAGAATTACAGAAACTAGCAAATCAAAAGTCTGATGATCTATGCGAGCCAAATGGTACTCCACCTACATATCCTCCCAACAATGAAGACTCGTAGTGGCCCTAGAGAAGAGGTCCTTGGGAGTCTGAATGCCATGTTTGAAAAAATGTAGAGCACTGGCCCCTTGAATCTTGGCCAGGGGGATGTCTTGAATAGAAAACAACGGGGACAACCATAGGTTCTATTGATTGAAAGAAAGCCCATTGTGAAAGGCATCACCATCCCATCAAAACCAAGACTTAATAGATTCCCAAGCTTTACAAATACTCTTGATGATGAAAGTACCTTAAATCTAGACAGGTTCTTTCATAGTGAGAAAGGTCTAAAGACCATTGCCCTTCCAAGCTGGTCTGTGAATAGGGAATCCTAAAGAGATGCAGTGTCTGACAAGAATCTTCCAGGCCTCATCACCAATAAGAGCCTGAATAATCCACTTAGCACAGAGAGCATGACCTTGCCTTTGGGTGGAGAGAAGGCTAAGGCCACCAGAATCATGAGGAAGATAGCTATACTCCCAAGCAACCCTGTGGAACCCATGGTTGTCATCTCTAGAGGTCCAAAGAAAGTATCTGAGGAGGCGTTCCAGCTTGAGATACGAAGCTTTACATGGAGCGCAACAAGAAGAGTAGTAGAGATGAGTAGCAAGGGAGAGAGGCTTACAAATCCAATATTACAACTTTTTCTCAATCTTGGCAATCACAGGATTCCATAAGTCCATAGAAGATCCATGGAAAGCAAAGGGAATACCCAGGAAGCAAAAAAATTCCCCATGATGAACCCATTTCCTTTCAAACTTAGCAAGCCAGGGAGGAGCTGGAAGGAAAGACTGTCTGAAATAGAGAGTCTTATGCCATTGGATAGCAAATCCAGAGGCTTGACAAAGGTGTCTAGACACTGTAAGGCATTAGAAATGTTCTCCTCATCCTCAATAAGAGTGAGAAAGGAGTCATCATCAAAGTGACCATTAACAAGCTGAGAAGAGGACTCAGGAAGGGAAATGCCCCGAACCAAACCATAGGAAATAGAATTGGCAAGCAAATACCCAAAGCCTTCAGCAGCAAGCACACATAATGCAGGAGCTAGTGGACAACCTTTTCGGATGGATCTAAAAAGCCCAAAAGTATTAGATTGAGACCCGTTGATAGTAATGCACCCAGAGACATCACCAAAAAGCATTTCTATAGACTATAAGAAGTTAGGACCGAACCCAAGAGCTTGAAGCATGGCAAGGATAAAAGGCCATTCAATGCAGTCATAAGCTTTAGCAAAATAAATTTTAAAGAATAAAGTGGATTTCTTAGACTGATGAGACCATTCCATCCCTTCCCAAACAACAATAATGTTGTCAAGGATATACCTGGATTTAATAAAACTAGCTTTCTCAAGGTAAACAATAAGAGGAAGGAGATGTCTAATTTTGAGAGCTAAAGCTTTAGCAATTATCTTATAGGAGACATTCAACAAGGTGATGGGCCTCCAATTGTAGATATCATCAAGATCACCAAACTTAAGTATGAATTTAATATTCCCTTTATTGATTAAAGCACCCAAACTTTTATTATGAAAGGCCTCGAGATAAACTTTATGCAAGTTAGGACCTATAGCATCCCATAAGTGCTTGTAGAATTCACAGGGGAAGCCATCACATCCTAGAGATTTATCATTGGCCATAGAAAAAGATGCTTCTTTGAGATCACTGATGGTAAGCAGTTGCTCACAAAAGGCCCATTACTCAACCACTATGTGGTTTGGAGTAACAATGCAATACAAGGCTTAAGAGCCTCCTCCCATGCAATAGAATTACGCTACAAAGCAAACACTTTTTCATAGCATTGGACAAAAGCTTGAAGAATGGAAGGGAGCTCAATAAGGGTTTCAGATCCTTGTTTTATTTTTTGAATACCAACATTGGTATTCTGGGCTTTGAGAGCATGAAAAAAATCCTTAGAGGCTTTATTGCCCACCTCCAACCAGTGGAGGTGAGCTTTGATTTGAGCTCCACGAGCAGCATAGGCATTTGCAATTTACTTTTCATGTCAAAGCTAGGCCAGCTTAAGCTGAAGACCAGAGTCAAAGGGGTTCAACGCAAGCACATTAGAAACATTGCAAAGAGCCTTAGTGTTAGCTTCATAAGCACACTTCCTATAGAAGGTTATCTGACGACCATAAATACGAAGAAATCTCACAGCACGGGTGATGGCATCATTCCACCACTGAATCCAACCAAGCTGATTGTGGGACGGAGGCTCTAAATTCCAAACTTGAAGAATGTGAGCAATAGTGGAAGCATGTGTCAGCACTGATGTGTTGAGGTAAAATTGTGTATGAGAAGCCTGCGTGGCAGAGGAATGCCAAGTGATGGAAAAATAAATGGGGAAGTGATCTAACAAGGTAACATCTTTTAGAGAAATGACAGGTAGGCCTTGATTTTTAGAAAAAGAGAAAAAATATTGAGCCGTCAGAACTAGTTCTAGAATTAGACCAAGTATACGGTCAAAAACAACTCTGGAATTAGACCAAGTATGCCAAATCCCACCCTGCTAGTGGTGGTTAGCATTGGGATAAAAAAGGCCCAATTTATTGTGCATGTGGTACCAAGCTTCTCTCTCCCCAATTTTCCATCAAAAAGGAAAAATCCCTTTCTTGTCAAAGGCCAGCTCAACCATATTAAAGTCCACACACATAACCCAAGTGGCAGGAGGCAAATTATCAGCTAGCCAGCACCAAAGCTGAGATCTTTCCACAACATCATTGGGAGCATAAACATTAATGATTCCAAAATAATGCTTGTAAGAAGATAGAAAAATCCAAGTGACACGTTGCATTGGATCAGATCCATGAGCAATAACAGAAGAATGAAGGCGAGGTGATAGAATAGTAATGAAACCACCTTTACTAGCTTCATGCTGAGAAGAAAAAACAATGTCATCCAAACAAATGACACGACAAGTAGAATTAAGTAGGAAACCAGAAATTTTAACTTCTTGAAGACAGACAAAATCTAGACTGTGAAGTCTAAAATAGGTATCACAAATAGAGTACTTTTTGGAGAGGTCAGTTAGACCTCGCACATTCTAGGATAAAAATTCATAAAAACTATTCTACATGAAAGTTGGTACAGACCCAAAGCTAGAGAGTAAATCTCTAGAAGAGATAAACCACCTTTTTTCTAGGTTGTCCATGCATCCATCAGGACTATGAGGCCGACTTAGAGACTAGGAGGAAACCAAAGAAATAATTGGTGGCATGAGCAACACCTCTAAAGTGGAAGACCTCGCAGCTAAAGTTTTCCCCTGAGTAACAGGGTGTGAAACAGGCGGCATACCCAGTGGCACTTCAACAGAATGAGAAGGTTCTCCAGCCAGAGGTTGTGGAGATGAAAAAGCTGCAGAAGTAGCATGTGCCATTTTAGAACCTGAGGCATTCCTGCCTTTTCACAAAACTCTAGTCCATTCTTCTTTTTTTCCAGCATCCAAATTTTTGACCAGCGCTTCCTTTGGTGATGGCTTCACCTAAGGGGTAACCAGCAGACAGTCCTTAATCTTGTGTTCTGCCAATTGACACCTATAACATGTGTTTGGCAGATTCAGATAAAGTGCTTTTTGAGATATGGTGAGAGAACCAACTTGGATTTAAATAGTGTCCTTGAGGTCCCTAGAAAGGTCGACCTCAACACATACACGCTTCTAGGGTTGGGCATTGAAAAATTTGTCATGCTCCATGACAACGACCTTACCAAGGGTTTTAGCAATAGACTCAATAAATGACCAAGATGGCAAAGGGAGACCAGGAAACACAACCCAAATAGGGACCCTAAGTTTCTTGTCATCCAAGATGGTGAAGTCTTGAGACCATCTCTAGAAAATAAGCAGGGATGACCTAACCATCCAAGGCCCGTGGCTAAAAATAGCTTCCGCTTGGGAAGGGTTAGCAAAATGGAAAAGATAATAACCTTTGGTAAGGTTTTGCACACCGTCAAGGTGGACCCCATGAGGGGTCCAACTCTTGTTTACCCAATCTTTAAGGATACTTTTAGGAGGAGTGCGATCCACAAAATATCCAATCAGAGTATACTTTTCTAACCATTCACATGCAGAATCAAATTCTTGCAAATTAAGAATAATATCAAGGTTACCTCATGAAACACCTTCGGGATGAACTTGTGAGGATGTTTGTTTAGAGGAGGCACCACGGCTTTCTAAAGCTTCAACTCAGGCACCAGCATCAACTGTTGGGCCGAAGTTGGTCGGAGCCATACTAAAAGCTAACCCTAATGCAAAAATCCCATGCGGTAAGACAGATGGAAATCTTAGAGCAAAGACACAGATAGGAAGTCATATGCATGAAACTCTAGCAGAGCGATTCCCGATTTTCACTCTAGCCTTGTATGCCAATAATTAGTGTAGGTTCAAAATGTGGAAGTTTCATTGAATATTCTACATAAATTACATTTTATAAGAAAATAATTTATTATAAAAAAAATTCAAGTATCATTTCCTACCAAACTTATTAAATAAAGTAAATGACCTTTTATCTTATATTATATAAAACAACAATTACAATATGGATAAGATTTTATTATTAATCTCAAAAAAAGAATATAGTGAAAGAAACTTCCATTCTATTTGAAACAAATTAGTTATTAATGGTGACTGTTACTCTTCATAAATTATAATGATAAAATCATAGCATATTAGTATGAAAAATATTTTTTATTATCTATTTTTTAATTTTTAAAAAATAGAGCATGAATTCTTTCCTTCAACCCGCTCCTAATGGCTTATTGTTGTGAGCACAAAAGCATGCAAGTGCTAGTTTATTTTTATTAAGCCGATAGGCTTTATGTGGAAGCTTTGCTTGTGGAAATGCATTTTTCTTGCCGGATAGTTATCAACCATCTTCCCAAATAGTTTATTTTTTGATTATTAAAAAAACACTTCAATTTTTTTCCCTCTTTTTTTGTTGGAAATTAGCAAAAATCGATTTGAAATAGTAAGTTATGTTGCTTTAAATATTTCTTTTGTTGTATATTTTCCATTATAGAAATTTAAATTGTTACATATGATTTGAGACTTATTTTATTCATTTAGTTGTGTTTTTTTTGTTTCATCCAATATACAAATTATTTTAGTTTTAAACTAGGTTGTTTATTTAGTCATAGGCTAAAAAAAATTATTTTATTTATTTTCCAATCAATATGATTGCTGGTTTTTTGTCCTAATCTTTATTTCTATAATTGATTGATATTAATATAATATAAAATATTCAATTACTTGTATTTAATAAAAATTATTTGAAAATAATATTTTTCTTTTTAATTATGTATTTTAATATAATAATAAACATCTTTATAATTATTATATATTTAATTTAAATTAAAAAAATTTATCTTCAATGGCTACTACTGAGTTTCATACTTTTTTTTGTACTTTGTAAAGGGTACACTGTATCCTTCAAAATTTTATATTAATTTATTATTTATCTATTTTGTGTGCAAATTCCTATCGGCTCTCGTTACATGCACAAAAGCATACGACTGCTAATTTATTGGTGTTTGGTACCTATTTGGACAAGTGCATTCATTGAGGCAACTTTGAAGGAAGTGGATAACTCTGAGAAAGAACAAAGAAGTTCTTGAAAGAAATGATTGCAATAGAATGGATTAAGTGAAACTTTTATTCAAAGGAGTTAAACAGTGCCAAGAATGTGGTTTGAAAATTGTCTAAAATCTCTAGAATTTTCTATTTATCTCTTAATATTTGTTTATGCATCCTATAAAAATTTAAAGGCTTCACAACTTAAACTCTTTTATAATTTTTATAAACACAAAGCTAATCAATTTTTAGTTGAAAGGCTAAATATCAATCTAACCCAACTAAACACAATTGGAACATATTCATCAATTTTATAATTTTATATTATTTATTTTTATATTTGTTTTATTTATATATTTTACAATCTCATTATTGTATTATTTATATAAATTATTTTCTTTTTTAAAAATATATAGGTAGGTTTTATAATTTGATAAATCAATTAGAATTAATTCAATAGAACACTTGTTTTGCATTCAAAGATACCTCTCACTTGTTTTACCTACATTTATTTAAAAAAATAGGCATGCTAGTATTTAATTGAGTGGGAAACATTATTACCAATGTATGAATAGTAGAGTAATTTTATAGTTCCCATTAGTTGTGAATTAGCTAGGAATCAATTTCTCTTCCCATAGAACTCTTTCTTTTTAAAAAAAAAAAGGAGGGCTAAATAGTTATTTAGAACAACTCATAGAATACAAAGCATTAGGTCCAAGGTCAAAACAAGAAAACCTAACACCTGAAAAAGAAGATTTTTCCCACAAAGGAGACAACTACACAAATTTTTCCTCCATAATTAACTATTCCATCATCTCCATATATGCTAATCTCAAGAGGCCTTAATCATCCACATCCCAACCATATTGTTTCTTTGTAGCTTATTTTTCCAAACAATTGACCAATATATTGTATTCTTGAGGAATATGACAAAAGGAGATATGGTCTAGAAATGGACACATATTCAAGATATAATTTACCACAATGACCAATTATTAGTTAACCTCACCTAGGTGTTGTACATTGAGCATATCAATCAAAATATGTGAATTACATTAACAAACAATCTTCCTCCAACCAAGAGAGCATACTTTTTCAATAGCATACAAAATAGATAAAGCCTTCATAAGGTTATTAAAGTAATATCCTTTATAGGTAGAGAAGAAAAACAATAACACCCATTACTATTCCTATCAATACCTTCAATTCTTGTGCATCGTGAATTCCCTCTAGAAGAACCATCTATATTAGTTTTTAAAACTGCCTCTGAAGGAGAGAGCCACCTCCCTTCTCTATAAATCTTATGTTTAGAATACCTTAATTTCCTTCTACCAAAGGGGTCCACCCCATTTCTAACTAAATTTAGATTTCTAATCACAATAAGATTATCGGTTCAATAGGTCTAGAAATATCACTTTTCACAATGAATTACATATCTCTTTAAAATTCTAGATTTACATTCTAGATCTATATTTTCTTCATTCTCATATGCATGAGTATTATTACCTTGAGTCCTACTTGTAGTATTCTAGTTAGAAGAATTTGTAGACTTATGGGTTCCTTTGGTACTAAGCCTTCTATTTTTCCTAGGAAGATGAGACCAGCACACCTACTAATGATATTAATCCTATTAATGAGAACAACTCCTCCCACTCTTCTCATGATGAATATGAGGCTTTAAGCATTCCTCTTGTGAAAGTTTAAAAAATTTCCCATGACATTGAAAATTTTGATAAATGGTTAAGAAAAGAAAACTCTAGATTTGAGGCTATATCCATTATAGAAGGTTTCAGGAAGATTATTCATAATGATGAAAATATCATGTTAATATCTTGTGTAATATCTATCATCTCATTGATAACAATGTCAAGCCTATTATATATTGTACCCAAGGGATAGGTTTCATTCCACCTATTACTAATGTTGAGACATCCATGCCTATTTCTATCTCCATTCCTAGTGTGTCCATCTATGCTCCATCCATTATAAAAACTTCCATTTAAAACCTTAAACCTACGCATGTTAGCTTTCCTTATCCAATTATTCCTATTATTCCTTCAAGTGTTCCATGTATTTCTATACCTTCATTAATGCCCACTTACAATAGTGTTCTTTGTCAATACTCTATCATTCCTTCCATTTCTATAATGCTCCAAATATTTCACCCATATCTCCTACATCTATTTCTACTAATTCTATTATTAGTATCTTGGATCAAACCGTGTCTTCCTTGCAACAAAAAATTTCTTCCATAACTCAATCCAAATTTAAAGTTCCTACTTGTGCATTACTAGTCCTTTGTCCTTGGATATCACCCATACCATTATTTCATAATACACAGAGATTAAACTAATCTTGAGACTTATAAAATTATAAAGGTGATCCTTTGACCCATCTCCAAACTTTTCAAATATTGTGTAGTAATTTCTCTCATGATCATATGTTCATGGCTAAATTTTTTACTAAAACCTTCCAAGATAAATCATTGCAATGATATTGTTCTTTGTCTCCTTATTATGTTGTGTTGGTCTAATTAAATATTCACTAATTACACTTTACTTAATCTTACTTAAGATAATGTATCGCATAGTAGTTTTCATATGAGACACCTAGGAATTTGTTCCTTTATTAACACATGGTGTAGGAGAAATTCCACATTAGGTTTTGATCATTGTTATCACATTCTACTTTATGTGTGAGATCTACCTTTTGTGAACTTATCACATTATCATCCTACATATGTTCCACATACTTCATTTCATAATAGAGGATGATCCACCTTTATTGGACATATGATTCCACCTTGTAAGGGTGATAACTTATCTACTTCTTATCATTGTCTCTTATTGCCTTTCCTATATATAAGTAGGCCTATTATGTATATTTTGATTATGTCCACTATCAATAATATCATTCTTTCATCTTTATGCAATTTTCTTTCAATTCTCTTGTGAAAGTTATCTTGGTTTTTCATTTGATTCTGGGGGTGTTGTAGATTCATCCAACACTCTAACATAGTATAAAATCTCTCAAGGTGTGAAGACTTATTCTCAAGATTAGTAAAATTGGATTAATTCAATTGTGTGTGTAGAGTAAGACTATTTGGGCACCACCATTGGTATAATTTTGAGTTTTGTATTTTGTGGATTTCTATCATAGGTCAAACTTGGAGCTTCCTGGTGTAAATAAAAGGTTGACATCATATTAAGGGGTCCAAAATCCCCTAAATTGACCTTTTTTTCATTTGAATCAGATAGTAGACACCAAATCTAGAGCCATTTGAAGTTTTCAGGTGCGGTGTCGGTGATTAAAAAATAATAATTACGGAGGAAATTTTAAAAAAATGATATCTCAGTCATCCAGACTCCTTTTTTCAAGCAATATTTTTTGTTTCTAGGTATGATTTTGTGCTCTACATCATGGTGTAGCTAGTTTTGGCTTTCTATGGCTGAAGTTTTTAAAAAATTACTAAACTCATTTTTTGCAACTTTTGGGGCTTTGTTTGGGATCATATAGTAACATATAGTTCCTTTAACACAACCAAAGTTAAAATTAAATTACCTCTATCCATAAGATAAACTAAGTAGCCTTCATATATTTTATGTCAAATCTTCCTTCGTGCTAGTAGTTGCTGTAGGAGCACCAAGGTCAAAGGCAGGACTCATGAAGAGCACCATGGTCACTGATGGATCCTTAGGTGTAGTTGAAACCAAATGGACTTCAAAGGTCATTGAATCATGTAAGAAGAATATTCATGGTCATATGATATTTTTTTGATCATATATTGATCTTATTGTAATCAAATTTTGAATGTAAACCTTAATGGAAATGATAAGCCTAAAAGGCACCTAGGTGTCACTAGGAATAGATTATGGATTGATCCTAGGTTAGGGGATTGGGAAAATGACCAATAATGGTTTTAAAAGATGTTAGAATGCTATTAAAGCCTGTAAATGTTTTCAAGAGCACTTGAAGTGCAAAACATTGTAATGTGCCTATATTGGCAATATGAGCCTAAAAAGGCTTAGTTGGAGGTTAGTAGTAAGGGTTATAGGATTAGTTGGTTTTAAAGGTTGTCATTAAACCTTTTAGAATTCTTTAGATGGGCTTGGATGATGTGTTTTAGAGTTGACAACTTTTTTTGTCAAGTTGACAACAAATTTCCTATTTAGATTGTTAATACAGTCAGTTTGGTGGCTGGTATCAGACAGTTAGAAGTTAGTTAGTAGTTATAGTCAGTTTATTGGAGTTAGGAGTCTATTTCAAAGACATCCACATGAAGTGGAGTGGGTGTGGTTGAATTGATGTATCAAGGAATAAATGGAAAAGGTCTTTTAATCAATAAAGACAATACCATTCTCAAAAACCTATGCACTGTCATGGAATAGTCAACACAACATTGAAACTATATGATTGATTGAACATGGTTTTTGTTGGATTATGTCCTAGGAATATTTTGTTACATTATATTTACATGGTTCTACAGTCATTATATTATTTTTTTGTTATTAAAGTTAGAGAACTCTATTTGATCTTTGAGTGGGAAACTTGGAAACTATAAGAGATTTAAGCAAATGCAAAACAGTGTATACAAGGTATCTTATAGTTTCCAAGTTAATCTTTGGTTGACCCACTATTCTGGCACATAGAGGCATTACACTAGAGTGTACATTTTTTTGGCTTAGTTATCATTTATCTTACATTTGTGGAGTAACATTAGTGGAGTAACAAAATAGAAGAAAAAATGGATAGCAGGGTTGATAAGAGGACTACAAAGGAAGGGAAGAAGAAGCCAAGCGAGGACCCAGGCACCCAGGAGAAGAAGAAGCCAAGCAAGGGCCCAAGACATTTTTAATTACTTTGTTGTGGGTTTCAGGCACCCTGTGAAACTTGTTTAACTTAATAAAAAACAATAATAATATGAGTTATTTATCAGAAGTATAAAATCTCATGATGAGGACTAGATTACAAGACTAGATTGATCCTATTATTATTCTCATCGGGTTATTATTATTGTTCTCATTAGGTTCATCCTACAATATATGGTGATTACAAGACTAGATTGTTTACTTACTGGACGGTTGGTATTCTTTTCTATTGTTAGACACTTTACACATTTGGGAGTGTGAAAATGATTGGATGTCACAATTCATTATTTTTTTTGCAGACTGACTCATATAATAAAACTGGCTGTGACAATCTTTTGTGCTCTGGCTTTGTGCAACATAGCACAAAGATAACACTTGGTGGTACCATATGGCTAGTTTCTACATAGTTTGGGAAACAATATGTTATCACCATTAAAATCTGGAAGGTGAAACTCTAGATATATATTTCTCCTTGATCAAGATCACAGTGATTTTTTCTATGTTTTTTTTTAATCTAAATCTATATTCTGATCATAGTTAAATTGATATTTCTATTTTGATCTCTATCTTCATATTTATCTCCATTTCCATCTTCATCTCCATCTTTATCTCCATCTCTATCTCCATCTTTACCTCCATCTTCATCTTTATCTCTATCTCTATCTCCATCTAAATCTAAATCTATTTCTATATCATAGTTAAATTGATATTTCTATTTCGATCTCTATCTTCATCCTTATCTCCATTTCCATCTTCATCTCCATCTCAATCTCAATCTCTATTTCTATTGTATTTAGCTTCTCTTATAAAGATATTCACTCTTCCACTTTATCTTTATCTTAAATATGCCATCAAAACTAATTTCTAACCATCTCTATCATTTTAGCCTCGTAAACTTGTGTCTATCTCTTTCTCTATCATTTTGATCTCCTTGATAAAAACATCCTCTCTTAAACTTGTACCTTTTTGGTGTTTTTAGACCATTATCATGTTTCACAATAAATGGAGCCACCAAAACCATACACATAATGGTACTCATAATAGGAGAAATAGAAAGTATTAATATAATGTTGTCTCAATTCCTAACTTGTAGTATTATATCTTATTTTGGAGATCTAAAATCTTGTTCAAACAATTCAATGCAAAAATAAAAGTTTTGTTCTAAAATCTAGCATCAATTCTGCTCTGTTGGTAGGATCTACAAACGAAAAATTGGGGGATGGCTTTTGAAGATGAACCAGTCGGCTATTGGCCATCAGAACTTTTTACCAACTTTAGTTATGCAAGAGAAGTAACGTGGGGAGGGGTAATTATAAACTTGCAACCAAATGGTCAGCACACCACGACTAAAATGAGAAGTGGGCATTTTCCTGAAGGAGTTGGTAAATCTAGTTACTTTCGCGCTTTAAAGACAATGGGTGACAAAAATAACTTTATAGATGTTGTTGATCACTATGGTAGTTTTTTATATCATCCTTCGTGCTACAACTTACAAGCGCCCACAAAAGATGATGAAAGGTTTTATTATGGTGGACCGGGCAGGAACCCAAAATGTTCTTAGTATACAAATATGTGTTGAAGTTTACTATGCTACGATATTTGTTTATTTTATGTGGTTAATTGAAGACGTTTTTAATAGACTATATTGAAGAAAGGGAGTTACCATACAATAAAACTTAAGAAAATAAAATATAAATATCTAATTATCTATTCCTAGTGTAATATGTTCTAATGCTCTTCATTTTTTTTGTTGAGAAGATTTTTATCATGTGTGCAAAAAGGAATTTAATAAATTTCATTAGAGTATCATTTTTTCCTATATTTTTTTATTTATAGACGAGTAGATGTTGTTGAATTTGTAGATTTTGTTTGAAATGTTAAATAGTGAAGTCAAAATGTTGTAAAAATTTTAAGAAAAAAATAATAGTGTAATAATTTTGTCTATTTATTTTTCATTAAAGAAAACCAGATTTTGAACGTCCCTGAAACCCTTTAAAAAAATAAAATTACCAACAAACTAGAGAAAATAAACTAAACAATAGCTAGGCAAATGCTAACCCAATGTAAATTAAACATGGGTCAGAAAACCCTACATCACTACAAATTTTCAATAATTCTTCATTTATTTTCAAGTAACATCAACTTTAATTCATTTAAAACCTTATAAACTATATCTTCTAGGAAGCCCTTACCTTTATCCTCGCTAATTGTTATTGCAGAAGAACTAGGCACAAGACCTATACCCATGTCAAACCATGTCTTCATTTGCTTTAATTCTCACACTTCCTAAAGGAGAATCCAAATAACCTTTGGAGATACCTTGAAGGACTTGAGCCTATTCTTTCAACTACTTAAGCTCATTTGTATTGTTTTGCATCACAGTTTAGCTAACCACCACCACAACATGCAATTTCTCTTGTACCTTACCAAATGAATTTTTCAAATTCTTAAATCTCTCTTCATGAGCCTCCCTTATGACCTAGACATCTTTAGAAAAAAATTGAATTAGGAAAAATAATTTATTCACATTCTCTACAAAAAGACTATTACTCAAATTATCCTATCTTTAACCATTTTTCTCATATCCCATATTTTTGTAACAATGAAACCCTTTTCATTTGGGCTTTCTTTAGCATTTTCAACTAGAATATCAATATGGAACTCCATACCTAATGGGTACACAAATGGGGGGTTTGAAACCAAGGTTGTAGTTATCTTTTCTATTAACATTCTCGAAGACAATTTTATTCTTGGCTTTCTTTATATCAGGACAAATAGAGGACTTCTTGTCACCACTAGTCAAGTGGAACAAAAGAGGGCTTTTCTTCTTCTTTTTAGCTATCAATTTTGAAGTCTCCCTCACTTTATTTTTCCCTTAATATCATAACTAGGGTTGTAATAACCCAACACATATATTAGAGGGAACATAATCATAATCCCCATCATCTGCATTGAAACAATGAGGCCAATTTGAGGCTAACTTATCTTTCTTAGGGTGTTTCCTTTTACCCAAATAAAAACATGCATCATTTACAAGAGCATCTTAAGGGTCTATTGAAAAATCAAAATAATGGTTATGAGCATTTTGCACAAAATGGATAACCACTTTTGGAGGGGGATTCTTTTTTAAATAAATGGCCTTCACGTGATCTATAATGAGAAGGATAAGGTCCTAAAAGACTAGTAAACCAACCACCAAAAGTAAGATATTGAAAAATTACCTCTGTCACTCCCACCCACAAAAATATGATGGTATCATTGTCATGAGCCCCATTTTTTGTTCTCTTCATCTTTTCTTTCTCACCTTCCTTGAAGAGACTTCCATGGTATCATCAAATAATTCTCAATCCCTAAAAAATTTCCTTCCTTCTAACCACACATCATAGACCTAATTAATAAAGTCCTTAGTGATATACATACTAAATGCATGCACATTTAAAATAACCCTAGTGACTTGTGGATCACATTTGTGTGGCTTCTCCATATATGGTGTTAAGTAACCCCCAGATAATTTATTCCAAATATGAGGATGTTATTTCCATTTATAATAGGAAGTGGGCTAAACCTTGTATCTATCATTCCCCATAATGCACAAATTCCTACAAGAGATGGAGGCTAAGAACACCTAGAAAATGAAACTAACACAATAAAACTTGTCAATCTCATTATACAAGGACAATCTTCCTTTACACACAATAGTGGGAATATGAAATGTCATTAATTTCCTTTACACAAGTTGAAAAGTGGAGCCATTATTCCCTCTCAAAAGCCAACAAATTAAATACATTTGTAATATTCATCTAATAATATTTTGATAGCGACAGGGATGAAATCATTAACCGCCCCCCCTCCCCCCCCCCCCCCCCCCCCCCCTACTATTTTTTATTAGGTTTCCCAACACAATGTTAGCAAACCTATCGACAACCTTAATGCCTTGTTGAAAAAACATGAGATATATGATATTGTTCAAAGATATCAAGCATAGTTATTATATCTAAATCTTAAGAGCACACGCATAATAGTCCAACTCAAGGACCCAATACCTTTTAAGAGATTTATAATATTGAAAATGCCATATTAAAGCAAGATCTTCTTAGAGCCATTATAAATAGCTAGATACCAATGTAGGCTACATATGCCTTGGCATAATTGTGTGTATTTATTAGCTTATCAATTAAACTATGTTTTACATATTGAGTAGAGTTTCATTATCATCATTTAGTTTTTATTGGGCATTTAGGACATTGAATGCACTCTATATCATACAAATAAATTTTTACAAATCATGAAATGAAGTCTTGAGATTTGATGCCAACTAGGCTATCTATTATAGGTCAAATATATTTTGGTCATAACCTATTATAAAATTCTTTATTTTAAAAGAGAAATAAATAATAGATAAATATTTTTAAAAATATATTTAATAAAAATTAAGAATTTTATATTGTACAACCATTCACACCATTTTGAAACAAATACTACAATTGTTTTTATTACTAGTAAAAATATGTTTTGTGGGGACCTGAAACCCCATACAAAATTACAATGACAGATTAGACATTAAGCCCACCCAAAAGAAATAGGGCTATAAAATAGTCTCCCAATAGACCCGAAACCCAACAACAAAACTAGCCCAAAACTAGTAACCAGAAAAGGACACCTAGCAACAAAATAACAGACAAAAACAACAAACACAAAATAAAAAGAAACTAGGAAAACTCTAGTAGAGTTGCTTGCATGTCTTTTTTAACATTAGACATCTTCCTAATGGAAGCGTTGAGATCAGAGAGCTCCAAAATCCTATCTTGAATCTTCTACTTCTTAGAAGATCCGGTACACATACCTGGCCTAGTCTGGTCCTCATCATCATCTTTGGTATCTTCAATCTTCATAGGGGACCCCACATTTAGATTTTTCTTGATGTTGTTGATGCACTCGACCATAGTCCTCATAAATAGATTATTGTCCAAGAGAAGGTTCTTGAGGGTAGACTCCATTTTATCCACTTTCTCCAGTAGAAGACTCATCTTCTTGTCGTCCCTATTCACTGCGGCTTTGTCTTTCCAATTAGACCCAAAGTCCAGCCTCTCTTGGAAATTATCAACTTTGGCAGGAAGGGATCTAAAGTTAAGACTCAGAGTCTTGATTTCACAAAAAATCCATTTAACCAAACGGAAGGACTACATAGACATAGATTTTTTCATTTGCAGGACTCCAAATAGGGGATCAATTTTATCCTTCAAGTCTTCCTTCAGAAGCTGAACATTTCTCTCCTACATGTCAACAACCTTCAAGAAAGGAATATTTCTAGAAGAAGAGGGAATCTCATTTTCCAAAATAGTCTCTTTAAATCTCACCTCTTTTCCCTTTTTGTCCAACAACACATCCATGGTGGCTTCATTGTGTGAGGAGAGAGGAACATCGTGGTCCATAGAACTATCATAATCGACCAGCATAGGACTTTCTCACCATCAGGGTCATTCTTCTCTTCCATTTCTATAGTGGTCTTAATATTTTTATCACCCTCCGCTTCCAGCTCACTACCTGTAACAGACAAAGTGTCCTTACTATCATCATCAATTTTTTTCTGAGAATGCCCTTTCATATCCAAAAACCCCTCAACACTTTCCCCTTTAGATTTGGTCTCCATGCCACTTTTCTTCAAAAATTTTAACTTTTTAGAGGCTGTCCCCTCCTTTCACACATCATCCCTACCTCATTTTTCCAAACTCTTAGGAGACCCACCACCCTGAATTTGAGGAGGAATCGGGGTGAGAGAAAAAATCCTCTTGACATGATCCAAAATAAGGAGAATAATCCCTTCATGAAGAACATGCTTCTTCTCTTTCCTTTTATGTCCAACAATGCTATGACAGAGAAAACTAAACAAATATAAGGGAAAAGAAACCCTAACCTTATGCCTAAAATGACAGAGAAGAACAAAATGGTAAGAATGGGCCTGTTTGTACCTCCCATCGAGGGTAATATACTCCATAATGGCCACCATAACATTAGACCATATTTCCTTGAACATCTCGACATCATAGCACCCCCTAGAATCCTTGATCAGATTGCTCACTTCCTCTTCATCTTTGGGAAAATGATGAATGACATTGTAGGAGATCTTCTTATCCCTGTGAAATTTCATCCCTTTTGTTCTTAAGCTCAAGACTTCAAAAATGAGGTCCTCAATAACCTTGACCTATATTCCCCCAATATTCATAGTGCCATCCTTCCAACTATCAAAAAATATTTTCGTGACCTCTTCATAAAACCCATGCAATTTTTCCCTAAAAGAAGTAAGCCCACCTTTACGCAGCTTATCCCAAACATCCTTCTCATCCTTCCATTTCTTACAATTCTTGGGTTCCTGACAATTCATCTCCCCACCCATACTAGCTGTGACACCTTCAAACCATAAAGGATTCTCAACAAGAAGCATGCACAAAACAAAAACAATTTCAAAGGAAAAAGCCATCACCACTCTAATGAACTCGTGTCTTCTCCTCTTAGTCTTGGGAAAGCTAAAAATTTCCATAATGATATTTAAACCCTTAATTAAAAGATGTCTTGTCATTATTACTATGGAGATAAGCTAAATTAGCCCTCTAACTATGTATCTTATCATACTCCACCTTAGCTTTCAAATCAACATTAAGATTACTGCCACCATACCAAGTCATGATAACCTCCGATTTGATAGCCAAGTTAGCCATACCATTAGCCATCCCATTAGCCTCACGATACACATGTGAGATTAATACATCATGAAAATTATTAATGATTTCAAGAGCATCTGTAATAAAGGCTTTAATTGTCCATGACGGTTTATATTTTTCCTTGATGCAATCTAAAATATTCATAGAATCACCCTCGATCAACACTTTATTACACTTCGATAAATCAATAAGTTTTAAGGTTTGGAGAAGGCCTATCACTTCTGCCACATGGCTAGACTGAATACCTATAGGGAAGGCCACAACAACATGACAGTTCACCTTGTCATCTCTAATAATTCCACCACACCTAGTAGGACCTAGCTCGCACTTAGAGGCCCCATCGAAATTGACTTTAATCCAACCTTTGGGGGGAGATAGCCAAATAAAATTCTCCCGCAAAGACTTAGAGGCTTTGGTAACTTTGTTAAGGTTGTTTCCAACATAGAAACCCAGCTTCTCACCCATCATAGTAGCACAATTCTCCTTGATACTTCTTTTGATTTTCTTCGCAACCACAGAAGGTGGCAAATAATTATTTTTGAAAACCCTATCATTACACTCTCTCCAAATATTCCAATTAACATGAGGAGAAATAATATTCCAAAGGTTTCTATCAATTCCCACATCCACATTTCTCCATTGAATAAAAACATCCTATATGTAGCCAAGAAAAACCCAACATTGGTTCCAAATACTCAAAAAAATGTTCCAAACTTCCCACAAGAAAGGAAAAGAAATAGCTAAATGGAAGAAAGTTTCCTCCTCCTTCAAACAAAGGAAACAATGATTAACCAATATCATCCCTCTCATTTGAAGATTATCCTGAGTAAAAATATTATTCTAAAAAACCAACCAATAAAACAAGTTAATTTTAAGAATCAAGCCCTTATCCCAAACCTTAGCCTAGAATGGGGGAGGCTCCAAATGATCTAGAAGAAGAGCCAAGGTAGAGGCAATAGTATAGGACCCACAGGGATGAGCTCATCCTAGATCCAAGCATCCTCCACTGACAACTCAATTCTCCACACTTTGAGATCCAACATCAAAGGTTTAAGGTAATCATCCATAGTGCTAGATCAATCCACAACTGATTCAATGAGAGGTTCAATATTACAGTTAGAAGAAAGTGGAGATCTCTTAAGATAGAAATCTCCCTAAAACTTAATTCTACAACCATTACCCAATATCCACTTCACCCCAATGAGAGTTGTACTTTTAGGTTGCTGGATACTATTCCAAATAGTCAAGCCATTAATCCCTACTTCCAACTTCATAAAACCAAAAATATGGGTGAAAGGGAATAGATACTTCTTATGAATGATTTGGCCCCATTCCTTCTTCTCACCATAGATCTGGTAGATTTATTTGGATAATAATACATTATTAACCACCCTAATCAGATGAATCCCCCAGCCTCCCCATTTTTTGGGTTTACACACTTTATCCCAAGAAACCAAAGCTAGTCTTTTTCTATCCTCGACACTATACCAGAGGAAATTCCTTTGGATTTTTTCAATAATATCAAAAAATTTAGAGGGAATTGTGAAAAGACTCAAAGCATAAATAGGAAGACTTTGCAAAGAGGCTTGCAGGAGTTGAAGTTTTCCAGCTTGACTCAAAAGAACACCTTTCGAACCAATAACTTTTCTATTGAATCTCTCCATAATATTTAACTAGAATCAGTCGACTTAACACCTAGAGGGAGGCAAAGATAAGTAGCAGGAAATTCACCAATGGCACAACCAATAATCCTGGCTATTCTATGTTGTCTATCCAAGGGCATGTTAATAAAAATCAAAGAACTCTTTTCCCAATTGATAGATTGAAGATGTTTTTAATAGACTATATTGAAGAAAGGGAGTTACCATGCAATAAAACTTTAAAAAATAAAAAATAAATATCTAATTATCTCTTCCTAGTGTAATATGTTCTAATGCTCTTCAATTTTTTTGGGTGAGAATATTTTTATCATGTGTGCAAATTCAAAAGAAATTTTATAAATTTCATTAGAGTATCATTCTTTCTTATATTTGTTTATTTATAGATGAGTAGATGTTGTTGAATTAGTAGATTTTGTTTGAATGTTAAGTAGTGAAGTCAAAATGTTGTAAAAATTTTAAGAAAAAAATAATAGTGTAAAAATTTTGTCTATTGATTTTTCATTAAAGAAAACCAGATTTTGAAGGTTCCTGAAACCCTTTAGAAAAAGAAAATTACCAACAAACTAGAGAAAATAAACTAAACAATAGCTAGGCAAATGCTAACCAAATGTAAAATAAACATGGGTTAGAAAATCCTACATCACTACAAATTTTCACTAATTCTTCATTTATTTTCAAATAACATCAGCTTTAATTCATTTAAAACCTTATAAACCATATGTTCTTGGGGGTCCTTACCTTTATGCCTGCTATTATAGCAGAAGAACTAGGCACAAGACCTATACCCATGTCAAACCATGTCTTCGTTCGCTTTAATTCTCACACTTCCTAAAGGAGAATCCCAATTACCTTTGGAGAGATCTTGAAGGACTTGAGCCTATTCTTTCAACTACTTAAGCTCATTTGTATTGTTTTGCATCATAGTTTAGCTAACCACCACCACAACATGCAATTTCTCTTGTACCTTACCAAATGAATTTTTCAAATTCTTAAATCTCTCTTCATGAGCCTCCCTTATGACCTAGACATCTTTAGAAAAAAATTGAATTAGGAAAAATATTTTATTGACATTCTCTACAAAAAGACTATTACTCATATTATCCTATCTTTAACCATTTTTCCCATATCCCATATTTTTGTAACAAACAAATCCTTTTCATTTAGGCTTTCTTTAGCATCTTCAACTAGAATTCCAATATGGAACTCCATACCCAATGGGTATAAAAATGGGGGGTTTGAAACCAAGGTTATAGTTATCTTTTCTATTAACATTCTTGAAGACAATTTTATTCTTGGCTTTCTTTACATGAGGACGAATAGAGGACTTCTTGTCACCACTAGTTAAGTGGAACAAAAGAGGGCTTTTCTTCTTCCTTTTAGCTATCAATTTTGAAGTCTCCCTCACCTTTATTTTTCCCTTAATATCATAACTAGGGTTGTAATAACCCAACACATACATATTAGAGGGAACATAATCATAATCCCCATAATCTTCATTGAAACTATGAGGCGAATTTGAGGCTGACTTATCTTTCTTAGGGTGTTTCCTTTTACCCAAATAAAAATATGCATCATTTACAAGAGCATCTTAAGGGTCTATTGAAAAATCAAAATAATGGTTATGGGAAGTTTGCACAAAATGGATAACCACTTTTGGAGGGGGATTATTTTTAAAATAAATGGCCTTCACATGCTCTATAATGAGAAGGATAAGGCCCTAAAAGACTAGTAACCCAACCAAGAGTAAGATATTGAAAAATTACCTGTGTCACTCCCACCCACAACAATTTGATGGTATCATTGTCATGAGCCCCATTTTTTGTTCTCTTCATCTTTTCTTTCTCACCTTCCTTGAAGAGACTTTTCATGGTATCATCAAATAATTCTCAATCCCTAAAAAAATTCCTTCCTTCTAACCACACATCATAGACCTGATTAATAAAGTCCTTAGTGATATACATTTTAAATGCATGCACATTTAAAATACCCCTAGTGACTTGTGGATCACATTTCTGTGGCTTCTCCATATAAGGTGTTAAGCAACCCCCCGATAATTTTTTCCAAATATGAGGATTTTATTTCCATTTATGATAAGAAGTGGTCTAAACCTTGTATCTATCATTCCCCATAATGCACAAATTCCTACAAGAGATGGAGGCTAAGAACACTTAGAAAATGAAACTAGCACAATAAAACATGCCAATCTCATTGTACAAGGACAATCTTCCTTTACACACAATAGTGGGAATATGAAATGTCATTAATTTCCTTTCCACAAGTTGAAAAGGTAGAGCGATTATTCCCTCTCAAAAGCCAACAAATTAAAGACATTTGTAATATTCATCTAATAACATTTTGATAGTGACAGGGATGAAATCATTACCCCACACCCCCACTATTTGTTATTAGGTTGCCCAACACAATGTTAGCGAACCTATCGACAACCTTAATGCCTTCTTGAAAAAACATGAGATATATGATATTGTTCAAAGATATCAAGCATAGTTATTATATCTAAATCTTAAGATCACACTCATAATAGTCCAACTCAAGGACTCAATACCTTTTAAGAGATTTATAATATTGAAAATACCATATTTAAGCAAGACCTTCTTAGAGCCATTATAAATAGCTAGATACCAATGTAGGCTACATATGCCTTGGCAGAATTGTGTCTATTTATTAGCTTATCCATTAAACTATATTTTACATATTGAGTAGAATTTCATTATCATCATTTAGTTTTTATTGGCCATTTAGGACATTGAATGCACTCTATATCATAAAAATAATTTTTTACAAATGAAATTAAGTCTTGAGATTTGATGCCAACTAGGCTATCTATTATAGGGGTGACCCCACAATAGTGGGTTACACTTTTTTTTAAATGCTGATTTTTGCTGAAATAACACATTTTTAATAAAATATGATGATTTAAGCCTTGAGAGGTTCCATTTAAAAGAATTAATTAAAAATGGTTATGTCAAAGCCTCTTAGATAAAAAAAAAACCCATTGATATAACATATATAGTCCACATTCATACCTATAATGGAGTCTCCTTTGGACCTATTACAATGCAGACAAAAAATCACTTCGACTTTATCTTTTGGGAGATCAAACGAATCCATTTGATAAACCAATCTTTATAGTAAGGTACTACTGAGAAAAACTTTTCAAATGACTATAATGTTTAATATATATTAAGTTTATTATGACTTTGTATTTTTAGTTTTACTAAATATAGATATTTCACTATATGTCTACCTCTATGTTTGACACTTATGGAAAAATAGTAAATGAGAGAAAAAATTTCAAAAAAATATATATGCCCTAGATATTGAAGTTATCTTTCTATCAAAAAAATAAAAATTAAATTAGACAAATACATGATAATTTATAAGCTATGTAGTCAAGGTATGTCAAAATTATGGTTTATTCAACTTCTAATGTTAGAAAAAATATGAAATAATCAAGATAATGTCACCAAACCAACTGCATGCCCTCTGTATGGATGTTACAAAACTAAATTCAAAAGAAACAGATTGATATCTATTTTAGAAAAAAAAGTTATGCTCTATAAAAAATAATGGAACTCTTTGAAAATGATGTTTTCAAAAACATACCAATTTTTGTGGGAGGAAAAAAAAATATTCAAATCAATTCAAAAGTAAAAATAAAAAATACATTTAGAATCTAGGCAGAAAATTCTAAAAGACTCTAATTTATCTCATCTTCTGATTTCAAAAGGTTTAACAACAATATACATCTGAATCTTTTTTCTTTTTTTTTCAAAATGTAGAGTTCAGTGTTTGTTCAAGAAAAAAAGTGTAACCCACTATTGTGGGTTCACCCATAGGTCAAATGTATTTTGGTCATAACCTATTATAAAATTCTTTATTTTAAAAGAGAAATAAATAATATAAAAATATTTTTAAAAAAATATTTAATAAAAATTAAGAATTTTATATTGTACAACCATTGACACCATTTTGAAACAAATACTACAAATTTCTTTGATTATTGGTAAAAATAGGTTTTGGGGGAACCCAAAACCCCATAAAAAATTACAATGAAAGATTAGACATTAAGCCCACCAAAAAGAAATAGGGCTATTAAACAACCGGCCAACAGACCTGAAACCTAACAACAAAACCAGCCCAAAACTAGTAACCAGAAAAGGACACCTAGTGATAGAAATACAGACAAAAACAACAAAGACAAAATAACAAGAAATTGGGAAAACTCTAGTAGAGTTTCCTGCATGTCTTTTTTAACATTAGACATCTTCCTAATTAAAGCATTGAGATCATAGAGATCCAAAATCCTATCCTAAATCTTCTACTTCTTAGAAGATCCGGTACACATGCCGACCTAGTCTGGTCCTCATCATCATCTTTGGTATCTTCAATCTTCATAGGGGACCCCGCATTTAGATCTTTCTTAATGTTGTTGATGCACTCGACCATAGTCCCCATAAATAGATTATTGTCCAAGAGAAGACTCTTGAGGGTAGACTCCATTTTATCCACTTTCTCCAGCACCAAACTCATCTTCTTGCCATCCCTATTCACCATGGCTTTGTCCTTTCAATCAGACCCAAAGTCTAGCCTCTCTTGGATATTATCAACTTTGGTAGTAAGGGATCTAAAGTTAAGACTTAGAGTCTTGATTTCATGAAAAAATCCTTTAACCAAACAGAAGGATTACATAGACATAGCTTTTTCCATTTGTAGTTTACCAAATGGGGGATCAATTTTATTCTCCAAATCTTCCTTCAAAAGCTGAACATTTCTCTTGTACATGTCAACAACCTTCAAGAAAGGAATATTTCTAGAAGAGGAGGGAATCTCCTTTTCTAGAATAGTCTCTTCAAATCTAGCACCTCTTTTCCCTTTTTGTCTGTCAACACATCCATGGTGGCTTCATTATGTAGGGAGAGAGGAACATCGTGGTCCATAGAACTATCTTAATAGACTAGGATAGGAACTTTCTCACCACCAAGGTCATTCTTCTCTTCTATTTCGATAGTGTTCTTAATATTTTTATCACCCTCCGCTTCTAACTTACTACTAGTAATAGGAAAAGTGCCCTTGCTATCATCATCAGTTCTTTTCTGAGAATGACCTTTCATATCTAAAAACCCCTCAACACTTTCCCCCTCTGATTCGGTCTCCATGCCACTTTTCTTCACAAATTTCAACTTTGTAGAGGCTGGCCGCTCCTTTCAAACATCATCCCTACCTCAATTTTCCAAACTCTTAGGAGACCCACCACCCAGAATCTGAGGAGGAATCAAGGTGAGAGCAGCAATCCTCTTGACATAATCCATAATAAGTAGAATAATCCCTTCATGAAGAACATGCTTACTCTCTTTCCTTTTATGTTCAACAATGCTATGATAGAGAGAACTAAACAAATAGAAGGGAAAGGAAACCCTAACCTTATGCCTAAAATGATAGAGAAGAACAAAATGGTAAGAATGAGCATGTTTGTACCTCCCATTAAGGTTAATACACTCCATAATGGCCACCATAACATTAGACCATATTTCCTTGAACATCTCGACATCATAGAACCCCCCAGAATCCTTGATCAGATTTCTCGCTTCCTCTTCATCTTTGGGAAAATGATGAATGTCATTGTACGAGATCTTCTTATCCTTGTAAAATTTCATCTCTTTTGTTCTTAAGCTCGAGACTTCAGTATTGAGGTCCTCAATAATCTTGACCTATATTCCCCCATTATTCATAGTGCCATCCTTCCAACTGTCAAAAAATCTTTTGGTGACCTTTTCATCAAACCCATACAATATTTCCCTAAAAGAAGTAAGCACATCTTTACACAACTTATCCCAGATCTCCTTCTCATCCTTCCATTTCTTACAGTTCTTGGGTTCCCAATGATTCATCTCCCCACCCATACTAGTTGCGACACCTTCAAACTAGAAAGGATTCTTAGCAAGAAGGATGCACAAAACAAAAACAATGACAAAGGAAAAACCCATCACCACTCTAATGAACTTGTGTCTTCTCCTCTCAGTCTTGGGAAAGTTGAAACTTTCCATAATGATATTACAACCCTTAATTAAAAGATGTCATTTCATTATTACTATAGAGATAAGCCAAATTAGCCCTCTAACTATGTATCTTATCATACTCCACCTTAGCTTTCAAATCAACACTAAGATTACTACCACCATACCAAGTCATGATAGCCTCTGATTTGACAGCCAAGTTAGCCATAGTGTCAGCCATCCCATTAGCCTCACGATACACATGTGAGATCAATGCATCATGAAAAGTATTAATGATTTCAAGAGAATCTTTAATAAAGGCTTTAATTGTCCATGATGGTTTAGATTTTCCCTTGATGCAATCTAAAATATTCATAGAATCACCCTCGATCCACACTTTATTACACTTGGATAAATCAATAAGTTTTAAGGTCTGGAGAAGGCTTGTTGCTTTTGGCACATGGTTAGAATGAATACCTATAGGGAAGGCCACAACAACATGTCATTTCACCTCGTTATCCCTAATAATTCCACCACACCCAGTAGGACCTAGCTTGCCCTTAGAGGCTCCATTTTCTTGTGGAATCCTTGGTACAGTTTTTTGCCTATGAATACCATTAGAGGAACAATAATCTTCAAATTCTATGCTGCAATATTCACCACCATTATCAAATCTAAGACATTTTAACCTTTTACCAGCCTCATTCTTAACCAAGCATTTCCATTTCTTAAAAGTTTGAAATACATCAGATTTTTGTCTAAGGAAATAAATCCATACTTTTCTTGTTGCATCATCTATAAATGTAACATAATATAGAGAGCCACCAAGGGAAGATACCTGAGTTGGTCCCCATACATCTATATGCACAATCTCTAATCTCTCATTTTTCTTTTCCTTCCCACTCTTCATAAAACTAACTCTCTTTTGTTTTCCATACACACAACTCTCATAGAAATCCATATTGACACATTTTAGACCAGGTAAAACTTTCTTTGAATGAATTAATTTCATACCTTTTTCACTCATGTGCCCAAGTCTGTTGTGCCACAGTGCTGTGTCAGAATCTACAACAACAGTTTGATGTTCTTCCTCTCAACTATAGCCATTATTCCTGAACATTCATTATCTTCTGAAACAATTAAAGTAGAAGGAACAATATGACCTATACAAAGATATAAGGTGCCTACTTTCACACCTTTTGCTACTAAGGAACCTTTTGAAACCTTCCAATTTATATCATTAAAATTAACTGTGCAACCCTCATCACCCAGTTGCCCTGCTAAAATTAAATTCCTACTCAGCCTTGGAACATGTCTTACCTCTTGTTGTAGCCAATGATTCCCATTCTGCAACTTAATCTTAATTTTTCCCTTTCCAACTATCTAACAAGGTTCATTATCTCCCAAATAAACTAGCCCAAAATCCCCTTGGACATAATCAAGAAAGTAATCTCTATGGGGTGTAGCATGAAATGAAGCCCCATAATCTAAAACCCATGAATCATCAATACTTTCTAAAGAAAGAATCAAAGCATCGTCTTTAGATTTATTACTTACCACATTTACCTCCTTGTTACCTTCTTGTTTGTCTCCTTCTTTATTCTTCCGAGACCAACAATCTTTCTTCTTATGACCTAGTTTTCCATAGTACTAGCAATCATTTGGCCCTTTGGATTCTAACCTCTTTCCCTTTGATTTTCCTCTTGATTTCCCATGATTTCTAGAGTTGTTTCCTCTCTCATTGGTTCTACCCCTGCTTTGTGCATTTAAGACACTACCTGATGTGGATCCACCTGAGCTTTTCCTTTGAATTTCCTCACTTAGAGTAACACCAATAACATCATCATATTTCAGGGTATTAGAACCAGAAATAGAATTACTAACAGCCATTACCAAGCCATTCTAGCTTTCAGGCAAAGAACACAAAATCAAGAGAGCGCTAACTTCTTCATCAAAAAAAATATTGACAGAAGTTAATTCACTGGAAACTATATTAAACTCATCTAAATGATTAGAAAATGACCGACCTTCCACCATTTTCATATTAAACAAACGCTTCATGAGAAATACCTTATTTGAAGTGGAAGGTTTTTCATACAACTTCACTAGGGTTTTCATCAAATCTTCAGTCGTCATTGCTTGTGTAATATTGAATGCCACTGATTATGCTAGGCATAATCGAATGCTACCAAGAGCCTTTCTATGAAGAATTACCTAGTCCTCATTAGAAATGCTTGCTAGTTTGTTAGGTTTTCCTTCCAACAACCGTGATAGATCCTTCTGATAGAGATAGTCCTCCATTTGCATTTTCCATAACTGAAAGTTCTGCCCATTAAACTTTTCAACCTTTAGCCTACCCTCATCTACCATTTCTCCTACTCAATCGTGAGACTCCCATTCAACCGTGAGATCTTCCTACAGAGGATAAATGAAAAACAACCTCACTCTAATACCACTTGTTAGGATTAACATGATAGAAATAAAAATTACATGCAAATATAACCAATATCAGAAAGCAATAAACCACATAAAAGAGAGAACAATACATAAAGATTTAACATGGTTCACCCAATCCCTGGGCTACATCCACCAACAATGAGTTCAATATTATTATTATCCAGTGATTACAACCTGATTATAATCCATAATCCCTTACATCTCAATTTTGTCGTAAGTACTAAAATCATACATAATGAAATCCCTAATGCTAAGCCATATTCTACAATATTTTTCTGCTTTAGGGTTAGAATGAGTTACAATCATGTCAGCCCAAAAATAGCCGAAAATATGTCGACCTCAAAAAACCTCATTGAGGTCGGGAGGAAAAGTGTATAGTACTTTCCTGATCAGTTGCCACAAGCTAACACCAAATTTTAATCGTCTTATCAAGAGATTGTCCGTAACTTTTTCAATTTTTTTTTTGCCCAATCCTTTGAGAGGCATATAATTCTCCTCACTAGGTCTATCTATGACATGTATTAGTTATTTTTAATTTTTCTTGAAACAATGTGATATGCTAGATTGTCTCAAAGAGGGGAAAAATATAGACACTAGAAAAATTCCCTACATAATTAAATAAATATTTTATTTATTTGATTATTTTATCAAGATTACTCTATTAATTAAATATATATATTTATTATTATTTTAATTAATTCATTTTTCTTTTCCTCTATTAATTAAATAAATATTTTAATTTATTTACTTAATTCATTAGCTCTTTCTATACAATAATTAAATAAATATTTAGTTATTTAACTATCCACTTTCCACCTTTTTTTTCTACTATTAGTCAAATAATTACCTTTAATTAGTTAATTAATTCATTATCCTCTTCCTTCTAATTTCCACCAATCATCTCCATTCACATGGATCAACTCTTAAAATTTATGGCATGTGACGAATGCCACTCATCTCTTTATTTGACGTTCCCACACTTCACATCTCCAAACATGTATAGGTTCAATGCACCTTGTGATGTATTATGAGAAGTCAATAACTTATACCTACCTTTCAATCTCATCCCTCCATTTTCATTAACATGTTAATCTCACTCATTATCATTATTTCATATACTATCCTTACCTACCATGTAATCCTAGTCTTTCATTCTACCACCTCTTAATCTCCATCTTTGATTTTCATGAGGAATTCTACAATACAACATTTTCTCATCTCATTTGAATCCTAACACTTATTTCTATTGAGAACTTGTGATCTCTTGCATACGTATGATATTTGAGAGCCCTTGCTATCATAATAGTTATCTTCATAGCTATTATCTTGCATGGATAAACCATACTCCATTTCTTTAATGCCTTTTTATGCATGCACATGAAAATATGAGAGCAATGATCCTTCAATACAAGATCTTAAAGGATATGAGAGTAGTGGAGTCAAGTATTTATTGAGTGAATTTGGGTATATCTTTGTTTACTTCTATTATTCTATATTCATGAAGAAGTATTTCATTGGTATGATTTTGGTTAGTTTTGTAGATCTATGGATTTTGATTGGGCTTGATTAGGTTTGCAAATAGGTAGTCAATTTTTATCATCGTCATTTATAAGCTTTTGAATTCTTTGACATGAAGACTTTAAATGGTAAAAATCTTTGCATTCCTTTGCATAATATGATGGTGGCTTATGGTTCTATTTTTTTTTTCTTTAGCAAAAGGAATTAATCCTAATAATTTTATTAATATATACAATATAAAAGATTACAATAAGCAAGGCTCTTTATAGCTAGATTTTCTAAAAACTTAAAAAAAAATACTTTTTAACAACCTAAACTATGACTTCTAAAAAAAGCCGGGAAACATCAATATGGCTACAACCAACCCATAAGGGAGTCACAACCCAAATTCACATCTTTCCCTAAACATTATTGATTCCCAAATCTAACACCACAAAAACTAAAAATTTATTGTTCAAAACATATGTAATATTATAGCCAGAGAAAAAATAGGAGGCAAAGTTTGGAGGGTCGAAACACCAAATTATTCTCCCATTCTGTCTTCTAGACGTTGACACCCACCATAACCTAGTCCATCTTGAAGTAGTTGGCTATTTACACTTTCATTATCATCAACATTTCCCTATAAATCAACAACATTCAAATCTAGAAATTATGACATATGGTCATTCTCGTAGAGGAGCTTGTGGTTCTAGTTATAATGACTATGCATCGTGATTATTGTACTATCATGTTTTCATGTCCCCATTTGTTCTTTAGAAGAATTTATGGTGTGTTGATTGCTGACAATAAGGTTAGCTGCAAGGATTAGGTAGGACAAGCTTAGAGAATGCTCCACATTGGTATCTCAATTCGTGTAGCTCTATGGATGTGTTTAGATGGTTCATAAAGTGTTTTAGTTTAGATATTTTATGTTGGTATTCCCCATAAGTGAATATATATTGTCCTAAGTGTGATATTGTTGTTTGTGTTGGCTTTTCACCAACTCACCTATTTATAGTGATAGGATTTAGTTCTTAATGGTTCAAATATAAAATCAAGGAAGAGTTAAGAGGCCAAGAGTATTTGTGTCATGGTGTGTTTTTCTTTAGATGATGCTATTGAGCTAACTAATAATATACTTTTAATACATTTTACACATCATGTTTGGGTCCAATTTTGGAGATTGATGGGATGTGTGTGACTTGATCATATCATTTGAGGAAGAGTTATTATAATGCATTTGGACCCCCTTTATCTCCCAGGGTAGGCCGCATTGATTATTTGCATTCTTGATGGATAAATTTATATAAATATTTTATTCATTTATTATGGCCAATCGAATTTATATATATGAGTTTGAATGGATGGAAAAATATAAGAGTGTATGTGTGGAAGTGTCAAGTGTGTGTGGATCAAATGTGAAGAAAAAAGTAAAAAGAATAAGGAAGAAAAAAAATGTGAATTGCTCAATCAGATAGAGAGGCTACAAAATTTGATCAAGAGATCCTACATCTTTTCATTTCATTATTTTTCTATGCTTGCTGGAAGTCAGTCTACTCTTTTGGCAACCTTCTATAAATTTTTATCTTTCTTGAAAGTTATGCAAGTCCTCTTAGGTACAATGATATTTTTGGATTATGGCCTAACATTTATTACCAATCATTTCATATAGTGAGTGTGACTCTAATCATAATTTTTCTTGCATTGGGTTTTCCATGTAAATGTTACCCCTATTTTCATACGCATAAAAATTCAGCTAAACCTACTCCAAAGTCTCTGTTTTCACCTTGCCAAGCACCCCTAAAATTTTCATGGCTTTATCTATTCTCCCTTGGTCTCTGCAACTATTTTTTAGGCCTCTGGCTTAGTGCAAAACGCTTAAAAAATTCAAAAAGTAGCTGTTGGTGCTAAATTAACCCTACAAACCCTAAGCCTTGTTATAATTCTTTGT
The DNA here is from genome assembly GCA_027943335.1 of Chamaecyparis obtusa. NCBI lineage: Eukaryota > Viridiplantae > Streptophyta > Pinopsida > Cupressales > Cupressaceae > Chamaecyparis > Chamaecyparis obtusa. The sequence continues at coordinate 233,362 of BSBK01000587.1, forward strand.
TACTTTATTGGCCACTTAAAAATCCCAATTCCCATGTGCGCTTTATATTTTCCTTAGTCGCCAGTTCTCTTATTTTTCCCGGTGGTTGTCTTTCCTTTCGGCGAACTGGCGACTGTAGCATCCTCTTAATCTCGAAATATTTGGTAGTCAAGTCTAAATGATTTGCGACTTAGTGAACGGTTAACTTCCTTCAGTCGGGCATTCTCTTATTGTAACCCTGAGTTTATGCATGTTTCAGCAAATTAGAAAAATCCCTTTGTTCGCATATTCGTTTGACTTAACCATAGTTCATCAAAGTATCTCGCGAATAGAGAATGCCTTTGTTTGCTAAATTGCTAGGTCAAAGCAGGGTTATTTCTATAGCTAGTGGTGAGGATTCTAATCCAACGGTTGTCTGATAATCTCATGGAATCTTCTAAGTCATTAGGGGATGACACTAGCCGTAGATTTGGTATTAGGGAGATTTGTCAGAATGGGGTCCCGGTCAAGTAGATCTGACAGCTCTTGTAAGTTTGCAAGGAATCTGTCAGAGCTATAAGATCTTGCGACGATCATTGATTTCCTTCCCATGTAGCATTTCAAAGGTTGAGTGGGTCCACTTCCACGTTTTCTGATTTGGCAGCTTCTGATTCGTTAGTGATTGATGATGTGGAGGTTTGTCAGTGGGGCCTGTCTTAAAAGAGGATTGATAGCTATCTTATGATCTGAAAGAATCTGTCAGAGCCATGCGATCTTAAGAAAATTGTTTGATTAGATGCTGAGTTTATAGTGGGTCCAGTGCTAGGTGTGCATAGTTGGTGTATTCTGATTGGTCCACATGTACTGAGTCAGCTTATTTGTCAGTGGGACAAAGTTCTTTTAGCGGTCAGGGCTTCTAACATCTCAGAGGATAGACAGTTAGCGTATAATCTAAAGGGTTGTGTCAGAGGTATAAGATCTTGTGTCCACCGGCCGATTAGAGGATTGTTAGTTGGGTGATTTGGTGACTGAGGGAATTTAGTGTCCTCTATGTTTGGCAGTTCTGATAAGGGTTTCATATGTTCGCTCATTCACATAATGGTTTAGCAGTGCTCTGAATGACTTAGTGATTCAGCAAATGCTTTGTTCACTGAATCTCTAAATAAATTAGCAAAGGTAGAAAGTGTTATGTGACTTAGCGAAGGTCTTTGGTCGCATGGTCACCGAATGACTTAAAAGAAGAAGGGCTCGAGGTGGGTCCAAATATGATGACATGATGATTTTCTCGCTTCTCATTGGCCGCTGACTTCCATGGTGGCATTTGACTTGTCAGGGGGATTTTGAGTTGTTTTCTCAGTGCATCATAGCCATTCATTTGCTAGGGAGATTTTGCATCAATGGTTATATTTTAAATTATCTTCTAGCCATTAATATTTGAATTTGAATATCTCTGCGAGGGTTTTGCTAGGGTTTTGTTCTTGTGGCCATGCATGACAAGATGGGTAGCTAGAATTTAATTCTTCAGGACAGGGATTGTTGGAGAGATGATTATGGATGATTTCATAGTTGGCACCATGGACTTTACAGAGTAACATGTCGTGTTGAAGCTTTAATGAGCTTGGTGCCACCTTTTGCAAGGTTAATCTTTTTTTAAGCCTAATTATCTTCAGGATCAAATTTGTGAGCCTTCATGGCTTAGTGGAGTTGCAGGTGGGTAGATGGATCAAGGTTGCTGAGTCTGCAGGTGGGCTCAGTATGAGATCAACATGCAAGGAAGATTTGATCTGACTAGCCAGACATTTTTAGAATTTGATGATGGGTCATCAGTGTAGCTTTAGGGTTTGATTATTGTATTGTAAATCTTGTAACCCTAGTTAGGTTAGTTTTGAATCCTGCCTGTGTGCAGTTGAGTATGTATATATTGTTTTTTGGAGCTTTTGAGCTCATAGTTCATATTTTGTAAAGAGAAAAAATATCTTTTCTTAGAAGGCTATCTAAGACATTTGTTTTGTCCTCTAGTTTTCTACATTCTGTAACATCCCATTGATAATTCAGATATTGAAGGTGTTTTTGTGACATTCTTCATATCCCTATGCCTTCTTGTGTGAGTTATTTCTCAATGAATTTAGTATTTACATGCTTCTTAGTGATATCTTAGGATTCTTGATCCCTCTTTCTTTCTGCAATTTTGTGTATCATTGTGGATGATTTTATGTGAGTGCTTCTGTGGGTATACTTCAACCCCTTAAATATCTTGTCTCATTCCTATACCTAGTTGCAGAGGTGAATGCTTGTTTGCAGGTCATAGATTGTTGTCTAATTCCAAGGGGTGTTATTGTTTGTTAAAGAATCTCTCTTTCCCTGAATAACTCCTTTTATCTACAGAACCTTCTATGAAGTACTTATGCAAACCTATTCAATGAGTTGTGATCACCTAGGCCTAAGTCTATTCATTGATTTCATCTTTTATACTATAATTCATACCATATTTTCGGTGTATCACCTAGTAGGATAGTTTGCCTTCATTCATTTCCCTTTCAAGCATTCCTTCTATCCCTTTCCCTCAAAAGATTTACTTTTCATGTCTAGAAGCAAATTAGGGTGATTATCCAAGAGGAACCAGCCTAGAACCTAGAGGTCTCATCTCTATTAGCATAGGTCCCACAACCTGGAGATGATTCCCATGTTATACTAGGTTATCAAGACTACGAGAGCTTGAGACAAAGGCACAAACTTAGAGGATAACAATTCTGGCACACTTGGTGGGACTCAAGTTTAGATTCATGTTCAAGGTATGCTATCTGTAATATGCTGATAGCATGCTACAAACCTAGAAAAGGTCATTTTGCTTCATATCTGGTGACTCCAAAAAGTCTACTGGTTTCAATGATCAAGTGTTGGTATGATTCAAATCTTTCATATTCAAATTCCAACTAATCGCATGAGTGGACATGTCAAGTTATTATGGATAGTCAGGTTACTCACCATCCTATTATTAGAATAATGCTCAGTGGGCTAGTTACCAGCCTTATCAGAGCCACCTAAGGCTTTTTTTTATCCTGAGCTTCCATACAATAGAAGGTTGTCATTATATCCAGCATGCCCCAAATGATTTTTCCCTTGTGCAAGATTATGAAAGGGCCCTCCAACAAGATGGATCATGGGCACAAGTGGCACACCAAAAAATGCAAAGCCAGCTCTCCTATCATGCTTACCACCCACCCACCCCTTCTCAGCCTAATAGGTAGAAGACTCTAAGCTCAAACTTCATGAAAGAGCAAGAGAAGACAAAGAGTCTATTGATTGATTTGATTAAGCAAGTGTCTGAGATTAGGGAGCAGCAGGAGATAGTTCCCCATCAAGTGGAAGAGGCTCTTGTTGATGAGAAAAAAATAAAAAAATTCCAAGAAGAGATTAGACACCGAGCTAACATTGAGACAACAAGGTTGAGATCACAAATTGCTCAACAAGAGACTCCTAGACCTAAAATTCCAAGTTGGAGGGCCCATTTGTCTCAAGAGCCCACACATTAAGAGCCTATAAAGAATTCATTTCCAAGCTTTAGGAGTACCCTTCAAGAATCTGAGCCTATTTTGGAGCAGTTGCAACCTTATTGTGGTCTGTAACCACCTAAAGATATGTTGGGACAAAGCCAGTTGCAAGGGACCAACACCAAGATGATAGGGCCTTCAGTTTTCCAAGCTTCAGGATGGGTATGCTTTCTATGTCCCCCTCTAAGCCATCTCAATTTCACATCCCAAGTTTTAAGGAAAAATATTCTTTCCAAGAGCCTATACTTGAGATTCAGTCTACCACTCTGCAAGAGTAGCCTATTCAAGAAATTTTGTTATCTCAAGAGGCCCCTCTAGTCTCTCAAGATGATGAACTGCCATGGTGACCCCAATGGACTCTACCTCCTGGCTGTTAGATGCTAGATCTTTTCAAAGATACTATTCTAGTGTCTGAGCAAGGACCCATGGCAATTGAGCTTTCATTTGAAGAGGAGGAGAGAAAGTCTGAGGTATCGGTGCAAAGTGATGATTGTGGTGAATTGGAGCAGCAAGGTGAGGAGGTGGAGTTTGATGCCCAGCCTGAACTCTTGGTTGATTTTCTTAATGAGCTTCCCCTCTTTATTAATAATGAAGAAGAGACCATGCCACCACCTATGGGTGAAGATCAATCAGAACAAAAGATTCACCAGCAACAAGAGGTTGATATAGAGGTGGATGCTATGCTATTATTTGATGAGTTGCCTAGTCTTGTTGAACAAGATGATAAAGTCATGGAAGACCTTTTCCAAGAAAAGAACATAGATAAAAGCCCTGAAGAGTATGATTTTTCCAATATCATAGAGGTCTTTTGTGACAAATTGAGTGATGAACCCCTATTCCTTGGAGTGGAGGTTCAAAGTTGTGTGCCTATAGAAGGAGGCCTAGTTCTAGATTTCCCTCTTTCTGAGAAGCTGCTACATGAACAAGGGGTGGAGCCAGTTCCTAATCTTCAGAATATTGACAACTTTGATGAGCTCTTGGCCTGTTTAAAAGTGGAGGATGACGGTCCCCTATCCACAGATGATGAGTTGACATGGCTATCCATGATGGAGGATAACCATGAAGATAGAAAAGAAGCTATCGAGGAAGGTTCTACCTTCAGACTTCCAAGAGGCTGCCCCATCAGATACTTGGCCCAAAAGGAGTTTACCAAGGCCTCTCCATATGATCAATTAGAGGAAGGTAAACTTGATCTTATTTTTGCAGAGGCAGTTCATGACTATTTAACAAATTTTTATGTACCTCATATCTTTGTAGCTATCCTTATGCATTCAATGAAAAATGTCTTACGGAGGAAGGGTAGTTATTTTAGCATACCAGTGGATGGTTTTGTTTAACCAATTTTCTGCACTAGATAGTATAGGTTAGGTTAGTTTTTCCTATTTTTCTTTAGTTTTCTAGGATAGTTCTTCTTGTTTTCCAAGAAGTGCTTGAGCATAGTTCTAGTTTTTATCTCTCTGTTAGGAGAAAGGAGTTTTTATTTTTCTAAAATGACCCCATACCCAATGGATTGCATCAAGGCCACTGGTTTCCATGTCTAGCAGGCTGACATTCAATAGAAATCGCCAAAATATTACCCCTATTTTCATGTGCATGCAAATTTGGCTAAACCTGTTCCAAAGTCTCTATTTTCACCTTGCTAAGCACCCTTGAAATTTTCATGGCTTTATCTATTCTCCCCTGGTCTCTGCAACTATTTTTTAGGCCTCTGGCTAGGTGCAAAACCCTTAAAATTTTCAAAAAGTAGCTGTTGGTGCTAAATTAACCCTGCAAACTCTAAGCCTTGTTATAATTCTTTGTTACTTTATCAGCCACTTAAAAATCCCAATTCACACGTGAGCTTAATATTTTCCTCAATTTCCAGTTCTCTTATTTTTCCTAGCAGTTGTCTTTCCTTTCAGTGAACTAGTGACTGCAGCATCCTCTTAATCATGAAATATTTGGCGGTCAAGTCTAAACGGTCTGCGACTCAATGAATGGTTAACTTCCTTCAGTCAGGCATTCACTTATTGTAACCCTAAGTTTATGCATGTTTCAATGAATTATCAAAATCCCTTTGTTCACGTATTCATTTGACTTAACCATAGTTCATGAAAGTATCTCGTGAATAGAGAATGCCTTTGTTCGCTGAATCGCCAGGTCAAAGCGGGGTTATTTCTGCAGGCAGTGGTGAGGATTCTAATCTGATGATTGTTCGATAATCTCATGGAATCTTCTAAGTCACGAGGTGATGAGACTAGCCGTAGATTTGGTATTAGGGAGATTTGTCAGAATGGGGTCCTGATCAAGTAGATCTGATGACTCTCGTAAGTTCATAAGGAATTTTTCAGAGCTATAAGATATTGTGAGGACTGTTGATTTCCTTCCCATGTAGCGTTTCAAAGGTTGAGTGGGTCCACTTCCACATTTTCCAATTTCATAGCTTCTAATTCATTAGCGATTGATGATGTGGAGGTTTGTCAGTGGGGCCTATCTTAAAAGAGGATCGACGGCTATCTTATGATTTGAAAGAATCTATCAAAGCCATGTGATCTTAAGATAGTTGTTTGATTAGATGCCAAGTTTATAGTGGGTCCAGTGCCAGGCATGCATAGTTGGCATATTCTGATTGGTCCACATGTGCTAAGTCAGCTTATTTGTCAGTGCAACCAAGTTCTTTTAGCGGTCAGGGCTTCTGACATCTCAGAGGATCAACGGTTAGCATATAATCTAAAGGGTTGTGTCAAAGGTATAAGATCTTGCACCCACCGTCTGATCAGAGGGTTTTCAACTGGGTGATTTGGCGATTAGGCAACTGAGGGAATTTAGTGTCCTCTATGTTTGGTGGTTTTGATAAGGGTTTCATATGTTCGCTCATTCACATAATAGTTTAGCGGTGCTCCGAATGACTTAGCGATTCAACGAATGCTTTGTTCGCTAAATCTCTAAATAAACTGGCAAAGGTAGAAAGTGTTATGTGACTTAGCGAAGGTCTTTGGTTGCATGGTCGCTGAATGACTTAAAAGAAGAAGGGCTTGAGGTGGGTCCAAATATGCTGACATGATGATTTGCTCGCTTCTCATTGGCCACTGACTTCCACGGTGGCATTTGACTTGTCAAGGGGATTTTGAGTTGTTTTCTTAGTGCATCATAGTCGTTCATCTGCCAGGGAGATTTCACATCAATGGTTACATTTTAAATTATCTGCTAGCCATTAATATTTGAATTTGAATATCTCTGTGAGGGTTTTGCTAGGGTTTTGTTCTTGTGGCCATGCGCAACAAGATGGGTAGCTGGAATTTAATTCTTCAGGATAGGGATTGTTGGAGAGATGATGATGGATGATCTAATAGTTGGTGCCGCAAACTTTATAGAGTACCATGTCGTGTTGAAGCTTTAATGAGCTTGGTGCCACCTTTTGCAGGGTTAATCTTTTTTTAAACCCAAATATCTTCAGGATCAAATTTGTGAGCCTTCATGGCTTAGTGGAGTTACAGGTGGGTAGATGGATTGAGGTTGCTATATCTATAGGTGGGCTTAGTACAAGATCAACATGCAAGGAAGATTTGATCTGATCAGCCATACATTATCAGAATTTGATGATGGGTCATCAGTGTACCTTTAGGGTTTGATTATTGTATTGTAAATCTTGTAACCCTAGTTAGGTTAGTTTTGACTCCTGCCTGCGTGTAGTTGAGTATGTATATATTGTTTTTTGGAGATTTTGAGCTAAGAGTTCACATTTTGTAAAGAGAAAAAATATCTTTTCTTAGAAGGCTATCTAAGACATTTTTTTTGTCCTCTAGTTTTCTACATTCTGTAACCTCCCATTGATAATTCAAATATTGAAGGTGTTTTTGTGACATTCTTCATGTCTCTATGCCTTCTTGTGTGAGTTATTTCTCAATGAATTCAATATTTACATGCTTCTCAGTGATATCTTAGGATTCTTGATCCCTCTTTCTTTCTGCAATTTTGTGTATCATTGTGGATGATTTTATGTGAGTGCTTATATGGGTATACTTCAACCCCTTAAATATCTTGTCTCATTCCTATACCTAGTTGCAGAGGTGAATGTTTGTTTGCAGGTCATAGATTGTTGTCTAATTCCAAGGGGTGTTATTGTTTGTTAAAGAATCTCTCTTTCCCTGAATAACTCCTTTTATCTACAAACCCTTCTATGAAGTACTTATGCAAACCTATTTAGTGAGTTGTGATCACCTAGGCCTAAGTCTATTCATTGATTTCATCTTTTATACTGTAATTCATACCATATTTTTGGTGTATCACCTAGTAGGATAGTTTGCCTTCATTCATTTCCCTTTCAAGCAGTCCTTCTATCCCTTTCCCTCAAAAGATTTACTTTTCATGTCTAGAAGCAAATTAGGGTGATTATCCAAGAGGAACCAGCCTAGAACTTGGAGGTCTCATCTCAGTTAGCATAGGTCCCACAACCTGGAGATGATTCCCATGTTATACTAGGTTATCAAGACTACGATAGCTTGAGACAAAGGCACAAACTTAGTGTATAACAGTAAATATGGGGTTCACATGTACATTTTCATTGCTATATCTTTTTTTGATAGTTATAAATTAATTTAATAAGTAATAGAGAATTATTAATGCAAATTGAAAACCATAAACTTAATTAAATGCAGACATCCTATCACCAAATTGACAAGAATTATGTTACTTTTGTGATAATACAAATTTAAATGCCAAAGACCAAAGAATATAGAAAATAGCTCAAAACCATGGTAATTTTATTCATAGTTTATGTACTTCAATCTGTGATCCACAATGCACATCCAATATGAATCACTAACTTCTCAATGATAGTAAGAGACAAATTAATCTAAACAAGGAAACATGACATGTATAAATTGGTTCTTTCTTTCCATTGTGTTAGTTCCCACAAATTAGAGACTTCCTCAACTTTGTTTGACAATCAACCAAAGACCTCTATCTTTTTCCTACACTTTTTGTCTTTCTACACACAACTATGTTAGGTTTCCTTAAGTTCAGTGACCTTTACTTTTAAAAAATACACCAAGATCTCCCTCAACACCTATGATATTATCATGTTTTTGTAAATATGATGAATATCCCCATACTAAACACAAGAACCTCTTCCCTGTTTTTGTTCCAAATTATCTTCAATTTTTTAATTTTTATTGCAACCCTCTACATTTTATTTTTGTTTGTACACCCACCTATTCAAGGGATGACATGTTTTCATTCATTGTAAGATTCATCTCCATAAATAAAACTTACATCCTTCATCTTTAGTATATATCTAGTCTAAGAGATTGACTAATGAAATTGGTGTGATTTTAGTTATTAACAATGTTGGCATGAAATATACATAAAAATGGAGAGGGAGCAAGCAGGGGGGGGGGAAATAGTGGGAGAGGAGTTTTTGAATTCAAGATTAGGGGAGAAGTAGGAGAAAGATGGATCTGCTACAGAATCTGCATCAGGGGAAGCCAAAAAATCTATGATATCATTGTCTGATGAGGAGGATAATGTTGGTGGGTCAAGCCTGGCCCCAACTAGTAAGGACAACAGTCTTGTCTTGGGACTAGAGGTGGAAAAGGTTAAAAATTCTAAGGCTAAAGGGGAGACTTCATTACATCAATAATATTTATAACATGGCAACCATCTGACTCAAGGTAAGAGGAAAAGGTCAGGTCTTTTTGTTATAAAATCCTTTGGAAAATCTTCTTTCCCTAAGGTGAATATAATTTCTAATCTACTTAAGGGAACTTTTGGAATTTCAATCCCTAACCCACTTGCGGACCATACTGTCTCAATAATGGCCTCTACATTGATTGGAAATTTTATGGGTCCTTGAACAAACATTGACTTAGTCAGATCTTTTGCGCATAAAAAATGGAAACTTAAAGGACAGGTAGATATAGCGACGATGCCAAAAGGCTTCTTCTCATTTAAATTTTCAAATGGGGAAGATTTGTCAAATGTGCTGTGTGGGGGTCCTTGGATGATGGGTAAATCATCCTTATACTTACAAAAATGGTAGACAAATTTGGATTATAATGATAGATTTCTCACTACTACACCTATATGGGTTCATCTTCCTAGTTTTCCAATGGAATATTGGCATGAGGACATATTGGTGGCTATAGCGGGTTCTTTTGGTGAGCTACTCATGATAGATCCTATGACTATAGATTGAACTAGACAAGTGTTTGCTAGGATCTATGTAAACATCCAAAAGAATGCAGATCTTCCACAAGTTATCACACTCAACTTGAAGTTGGGAAAATGGATACACGAAGTGGAATTTGAATAATTTCCCTTTGCTTTCTTTACTTGTAAGAAGACTGGTCACTGAGTCAAATAATGTCCTCTAAAATTCCTCAAGGACAAAATAATAAACATGAACTAAAAAGAACTAAGAGAAAGGAGTGGAGGAAAAAACCTAAGAATGATTTCCTCCCTCAAAGACCCCAAGAAGAAAAGTCTCATGAAAGAAAATTTGAAGATAATCCTACTACTTCTAGCCTTGAAGAGAATCCAAATATTCAGCAGGAGGACAACATAGTAGAAATGCAAATGAATCAAGCCAACCCTAAAGAGAATCCAAAGATTCAATAGGAGGATAACACATATGAAAATAAAATTAATCATGATCATTGGATTGAAAATATAGAAGAAAAAGATAGTGTTACCGAGCCCTTAAGCTCCACTAACAAATCAGAGGAGACAATAGAATCTTGTACAGGAAAAGAAACCCAAATGATATCTTGGGTGGAAGATAGTTTGAGTTCTCACGTAGGAGAAGAAATGATGCTAGAAGTGGTCTCTATTGATCCAACACAGGGTTTGGAAGATGCTCAGGAAGGATTCAATAAAGATGATTTAAATAGTAGGGACTATTCTAGTGGTAGTAAAAAGGATTCTCCCTTAAATCCTGGAGGGATTAGGAGTAACAAAAAATATCATGAAGACATAAAAAATGAGGATAAGTAAAATCCTTTGATCCAAGTTAAGGAATCAAAGAAAAACCATAGCAAGTCTAGCTCTGGATCCCCACATCGAAGTGGTTCTCTAAAAGAGCAGAAAACAAATTCAAGAAAGAAAAATCCTAATGCTCCTTTAGGAAATTCTTCTCTTAGATCTAGAAAAAAGAATGGTCCTCAGAAACAAGATGGTGTCCAGACAAGAGGCCAGCAGAAAGCTGACATGGGTACTCCTAAGAGAGAAAGAGGAAGGCTTTCTGAAAAGGATGAAAGGGAACTTGAAGTAAACCAAAACATAGAGGATGGAAGACAATTCACTATCCATCACATTTGTTCTCCAATCCTTAAATGAAGATTATATCATGGAATATTTGAGGACTTAATGGTCCTCATAAGAAAGATTTAGTTAAAGATTCGAAGCCTGACATTCTTTTGATTCAAGAAACTAAGATGATTAAAGAAAAGGTTGTAAACACTAACTTGATTAAAAAAGGGGGGAATTTTGGAAGTAAATCTAAAGGGGCATCGGGAGGGCTAGCTACCTTTTGGAATCTCTATAACTTTAATTTCCAGCTTTTGAGAGGATAAACATTTTCTAGCTATTAAAGTTTGTAGTCTTAAAGAAAATTTCTCTTGGATTCTTATCAATATTTATGCTCCAAACACGAAGGCTGGAAGACAAAAACTTTGGAAGAAGTTACACGACTTCGGGATTTCCACCTCTAAGAACTTATGGATGATAATGGGAGATTTCAACAGCCCCCTAAAGGAAAAGGATAAATTCAGTGGGAATATTACTCAAGTGGAGAGTAGGATAGACCTGATGGAGTTTATCAGTAATGAAGGATTGATAGATGTTGATCTAGAAGGCATTAATTATACTTGGTCTAACAGAAGACTTGGTGTTGATCTTATTCAGGTTAAGCTCAATAGAGTGCTCATTTCTCAAGACTAGTATGCAAAATTTCCTTGTTCTCTATCCTCTCTTAACAAAATTGGTTTAGATCATTACCCTATTTCTTTTTTTGCAAGTTCTTTTAATGGTAAAAGAAATGCCCCCTTTAGATTTGAAAAGATGTGGCTAGCCCACCCTAACCTTGAGAATAGAATCAGGGAATGGTGGAACATAAATGTGAATGGAACAACAATGTTCAAAGTGGTTAAAAAGATGGCTAATGTTAAATCCAAAGTTAGATAATGGAATAATGATGAAGGGTGCTCCCCTTAATACCACAAACACATTACATAAATAGAGAAACAACAACAATATGCAAGAACAAAAAATTGGCTTCTTATTATCTCCACAAATGCGAAATTACAAACTTTCAGAATTACAATATGCAAAGCCACATGGGCATTCCCTTACAATATTCAATAGGACAAAGCCTCAAATTATTACCCAGATCTACCACCCATAACTATCCTAAACTACCTAAGACAATACTACAGACCTTTCTTATATAGGCAATTTCCACCGCCCGAGAAGGTTCTAGAAATTTAGCCCTTTAGGCCGACAATACAAAGAATTATTTTATTTTCACAATTATTACAATACGGTTGGCTCAAAAGAAATATAAAATATGCTTTTAGGTAGCCCAACTTCTGAAGGCCATAACTTTCTAACCATAGCTCCATTTTTCTATTATAACCACTTTTTAAAAACACCATGACAAGATCTACAATGCCTAACAGGCGCAAGCGCTAGTCAACTGGGGGTCGATCATGATCCAGAGCCTCTAAGGCCTTCAAAATTGACCTGAAAGATTTCATACCCAAAAACCTCAATAACTTCACCAATATTGATGATGCGGCAATGAAACTCAACTGGTAGGCTGAAATGACTGAGGTGAACCTCCAATTGTGAAATCAGAACATTCCGAGATCATATGACCAACTTACTAAAAATAGTAAGTTTCCATAAATAGCAGCTCTGCACAAGATAGCCCTTATTGAAAAGCAAACAGAAATATTTTTGGGTGATGTAAGATTGGTCTTACACCCAGGATGCTCCTGCATCAAATAAGGAAGTTTATGGGGATATTTTCCAATCCAAATGTAAAATTCAAATGGAGTTGAAAGAAACTCAGGATAAAATTCAAAGGAGTAGCCTGGCTAAAGAATTAGAAAAAGAGGAAAACAAAAATCTTGTGGATTACTACAACATTATCTCTAAAGAAAAGACTTTTTTGAGACAGAGATCTAGATCTCTCTGGCTAAAATCGGGAGATAAAAACACTAGATTCTTCCACCTTACAGCTTTGAAACATAAGGTAATGAATAGAATCCAGTCTTTATCCTCTCCCCATGGAACAATAAAAAAAGAAGAAGAAATAAGGGAGGAAATGATGGGTTACTTTACCACTCTCCTATCAGGGGACTTTAATCTCAATTAGGAGACTCAAAAAATTCTGTTGGACTCCATCCCTCACATGATGGATTCTAAAAATAATGATTTACTAAAAGCTATACCTAAGGATGAGGAGATCAAAAGAGTAGTATTCTCTTTTGAAGGAGAAAGATCCCCAGGTCTGGATGGGTTTCAGCTGTTCTTTTTTCAATCTTTCTGGAGTATTGCTGGAAATGATATCTGCTCAGCTATTAAAGAGTTCTTTGTCTAAAAGAGTATAGTAAAAGAAATCAACTCTACTTTCATTGATTTCATACCGAAGAAACCTGGGGCTAATTCTACTAAAGGGTTTACGCCTATAAGTCTTTGTAATTCGCTATACAAGATCATGTCTAAGGTTCTTCCTTCCAAACTTTTGGTTCTTCTTCCTTCAATTATTTCTCCTCAACAGAATGGTTTTTTTCTGAGAAGATAGATTCTTCATTGTATTATTGTTGTGCATGAGAATATTCATTCTCTAGATAAATCTAAAAAACAAGGTGTCCTGATGAAGTTGGACTTGTGTAAAGCTTATGACAGAGTTGATTGGGCTTTTCTTTCTGATATTCTTCAGGCTTTTAGTTTTGATATTGGGGTGATCAGATTGATTATGCAATTGGTTACTACAGTTTCTTCCTCTATTATTGTTAATGGGGGTTCTTCTAATTTTTTTCATCCCTCTAGAGGTTTGAGGAAAGGTGACCCTATATCTCCCATTCTCTTTTCTATAATGGCTGAAAGTCTTGGGAAATATATTAATAGTTTGGTGTTGACAGGGAAGATTATTGGTCTTCAACCCTCTTCTTCAACATAGAAATGCTCTCATGAACAATTTGTTGACAATACTATCATGATGGAGGAGTCCTCTGTAAAAGAAGCTAGGACTATGAAAAAGGCTCTGGATAATTACTCAAGTGCTATTGGTCAACTTATGAACTAGGAGATAAATTCCCTTTTCTTCAGCAATACTCTGACTAATAGGGAAAATAAAATCTCCTCTATTTTAGGTTGTAAGATAGGGTTACTCCCACCTACTTACCTAGGTCTACCTATATGACTAAAACCTAAAGCTCCCTTCTAGAATGACATCATTGATAGATTCCATAACAAATTGGCTAGTTGGAAAGGGGCTACTTTGAGTCAAGCTAGTAAATTTCAGTTGCTGAAGGCCACTCTCCAAAATCTTTATGTCTATGCTCTTAGTTTGTTTAAAATCCCTCAAAAGTATGCAGAAATGATAGGAAAAAAATTTAAAATATTTCTTTGGGCTGGGGTTGAGGAAAAGAAAAAAATCAGCCTTGTTTCTATGGAGAAGGTTTGTAAACCAAATAAATTTAGGGGGCTAGGCATTAGAAGCATATCCAACACAAACAAGGCTTTTCTAGAAAAACAATACTAGAGGATCTTTGAAGAGGAGAAATAATGGAATACCATAATAAAAAGTAAATATCATCTCACTTCCCTTGATGACAACGTAAAGACTGAGATGGACATTCATGGTTCTTTTATTTGGAATAGTATCAACAAGGGAAAGAAGTTGGTTAGAAAAGGTGTTAGATGGAAGCTAGGAAATGGCTAGAAGATACAGTTCTAGAATGATAAATGGTTGATGGATAGACCCTTAAATGAAAACTAGGAATGGAAAAATTCTATTTAGAATTTTAAAGAAACCATTGGGGAAACAGTGTCTAACTACTGGAGAAATGATGAGTGGATAGACTTAGGTCCTATGGATGAAAATTTTAAAGAGGTGAACAAACAACTCAATAACTGGTTTATCAAAGATAATGAGCAAGATGAATTGATATGGGGTCTAGAAAATAATGACAAATTCTCTATCTCCTTGGCTTCTGCTCTCCTCATTGACCAGGAACAACACCCTCTTTGCTCCTAGGTTTGGAACAAAAACCTTATTCCAAAAATTAACATGTTTTTTTGGTTGTTTGCACAGAACAAAATCCTTACTGTGGATAACCTCACTAGAAGGGGATTCTATTTTCCTAATAGATGTTCTCTTTGTTGTGAAGAAGAAGAATCCTGTAACCATATGATGATACACTTTTCTTATACAAGAGATGTGTGGGACTCTATCTTCAAAATATTAGACCTAGAATGGATCAAACCTCAAAATATGTAGGATCTTGTTCAACAGTGGATCTATCCTTTTCTTGGAAAAGAAATGAAAACTCTTTGGAACATGTTTCTTCCTCACTTCACTTGGAGAATATGGAAGGAGAGAAACAATAGAGTGTTAAGAGATAAATAAACCCCTCATGACAAGGTTGCCAATATTGTTTGTAGAAGTTTTATGGAAATTTTCAGATGCACTGTTCCAAGAGATTCTCATCTTTTGAACAAATCTCAGAATATAGAAGATATTCTCTCCTAGGATAATCATAATAGAAGTAATGAGGACACCAATCCAAGAGACAATGTAATGTGGAGTTCTCCTCCTAAGGGATGGCTAAGGGGAAACTTTGATGGCTTGGCTAAAGGGAATCCTGGAAGGGCAGGGGTGGGAAGATTAATAAGAGATTGGGATGGTAATTGTCTGGGAGTTGTTGTCCTACTCAGAATTCAAACTAACCATGTTGCTAAAGCTGAGGCAGCATTACATGTTTTGAAAGTGGCAAAAAAGATGGGATGTTTGAAGTTATGGCTGGAAGGAGATTCTCTCAATATAACTAATTGCATAAAAGGTAAAAGTGAGTCTTCTTGGACTATAGCCCATATCATTAAAAAAATTAAAATTATAGTTTAAAATTTTGAGGAAAGTCACATAACCCACGTCTACTAGGAAGGAAATAAGCCTGTGGATAGCTTAGCTAATGTGGGAGCCCAAAGTGACATCATCAAAAATTGGAGAGGGGAAGTAAAACAAAAAAATGAGATTTTAAGTCTTATCAATTATGATAGACTTAATGACAAGGAGGGAAACATTAATAAAAATAATGATGACAAGGAAAATTAAAATTCCAAGGAAATATTTTAATCAGGTAAGGTGTGATAAAATAATTATGGACTTACTGACACAGATTATGGGCGACTTTAAGAAACTTCATTTGTAGGAGCTAGATGAACTTTGTTTTTATAAGTTGTGAAAATCTGAGAAACCAGAGAAGTGCTAGCTTAGAGAAAATGGGGGGTGGCCTAAGAAGGGAGGAGCCTCTAGACTGTGAGAAATGGAGATAGAAGAGAAAAGTTTGGAAAAAAATTGAAAAAGGTGGAGTTACCCCGTATATGGAAAAGCTTCATGGCTTCGATAAACAGGTAACCAAAAAATTTACAGAGGGATGGGTTAATGGAAAAGTTCACTTGTGGGGTAAATATTTTTCACTCACATTGAGTCTTTTTTTGAGATTACTAGTTTGTCTCTAGAGGGAATGAATTTCTATAGGGATAAAAAACACCTTGGGTTAGAAGCCTTCAAGCTTTTCCCTAAAGATGCTGATGAAGAAGCTCTATTGAACAAAGGGCAGGGGGATTATGTTGAAATTGAAAAAATTAAGAAAATTTGGGCTAAAATTTTGATGGTGATGATAGAGTATTTTACTCTAGATGGTTGCTACTCTAAGATTTACAACCTGCATTTTGTTTTGGTTAATCATTTTAGGCACAATAAGAAAGTTTCTTTTCTCTATTTCCTATTAAGCTCTCTTAACAATAGTATAACTGAGAACAGGAAGAAATCTACCAACCCTGTTCTGCATGAGGGTTTGATTCTCCTCATTTCATACTATGCCAGGGATATGATTCCTGAACCCATTCCTAAAATGGTTTCAGGAAAGAGAAAGGAAAAAAGAGAGGAGGAGATTAAGGTCGAAACCCACAAAAGGGGAAGGAAAAAAAAGAAGAGCTCCCTTGCTAGTGGAGATGATAATGAAGAACAAAACCCCTCTTCTTAGGGTTTAAAGGAGGATATTATACAGGAAGAAAATGATGATGAGGAGCCAGTGAACAAGGTGGAGGTTATAGAAATTATGGAGCATAACCCTGAGGAAAGTGAAAAAAAGGAGTCCAATGAGGAGATTGATACTATTGGAAGTGAAGATGAAGAAAAAGGAAAAAAAGATGAAGATGAAAAGGATGAGGATGAGGAGAAAGAAAAAAATGAACAAAATCCTGGGGAAACCAAAGAAGATATCAATGGAAAAGAGGAATCAAAGGGATAGTCTAGCTATTGGGGGGGCAGGGGGGGGGGAAGGAGGCTAATGTTCATGACATCAATATGGATAAATGGATAAGTAAGAAAATGCAAGAAATGAAGAGTCACCTGAAGGCCATGGAAGAAACTATGGAACCTTTGAAAGCTAAGCTGGAAAAGCTGGAAATGGAGTTTATGATGAAGGTAAATAAAAATAATTTGAAAGATGACCCGACTACTAAAATAAAAGCTATGGTGAATGAGAAACTGAAGAAGCTGAATGAAAAAATTAGTTATAATGGGTATATTATCAATGAATTTCTCGAGCACAACAATGAGGCCCTTAAAGTCTCAGTTATGAACTTGAAAGCCCTGTATAACCATCTGGAGAATAGAATGCTAGAGAATACTATTATTACGGTGGATGAAGGTGCTGGGAGTTCAGAGCTAGGAACTAGAACAAGAAGTGGTATTAAAAGGAAAGTGCCAGAAACCCCCAAGGAACTGAAAGGTCTCAAAGACTCCATTCAGAAAATGGAGGAGCTACAGAAATAGGCAGAGAAGGCCATGGAAAAGAAAAAATAGGTCCTATTGGTTGTTTGTTGGATGGTCGCTGGTATATGTGCCAATTTTTGTCTATTTTGTTTAGCTCTTTTTGGTTTTTTTTTGGGTCAGTTGGGGTCCTGCTACTCATTGTTTTAGTAGGCTTTCTAATTATGTATGGGATGAATTGAATATTATGTAATCTTTTTGTAAATGGTTTTGGGTTCCATTCAAAACTTGCTTTTACCTTTATCAAAAACAATGTTGGCATGAAATTATTTTGTCAAATATTTCATGTGCTTTCCCTTCAATACAAGACACTAGAGAAACAAAATACGAAAACAAAAATTCACAAAAATAAAACCAAAAATGTGATGTTGCTTGTTCATTCCTAGATGCTCTAGCATAAAGCACCATAGGTAGAGAAACGTTTCATGAGTGTAAGACTCATGAAAATTTTGACAAAGATGGAAGGTGAATTCCATGCTTTTCCAAATCTAAAATGTTTACCCAAGAAGATTCATCTATTGGATGGTTCTTCCAATGAACCAGATACTCCAAATAATTTCTCCTCCTTGTTCTTTTGGCTATGTGTGAACCAATTACTTTCTCAACCTATTTAATCTTATTTTTTGACAATTAATGTGCTAATTCCTTGACATCCGACAAATCTAAAATTTCACTTTGTTCCTCACTTGATTCACCTTCATAGTACTTGTACAAATCAACCACATTAAAAATTAGGAAATTACCAAGTTTAGCTGGAAATTCGATCTAATATGCATTTTATGAGAACTTCTGTAAGAATTTACAAGGACCAATTTTATTCCACTTTAGTTTGTTGTAGGTGTGTAGTGGATAAAGGGGAGCACATAAAGATCTAGTTTTCCTCAATTTACAATGCATTGGAATACAAAGCCACCTCACGAATGATTAAATCAACACTTCCAAGTGAGTGGGATGATAATGCAAGAATTTTACTTTTGAGGTTTCTATTTCTTTGCTTCTTAGAATCGAGAAGGGGATGCATATGACTATTATGCAAATGACTATTTAAGACAATGAAAAATATAATCAGACCGAAAAGTAGATGTGGAAAGAGATTAGGATATATTTGAGTGCACCTCAAATTGAAATGGGAGAAATGAAGACTTAAATATAATAAGTATAATTAAATTATTTTTCACGCATGACAAAAATGTTCCCCAAAAAAATGAAGACCATTAAAACATGTTATATGAGGAATATTGTATTGATAGCTCAAATATATTATTGGATAATTATTTATTTGAATTTTAAATAAAAGAATTTTATTGGTTAAATAACAATATAATTCTATAATTTTTATAGCGACTCCTTTACTTCAATATAGTTTATTGAAAACCTTTTCAATCACCAAGGTATAATAAAAAAATATTGTTGTGTAATAAACTTTCATACATAGTTGTATGCTAAGCACATTTTGCATTGTTGCTTACTTCACCAATATCCCATAATTGTTTCATGCCACCTAAGACCCATTTGAAAAAGATGAATAAAATGGATTAGCGGGTTTTTCCAAATCCTCGTCTAGTACTCTACTAGTCTCTACTAGGGTTGTTGTCACCTTTGATCCCATGAACTAGGTTCCTACTAAGGAAGTCATGGTTGGCCACCCTGATATTCCCACATTACAGTTTGTAGATTTAGTTTTAGTCATCTAAGTAATGATTCCATGGTGAGTCACATTATACAAAAATATGTCAACTCGGTGGAGCCCCAAAGATGTGAACCAAATCCATTCTCCATGAATACCCACCTAGAGGGCATGTGGAAACCTAAATCTCATTCTCAAAAGAGGTAGTCTTGCACAATATACACATAGAATATTATGTAGCATGTCACAATACCTTTACAACGTCACCTTTGTACCAGATTTACAAGGAGTATGTTTCCAGAGAGAAGTAATTTAAACTTTCCAAGAATGATGATAATTGAGTTAGAAAGAACACATATGACACCCATACTAATCATAGCCAAAATAAAGAACATGGTTGGAACCCATGATGAAGATCTAACAAAATAGTCATATGTGAAAATATTCATCATGGGTATGGTTGTAGCAAGGAGAATGATCCAGACCAGTTTGTAAGATAGGGGGTTGAATATATAAAATCCCAAACCTGTATTGTAATAGGGGAATTTTTTGGAAGGTAGATATTCCAAAGTGAAATTTATAGTAGTTTGAGTTTTTTTCTTGGTGAAACGCCATGGTTTTTCAGCTTGAGATGTATGATGTAATAATTTTATTCTGGGGCTTTTTTCCATCCTTGGCATATTTTCTCTTAGTGAAATATAAAGGTTGTGCTTGTGTAGCCTTTCTTATTTTTTTAATCAAAGTGTTTTATGCTGATTTATTTTATGTCTAATATAGTTTACATATGTTGATCATTTTGTCTTCTACTTGTAATGAGTAATGAGGGATCATGTAACTTTTTTACTCTTCC
Organism: Chamaecyparis obtusa; assembly: GCA_027943335.1. Taxonomy (NCBI): domain Eukaryota; kingdom Viridiplantae; phylum Streptophyta; class Pinopsida; order Cupressales; family Cupressaceae; genus Chamaecyparis; species Chamaecyparis obtusa. The sequence goes on from BSBK01000587.1 coordinate 253,392, forward strand.
TAATACTACTAATACAAAAGATAGATTGTATCATTTATACTCTACTTACTAGTAAGATAGATCTTAAGGGTGGTTATCATCTAAGTGGACCCTTATAGGAGGTATTTCTCCTTGATATAGGGGGAAATTTTTGAATATCTCTTGTCCAAATTTCCTTTAGAAATAGCTTCCTTGTACTATGTCTCTCACTATGGTTAATTGTACATCCCTTGTACAAGAATTTTTCCTCAACTTGGACCCCTATAGATGTGATATAGGAGCATCTTGGGTTCTTGGCGATCTTACATCATCTTGGAGGAATTTCCTTATTTTGGGTAGTTTTTAGAGATTTCATGTGCGGTCAATTTGTGGAGATATTTAGTGTGTGTGATGAAAAGGGTTTGTTCCTTTCTATTCATGGAGGCTGTCTATGATCACATCTCTTCAAGTGGGGTGGGTTGTGAGATATAACATGTTCTTTTCTGACTAGTCATGTTCTTCATGTCATCGATTCAGTTGTGTTCACCGGTTGATTGTTGAAGATTGTGGTAGAGGTTTCCAGTTGATGGAGCTGAATGACATGGATATCAAGGTGGACCTATGTGTGGCTAAATTGGTGGTTAGATTGCTCCTGGTGAATTAATTAAATGTTGTAATTATTTGGGATCTAGGCCAACCTGGTCTAATTCATTTGTCTTGGGATATGTAATATCTTGAATGGTGACCTATGGTGGCTAGTATGTATAAGTTTAGGGCTTGCAATTGTAATACGGGGTAGCACTGGGGGTGCTAGATAGTATAGAGCTAAGTGAGGAGAGCTTTGAGGTTGGACAAATTAGATTTAGGATATGAGGTTCAGTTATTTGTATATGGGCATAACCGAGAAGACCTTACATCACAACATGTTTAAAGCCAATTTGATGTTACTTGATAATAAGCTATTTTTATTTGGTTGTATCTAGTTATTTTCTATTTTACATTGTGTTTAATTTTTATATAAGGTTGGACATCTCCTTTGGAGAATTTTCTAGTCTTGACTCCGTCAAGTGGTATCAGACTTGGTTTGATCTTGTGGTAATATAAAGTTTGGTGTCTTAACTTGCGAAGCTTCTGAGGTGTTGTTTGTAAGGTGGAAAAGTGTAGATCTGACTCACATCATCAAAGGTCTTGTGAAAGGTGGTTAGAAGGGATTTTTTAATATAAAGTTGAGTTGTTGTGATGATATGAGAGATTTACAGATCTTTGTATGGTAGATGTTGTTCTCGTGCTCATGAAATCCTGAATTGGTTTTTCAAGGGATAACAAAATGTGGATCTAGCCTACAATTATATAGGATTTACATGAGGATGTATTAGATAGAGGATGTTATTGGTTATGAACCTTGGAAGGAGGTGAAACCCTTGAGAAATCCCTTTTTTGGTAGACAGATAGTTGAATCAAGGTAGTTTGAAAAGATGTTTAGTAGATCATTGATTGTGAGGTAGATGGAATATTGCAATCAGATCATTGACCTAAGGTAGTTGCACCTTGGGAGAGAAGAGGCAAAGCTGATGAGAAAGGTTGACTGGTTGGTTGGATAGGGTCTTTAGCTAACTTGAGAAGAAATTGGAGGATAGTTTTGGTAAGCTTGAGGAGATTAGAAGGTTGAATTGTAGTTGGCATTTACTAATCTAGAAGAGGATTGTTTGGCCTGTTAAAAGGCTTGTTCAAAGAATAAAAATGAAAGTTAAGGTTGCTGCTAGAGAAGTAAATACTAACCTTTTTGAGGTTGAGGTGTTAGATCAAGTCAGTTTTCAAGATCAGATGGTTGGGTCTAATGTGAAAATTGTAGAGAATCTTGTTGTTGGTAAGGAGATTGCTGATGATGTGGAGGAGTTACCTTTTTCTAAGGTTAATGTTGAGGATGTTGACCTATTGATGAGCTTGTTGATAGCATTTTAACTAGAGATGATAATCCTATTGCTGATGAGGAGTTGTAAAGTGGGTTGTTCTAGTTAGATGCTATTACTTGTGTTGCAGAATCATAGATGGTTGCTAAGAATATAGAGATGGATGATGAAGATGGTGGACATCTTGAATCCCTTATTGCTGATAAGAGGATGGTGGAAGGTGATGAGTTTCTTGAGTTTTTTGTGAAGGAGAAAGAAGAACTTATGTTTTATGTTGAGGATGTTGATCAGTTTGTTTTTGTTAGTAGATGTGTTCATAGGTTAGTTGTAGTGTAGAGGAATCAAAGGTTTGATTGGAGTAAGTAGAGGTTGCTTGTGTGCAGGTTTTTCTTCTTTCCTTTGAGGATTGGGAAATCGATGGTCAAGATGAGATTGTGTTTAGATTTTCTTACGACATAATACTAGTACATTTGACCCACTTTTTAGACCAAGATTTCCGACCAAGCTATAAAATGATTTTCCATGGTCGGTTATAGAAGGAAAAATTTTCTTTTTTAAAAAATATATTCCAATGTTGGTCAGAATTACAATGCTAAAGAGTGGTCAAAATTTTGACCAACATAGGAATAGAAGTCAAAAAAATCACATTTCTTTCATATATCCCACCTACCAACACATTTGATTTTATTTCATTTTGGCATAGTCCACTAGAAAAGGAGTACTGAAGGAGGTGGTATAAGGTGGGAAGTTGCACTACATCAACACTGAACACCTATATGCAAGTAAGTTTGAACCAGTGGTTGAATATCATGAAAGTGCAGACCAATGAGCAATAAAATCTTCATTTTAAATCTTAACCAGCAAGGGTTTTTGGAGTTTTAAAAATCTTACGGGTATGATAGACTGGTGTGTGTACGAATGTGAATGGTATGTTAATAGTCTTTGTGTGATTTATATTTGTTCCCTAGTTGTTTCCTTGGTGATTTTAAACACCTATTGATTAATTTGGCTTTATTGATTTTTGAGACCAGGCTAAAAATCTACACAAACCCAAAACATATAAAGGAAAGAAACTTACATTCCAGTTCTTTTTCCTTACTGCAATATCTTTAACTTATCTTTGAAAAATGATTCTTTTTTTCACCCAGATCTGTGTTTCCTCCATCTCGAAGGGGATTTCCCTCTGGAGCCTTCTCAAGTCTGACATTGACCAAGAATGATAAGCCTACCATTTTTCTGAAGTGATCAATAATTTGCACTTGGTTAACGTCATAGGTCAGCCACAGTGAATATTTCAAAGCTACCACTTGACATTATGCTAACGTGAACTATCATCTTCAACACAATCCATGCAACATCCATCATGTTTGGGCGTTGCATTCATACACGCATTACTACAGTCACGTTATAAAATAAACCAAGAAAAAATGTGACATGTCCCTAAGGAATAGCTTCAAACATTCATTTTCATCTATTGAATGCATTGAAGATTAATTTGAATCACTGTTCCATGTGTTAATACTCGATCATAGTCACTGTGACTACAAACTGTGACTTTACCTTGAAGTTTTATAATGTTTCTCATGTAATTTTTATTGGATAAAGACTAGAAGGATTTAGTAAGATATTTGAAGGTATTATCACATGTTTTGAAGGTTTTGAGAGTCATTTAACATGACTGTACCCTCACACACAATAGATTAATGTATAGCAAACCCTCTTTCTAGCCCAAGTATACAAGAGTATGTATTGAGTTGTTATCATTGTCACAGGTAGGATCATTTCTTATGTGATTTGGTATGATACTCCAGTTGCTATCAAGTGTAATCCCCAAGTCATCAGTGTTGACAACCTTACCCAAGAATTGCCTTAAAAATTGCAAAATACATTAATATAACCTCAAACAGGATTTATCAATTATAAAACAACAAGATACATTCATTTAAACCTGTCCACAATGTGTCATGAAAAAAATATAAAAATACATTGATTTAAACCTTATCTAAGATTTATCCAAAAAAAAACATAATAAATTAATTTATCCTCACCCAAGATTTACTAAGAAAAAGAACATAACAAAACAAATTGACATAATCTCATCTAAAATTATCAAGGCAGAAGGGCAAAATATCTTCAAATAACCTTGCCCAAGATTCTCCAAGAAAATAAATGTAGAATACAGGGATACAACTTCACCTGATAGCTACCAAAAAAATAGAGCAAAAACCATTGGTAAAACTTCACTCGGAGATTTAGCAAGAAATAGAAAATCAATATGCATTCATATTCGATACAACACATGTGTGTAAGGGAACTCATTTGATTTGGTAAGATGACTGACTCATAGGGTGTCTAGAAAATGGTCAATTAACTAGAGATATTAAAGTAAGGAATAAGGTCAAAGTGCATAAACTGACATAGGCATTTTCCTTTTAGAACCATGTGTCCACAACCTAAATTTAGATATACACTAGTGTGTGCATAACCTCACAACACTCATTTCTTTTTGTGTGATACAATTCTTTGGATATTAAGGTGACATATATAATGCTTCAGCTCAGTAAAATTCACAGCAATGTGTCTAGGATCCATGCCCTCTCTCCATCCAAGTCATTAGAATCTGAGATGAAGCTCTGTAAGATGCCTTTCATATCGAAAGCTATCATTGCCTCGAATGCTTTTAGATGGCACAATCTCTTCAGTGACATCAAATGTACAAGAATGCTTGTAGAACTTAGAATAAAAATCCTACCAAAAAAATATAAGTCCTCTAAATATGCTTTGAGTTTAAATAAATATTTTTTTAATTGCCTTACTTATGTTTCCTTCAAGAAAAAGTACATGAGTGCAGCCGAAAAATGCCCAAAAGGAATACAATTTTAGAGTAGCTTCAATTTCCAATAGGAATTAGCTAGGATCAATCATTTAAGGTCTTTGTTGATCATCCCTTTTATATACTAGCATTTAAATGGAACATTAAGAATAGTAATAATATGCTTAATCTATTAGTAATTGGTAGATTAAGCATATTATTACTATGTAGAGTTAGGGCCAAGTTTGCGCATGCAAGAAAAAGTCTGGTACCCTATAGAATTAGTCTAACACTAAATTTATAACAATGTGGATAAGAATCAATTTATAATTATTATGCATTAAACATGCTAAACTGATAAAGGTGTTATCTGCATTTAATTTGCCAATTACTAATAGATTAAGAATATTATTACTATGCTTAATGTTGCATTTAAATACATTTAACACAATTTTTTTTTAACAAAACTGAACCAATGGCATGTTTACAACAGAGGTCTAATAGAACTCCCAACAATTCTTAAACATACTTTATCTGAAATGATGAATTCTTAAACAATGAAGTTTGAAGTAGACATAGTTATCACACAATTTTTTGTGTGGTATAAGGAAGATTTGGCTAGGTCAAATCTTCCTTTGTGCTAGCAGTCTATAGAATTAGACCTTTATATTCATCATATCAAATAAAGTATGTTTAAGAATTGTTGGGACTGGTCCTTTGGCATGTATTAAACATAATAGAATTTTCAGCATATTATTATCATTCTATTTCTTTGTTGTAAACATGACATTGGTTCAGTTTTGTAATATTTTTTTTGTGTTAAATGCATTTAAAATAAAAGTCTAATTTTGTAGACTGCTAGCACAAAGGAAGATTTGACCTAACCAAATAAAGGTCTAATTCTGTAGACTATTGTGTCATGCCCAAAAATTACTAACCAAAAACGCAACAATTTTTTATTTTTTATTTTTAAAATGAAATGTTAAGGAGTGTCGTTCAACGGTTAAGTACAAGTTGACAATAGATTAATCGGTCAGAGTCCAGAGTCAAGTCAACTGAGAAGTAACTCTCAAGTTCAGTCTACTGAATCTACCCTAGGCTAAGGTTTAGACTGAGGTGATAATTTAGGTGGACTTAGTTGAAATTTTAGTCATAAGAGTATGACATAAAGATCGAGGTCGAACCGAGGTTGACCTATCCCAAAATTTAATTTCATTATGGAAATCAATCATAGCTGAATGCTAGTTATTCTAATATTCTCTATTTGAGCCTAAAGTTAAATGACATGTGTACATTATTCTCTCGGATCATACGTTAATGTGGATTTTCATATCTAAATAATAGTTAGACAAGGTTATTATCATAATAATAACTTATTCCTTATTGACATAGATTTGATTAAGTTTACTACTGATCTAAGGTCTTCTGTTTATATTATTCAAAGACTAGTTCATGTTAATATTTCTCATATAATTTAAAATTAGAGGTCCAAAACCATACATTAGTATATAATTCTATTAACCAATATAAATTAATGATTTAATTTAGAGTAATTATCCCACTACCAAGTTCTTATTTTACTGAATAGAATAATCTATCAAGATAACAAGTTAGATTATAAATGATTAAGTGTGAACACATTACTCTTTTTATCGATTACTTAACTTTATAAAAGATATATTAGCAAACAAAATAAATGTTCAACTATAAGAACCTCCTATTAACCATAGTCCAAGACTATTGATTAGTGAATTGATTTATTAACTAAGTAGTTAACCACTAAATAAAATTGATAACAATAACTAAATTAATACCTAGGAGATTATGTCCTATCTATAGTTAATCCTATTCATTTATTATTAATATCAATGTAAAACTTAATAATTACTAAATTCCTAACTAAACCCTATTGGGAAATCCAATGAGTGTAAGTTTAGACAAAATAAATGATGAAGGGTGCTCCCCTTAATACCACAAACACATAACAGAAATAGAGAAACAACAACAATATGCAAGAACAGAAAATTGGCTTCTTATTATCTCCACAAATGTGGAATTACAAACTTTCAGAATTACAATATGCAAAGCCACATGGGCATTCCCTTACAATATTATGTAGGACAAAGCCTCGAATCAATACCCAGATCTACTACCCAGAACTATTCTGAACTGCCTAAGACAATAATACAGCCTTCCTTATATAGGCAATTTTCCACCGCCTGGGAAGGTTCCAGAATTTTAGCCAATAAGGCCGACCAAACTTAGAATTATTTTTTTTTATTTTACATTTCGTTACATCATAGTCGGCTCAAAATAAATTTTGAAACCCGAACATAAATTTTGAAGAAAAATCATTTTCCGCCATTTCAGGTGATCCAACTTCCGAAGACCATAAGTGATCACCAGTTGACCCGATTGACTATTGTAACCCCATTTCGGAAAGGGCGCGAGGAGCTCTACAACGCTTGTATTAAGCAAGCTTCATTCAGCCCAAAATTCGACCTCATCCGGGGCCTCTAAAGCCTTCAAAACTGAGTTCGAAGTTTCTGTACCCTGCTGCCAATACCGAAAATCTTCAATATCTTCCAATATACACTTGATCTGGCAATGAAACTTTACTGGCAGACTTATATGACCAAAATGAACCTCCAAGAAAGAAATCAGATCATTCTGAGCACATACAAAAATTACCAAAAATAGTAACTTTCCATAAATAGCAGCTCTGCACAAAATAGCCCTTATTGAATACAAAAATAGAAATATTTTTGGGTGATGCAAGATTGCTCTTACACCCAGGATGCTCCTGCATCAGACACCCAAGGTAATTTGAGAAGTGACCCTGTCACGACTCAGGTGTGCAGAGGAAAACCAAGACAGCTAATCTCCTCCTTTGTCAGCCATGATGAATCTTCAACAGGTCGTCCTTTCCACTTGACCAGATATTCTTCATATATCCTGTTCCTTGTGCTTCTGCCAATACGACTGTCCAGTATATCTTCGATCTCCTTAGTGTCTGAAGTAGTTGCTGGAATACTCCACTGTGCTGCTGTGATCTCATCTTCAACACCTCCTTCATGATACTCTGTCAGGTCTGAAATGTTAAACACTGGTGAAATATTTAGCTCAGTAGGCAATTCTACCTCATATGCGTTTCCTGAATCATGTTTCTTCAGTATCCTACATGGTCCAAACTTCTTCATTTTCAGCTTGTTATATGTACCAACTGGAAACCGCTCCTTCCGCAAATGAACCATGACTTCATCACCAACTTGAAATTCCTTATACCTCCTTTTCTCATCTGCCTTAGCCTTATACTGTGCGTTCATCTTGGTAATATGCTTCCTCACCTCCCCATGGATGTTCTTCAAGTGTTCTGCAAAATCCTCAGCTTCAGCACTACTTATTTCTCCTTTATCTATCTTCCTCAATTCAGATGCATTTCTTGGACTACTTCCATATACAATCTGGAATGGTGATTTGCCAGTGCTCCTGTTGACAGAATTATTGTATGCAAATTCTGCCTGTGGTAAAATAAAATCCCATCCTGTTGGCTTATCTCCAACCAAACATCTCAGCAAATTTCCCAAACTCCTATTCACCACCTCTGTCTGTCCATCAGTCTGTGGATGATGTGATGAACTGAACTTCAAATCTGTCTTTAACTTCTTCCACAATGTACGCCAGAAATATCCAACAAACTTAGTGTCCCGATCTGAAACTATGGTCTTTGGCAAACCATGAAGTCTCACTACTTCTCTGAAAAACAATTCTGCTACATGAACAGCATCATTAGTCTTCTTGTAGGGAATGAAATGTGCCATCTTTGAAAATCTGTCAACTACCACAAAAATTGAATCGTGTCCCCGATGTGTCCTCGGTAAACCAAGAACAAAGTCCATACTGATATCCTCCCAAGGCTTCTCTGGTATAGGTAATGGCTGATACAACCCTGTATTCTGCTTCACTCCTTTCGCCATCTGACATACTCTGCAACTCTGTACAAACTTCTTCACATCTTGCTGCAATTGTGGCCAATAATAATTCTCACCAACCAAAGCAAGGGTTTTATGACGACCAAAGTGTCCAGCCAATCCTCCACTATGCTTCTCCTTGATGAGATTCTCCCTCATAGAACTTCGTGGAATGCAAAACTGACTCCCTCTGAATAGCATATCATCCTGGATGATGAAATCCAACCATTTCGTCCTGTCTAGAGTAACAGGTTCTTTACAAGCTTTCCAAGCTTCACCAAAATCAAGATCCTCTGGATACAAATTCTTGAGCTCCTTGAACCCAACCACTTCAATCTGCATTTCTGTCAGCAGTAGTTGCCTTCTGCTAAGAGCATCTGCAACCCTATTAGACTTTCCACTCCTGTGTTTCAAAACAAATGTATAACTCTGCAAAAATTCAACCCATTTCAAATGCTTTTGATTCAACTTTCCTTGACTATTCAAATATTGCAAAGCTTGATGATCAGTATACAAAACAAACTCCTTAGGAAGCAAATAGTGTCTCCACTTCTTTAATGCTTGAACTATAGCATAAAATTCCTGATCATAAACAGAATATTTTCTCTTGGCATCATTCAACTTCTCACTGAAATAAGCAATAGGTTTCCCTTCTTGGCTCATAACAGCTCCTATTGCAGTACCACTAGCATCACAATCTACTTGAAACACCTTATTAAAATCTAGAAGTGCTAAAACAGGTTGTTCTGTAACTTTTTATTTCAACAATTGAAAACTCTTTTCTGCCCCATTAGTCCACTTAAACTCTTTTCTATCCCCTCTCATTGTTTCAGTCAAGGGTCCACAAATACTGCTAAAATTTTTGATAAAATTTCTGTAAAAGCTAGCTAGACCATGAAAAGATCTTACCTCAGTAGCATTCCTTGGAGTAGGCCATTCAAGGATAGCCTGTACCTTCTTTGGGTCCATTTTTAGACCTTCTCCTGAAACTACAAACCCCAAATACACCAACTCTTTCTTCACAAAACTGCACTTCTTCAAATTAATCAACAATTTCTCTTCTCTCACCTTCTCAAATACCATACGAATATGCATCATATGCTCCTCCAATGTCTTACTAAAGATCAGAATATCATCTAGGTAAACAATGACAAACTTACCTAAAAATTCTTTCAGAACCTCGTTCATGAGCCGCATGAAAGTGCTCTGTGCATTGGTTAGCCCAAAAGGCATGACTAACCACTCATACAGTCCTTCCTTTGTCTTGAAGGCAGTCTTCCATTCATCTCCTTCTCTAATCCGAATCTGATGATATCCACTTTTCAGATCTATCTTTGAAAAATACACAGCTCCACTCAAACAGTCCATAATATCATCCATTCGTGGCAATGGAAACCTGTACTTGATTGTGATCTTGTTTATTGCCCTAGAATCTGTACACATCCTCCATTCTCCATTCTTCTTTGGTGCTAATACTGCTGGTACAGCACAAGGACTCAGACTCTCACGGATTAATCCTTTCTGTAACAGTTCATGTACCTGTCTGTTCAACTCCTCACTTTCTGCAGGCGTCATTCTATGTGCTGCCTTATTCGGCAAACTCGCTCCTGGGATCAAATCCATTTGATGACTGATCTTCCTGACTGGTGGTAATCCATCAGGCTCGTTATCGGATACAATATCCTGAAACTCATTCAACAAATCTGCAACTTCTACAGGAACATCTTCTACTTCCTCTTTACCAGCTTTTGGGATTAAAGCAAAACATACATGCTCATGCCTCATACCATCTAGGAAATTTCTTCCATCAACAAAAGTTATCCTTGCATTACCACATACCTTTTCTGCAGTCTCCTTCAATGGTTTTAGCTTATGTCGCACTCCATCCTTTGTCAGGGAATAGGTATTCGCACGACCATCATGTACAACACATCTGTCAAACTGCCATGGTCTACCCAACAACATATGACATGCATCCATAAATATGATATCACACAATACCTCATCTTGGTATCCGCCAATCTTGAACTTCACCAGGCATTGTTCATTGACCATGACCTTGTGGTCATCTTGTACCCAGGCAATCCGATATGGATGTGGGTGTTTCTGTCTCTTGAGCTTCAACTTTGTCACCATCTTTTCTGACACCAAATTGTCAGTGCTTCCACTATCGATAATCACATCACAACATTTACCTTCACACTTGCACCTGGTGCGAAACAAGCTCCTCCTTTGCTCAGGTTCATTCTCACCACTCAACAGGACTCTTCTGTTAATCAACGTTTCTCCTCTTTCAGCATCTTCAGAATTTGATGATCTGGCATCTTCATCTACATGTGCAACTCTGGCCTGGCCTTCATTTCTCCTGTCTGTTCTGCCTTGGCACTGAGGACATTCAAATGCCCTATGACCTTCTTCTCCACAGTGAAAACATGTTCCACGGAAGCCACCTCTTCCAGATCCTTGTCCTCTTCCTCTTCCTCTCTGATCTCTATTATTCTGATCTTGGAAACGATTGGAATTATTTCCTCGCTGATTCTGACTGCTACTGGCCTCATCCTTCTTTTTCGTATCTTCATTCCGGCCACCATATGACCGTCCACCAGATCTTCGCATGACCTTTCAGCCTGGCCTTCGCAAATTTGACCCTATCAGGATCCTCAACATCTTCATACTCAAAATATTCCTCACATTCATTAATCCAGTCGATCAATTCCTCTGGGTTAAGATTTCCAGAAAATGTAGGAACCTCAATCTTAGGTCTTTTCCCAATCTTGGAAATCACCCGAAAAAGTCTTTCTTCCTCATGGTTCACAATTTCAACTTCTCCTTCTTGATATTCTTCTTCGGCTTCATCCTCGCTTTCGTCTCTGACATTAAGATTCATTCCTCTGCGAATCTCTTCTTGCAATGCTCGCACTTGTCTCTGCAGCTCTCTAACCTCAGGTGTTACAACACCAGCTCTTCCGCCACGTTCCCTTCGTGGAGGCATTTTCGCGATGCGCGCTGAAACCCTAGCCACGGTCCTGGTGCAAACTGCCTCACAGTCGGCGATCTGTTTACACACTCAAGATCTCCTGCTCTGATACCATTTGATGAAGGGTGCTCCCCTTAATACCACAAACACATAACAGAAATAGAGAAACAACAACAATATGCAAGAACAGAAAATTGGCTTCTTATTATCTCCACAAATGTGAAATTACAAACTTTCAGAATTACAATATGCAAAGCCACATGGGCATTCCCTTACAATATTCTATAGGACAAAGCCTCGAATCAATACCCAGATCTACTACCCAGAACTATTCTGAACTGCCTAAGACAATAATACAACCTTCCTTATATAGGCAATTTTCCACCGCCTGGGAAGGTTCCAGAATTTTAGCCAATAAGGCCGACCAAACTTAGAATTATTTTTTTTTATTTTACATTTTGTTACATCATAGTCGGCTCAAAATAAATTTTGAAACCCGAACATAAATTTTGAAGAAAAATCATTTTCCGCCATTTCAGGTGATCCAACTTCCGAAGACCATAAGTGATCACCAGTTGACCCGATTGACTATTGTAACCCCATTTCGGAAAGGGCGCGAGGAGCTCTACAACGCCTGAATCAAGCAAGCTTCATTCAGCCCAAAATTCGACCTCATCCGGGGCCTCTAAAGCCTTCAAAACTGAGTTCGAAGTTTCTGTACCCTGCTGCCAATACCGAAAATCTTCAATATCTTCCAATATACATTTGATCTGGCAATGAAACTTTACTGGCAGACTTATATGACCAAAATGAACCTCCAAGAAAGAAATCAGATCATTCTGAGCACATACAAAAATTACCAAAAATAGTAACTTTCCATAAATAGCAGCTCTGCACAAAATAGCCCTTATTGAATACAAAAATAGAAATATTTTTGGGTGATGCAAGATTGCTCTTACACCCAGGATGCTCCTGCATCAGACACCCAGGGTAATTTGAGAAGTGACCCTGTCACGACTCAGGTGTGCAGAGGAAAACCAAGACGGCTAATCTCCTCCTTTGTCAGCCATGATGAATCTTCAACAGGTCATCCTTTCCACTTGACCAGATATTCTTCATATATCATGTTCCTTGTGCTTCTGCCAATACGACTGTCCAGTATATCTTCGATCTCCTTAGTGTCTGAAGTAGTTGCTGGAATACTCCACTGTGCTGCTGTGATCTCATCTTCAACACCTCCTTCATGATACTCTGTCAGGTCTGAAATGTTAAACACTGGTGAAATATTTAGCTCAGTAGGTAATTCTACCTCATATGCGTTTCCTGAATCATGTTTCTTCAGTATCCTACATGGTCCAAACTTCTTCATTTTCAGCTTGTTATATGTACCAACTGGAAACCGCTCCTTCCGCAAATGAACCATGACTTCATCACCAACTTGAAATTCCTTATACCTCCTTTTCTCATCTGCCTTAGCCTTATACTGTGCGTTCATTTTGGTAATATGCTTCCTCACCTCCCCATGGATGTTCTTCAAGTGTTCTGCAAAATCCTCAGCTTCAGCACTACTTATTTCTCCTTTATCTATCTTCCTCAATTCAGATGCATTTCTTGGACTACTTCCATATACAATCTGGAATGGTGATTTGCCAGTGCTCCTGTTGACAGAATTATTGTATGCAAATTCTGCCTGTGGTAAAATAAAATCCCATCCTGTTGGCTTATCTCCAACCAAACATCTCAGCAAATTTCCCAAACTCCTATTCACCACCTCTGTCTGTCCATCAGTCTGTGGATGATGTGATGAACTGAACTTCAAATCTGTCTTTAACTTCTTCCACAATGTACGCCAGAAATATCCAACAAACTTAGTGTCCCGATCTGAAACTATGGTCTTTGGCAAACCATAAAGTCTCACTACTTCTCTGAAAAACAATTCTGCTACATGAACAGCATCATTAGTCTTCTTGTAGGGAATGAAATGTGCCATCTTTGAAAATCTGTCAACTACCACAAAAATTGAATCGTGTCCCCGCTGTGTCCTCGGTAAACCAAGAACAAAGTCCATACTGATATCCTCCCAAGGCTTCTCTGGTATAGGTAATGGCTGATACAACCCTGTATTCTGCTTCACTCCTTTCGCCATCTGACATACTCTGCAACTCTGTACAAACTTCTTCACATCTTGCTGCAATTGTGGCCAATAATAATTCTCACCAACCAAAGCAAGGGTTTTATGACGACCAAAGTGTCCAGCCAATCCTCCACTATGCTTCTCCTTGATGAGATTCTCCCTCATAGAACTTCGTGGAATGCAAAACTGACTCCCTCTGAATAGCATATCATCCTGGATGATGAAATCCAACCATTTCGTCCTGTCTAGAGTAACAGGTTCTTTACAAGCTTTCCAAGCTTCACCAAAATCAAGATCCTCTGGATACAAATTCTTGAGCTCCTTGAACCCAACCACTTCAATCTGCATTTCTGTCAGCAGTAGTTGCCTTCTGCTAAGAGCATCTGCAACCCTATTAGACTTTCCACTCCTGTGTTTCAAAACAAATGTATAACTCTGCAAAAATTCAACCCATTTCAAATGCTTTTGATTCAACTTTCCTTGACTATTCAAATATTGCAAAGCTTGATGATCAGTATACAAAACAAACTCCTTAGGAAGCAAATAGTGTCTCCACTTCTTTAATGCTTGAACTATAGCATAAAATTCCTGATCATAAACAGAATATTTTCTCTTGGCATCATTCAACTTCTCACTGAAATAAGCAATAGGTTTCCCTTCTTGGCTCATAACAGCTCCTATTGCAGTACCACTAGCATCACAATCTACTTGAAACACCTTATTAAAATCTGGAAGTGCTAAAACAGGTTGTTCTGTAACTTTTTATTTCAACAATTGAAAACTCTTTTCTGCCCCATTAGTCCACTTAAACTCTTTTCTATCCCCTCTCATTGTTTCAGTCAAGGGTCCACAAATACTGCTAAAATTTTTGATAAAATTTCTGTAAAAGCTAGCTAGACCATGAAAAGATCTTACCTCAGTAGCATTCCTTGGAGTAGGCCATTCAAGGATAGCCTGTACCTTCTTTGGGTCCATTTTTAGACCTTCTCCTGAAACTACAAACCCCAAATACACCAACTCTTTCTTCACAAAACTTCACTTCTTCAAATTAATTAACAATTTCTCTTCTCTCAGCTTCTCAAATACCATACGAATATGCATCATATGCTCCTCCAATGTCTTACTAAAGATCAGAATATCATCTAGGTAAACAATGACAAACTTACCTAAAAATTCTTTCAGAACCTCGTTCATGAGCCGCATGAAAGTGCTCTGTGCATTGGTTAGCCCAAAAGGCATGACTAACCACTCATACAGTCCTTCCTTTGTCTTGAAGGCAGTCTTCCATTCATCTCCTTCTCTGATCCGAATCTGATGATATCCACTTTTCAGATCTATCTTTGAAAAATACACAGCTCCACTCAAACAGTCCATAATATCATCCATTCGTGGCAATGGAAACCTGTACTTGATTGTGATCTTGTTTATTGCCCTAGAATCTGTACACATCCTCCATTCTCCATTCTTCTTTGGTGCTAATACTACTGGTACAGCACAGGGACTCAGACTCTCACGGATTAATCCTTTCTGTAACAGTTCATGTACTTGTCTGTTCAACTCCTCACTTTCTGTAGGTGTCATTCTATGTGCTGCCTTATTCGGCAAACTCGCTTCTGGGATCAAATCCATTTGATGACTGATCTTCCTGACTGGTGGTAATCCATCAGGCACGTTATCGGATACAATATCCTGAAACTCATTCAACAAATCTGCAACTTCTACAGGAACATCTTCTACTTCCTCTTTACCAGCTTTTGGGATTAAAGCAAAACATACATGCTCATGCCTCATACCATTTAGGAAATTTCTTCCATCAACAAAAGTTATCCTTGCATTACCACATACCTTTTCTGCAGTCTCCTTCAATGGTTTTAGCTTATGTCGCACTCCATCCTTTGTCAGGGAATAGGTATTCGCACGACCATCATGTACAACACATCTGTCAAACTGCCATGGTCTACCCAACAACATATGACATGCATCCATAAATATGATATCACACAATACCTCATCTTGGTATCCGCCAATCTTGAACTTCACCAGGCATTGTTCATTGACCATGACCTTGTGGTCATCTTGTACCCAGGCAATCCGATATGGATGTGGGTGTTTCTGTCTCTTGAGCTTCAACTTTGTCACCATCTCTTCTGACACCAAATTGTCAGTGCTTCCACTATCGATAATCACATCACAACATTTACCTTCACACTTGCACCTGGTGCGAAACAAGCTCCTCCTTTGCTCAGGTTCATTCTCACCACTCAACAGGACTCTTCTGTTAATCAACGTTTCTCCTCTTTCAGCATCTTCAGAATTTGATGATCTGGCATCTTCATCTACATGTGCAACTCTGGCCTGGCCTTCATTTCTCCTGTCTGTTCTGCCTTGGCACTGAGGACATTCAAATGCCCTATGACCTTCTTCTCCACAGTGAAAACATGTTCCACGGAAGCCACCTCTTCCAGATCCTTGTCCTCTTCCTCTTCCTCTCTGATCTCTATTATTCTGATCTTGGAAACGATTGGAATTATTTCCTCGCTGATTCTGACTGCTACTGGCCTCATCCTTCTTTTTCGTATCTTCATTCCGGCCACCATATGACCGTCCACCAGATCTTCGCATGACCTTTCAGCCTGGCCTTCGCAAATTTGACCCTATCAGGATCCTCAACATCTTCATACTCAAAATATTCCTCACATTCATTAATCCAGTCGATCAATTCCTCTGGGTTAAGATTTCCAGAAAATGTAGGAACCTCAATCTTAGGTCTTTTCCCAATCTTGGAAATCACCCGAAAAAGTCTTTCTTCCTCATGGTTCACAATTTCAACTTCTCCTTCTTGATATTCTTCTTCGGCTTCATCCTCGCTTTCGTCTCTGACATTAAGATTCATTCCTCTGCGAATCTCTTCTTGCAATGCTCGCACTTGTCTCTGCAGCTCTCTAACCTCAGGTGTTACAACACCAGCTCTTCCGCCACGTTCCCTTCGTGGAGGCATTTTCGCGATGCGCGCTGAAACCCTAGCCACGGTCCTGGTGCAAACTGCCTCACAGTCGGCGATCTGTTTACACACTCAAGATCTCCTGCTCTGATACCATTTGATGAAGGGTGCTCCCCTTAATACCACAAACACATAACAGAAATAGAGAAACAACAACAATATGCAAGAACAGAAAATTGGCTTCTTATTATCTCCACAAATGTGGAATTACAAACTTTCAGAATTACAATATGCAAAGCCACATGGGCATTCCCTTACAATATTCTATAGGACAAAGCCTCGAATCAATACCCAGATCTACTACCCAGAACTATTCTGAACTGCCTAAGACAATAATACAACCTTCCTTATATAGGCAATTTTCCACCGCCTGGGAAGGTTCCAGAATTTTAGCCAATAAGGCTGACCAAACTTAGAATTTTGTTTTTTTATTTTACATTTTGTTACATCATAGTCGGCTCAAAATAAATTTTGAAACCCGAACATAAATTTTGAAGAAAAATCATTTTCCGCCATTTCAGGTGATCCAACTTCCGAAGACCATAAGTGATCACCAGTTGACCCGATTGACTATTGTAACCCCATTTCGGAAAGGGCGCGAGGAGCTCTACAACGCCTAAATCAAGCAAGCTTCATTCAGCCCAAAATTTGACCTCATCCGGGGCCTCTAAAGCCTTCAAAACTGAGTTCGAAGTTTCTGTACCCTGCTGCCAATACCGAAAATCTTCAATATCTTCCAATATACACTTGATCTGGCAATGAAACTTTACTGGCAGACTTATATGACCAAAATGAACCTCCAAGAAAGAAATCAGATCATTCTGAGCACATACAAAAATTACCAAAAATAGTAACTTTCCATAAATAGCAGCTCTGCACAAAATAGCCCTTATTGAATACAAAAATAGAAATATTTTTGGGTGATGCAAGATTGCTCTTACACCCAGGATGCTCCTGCATCAGACACCCAGGGTAATTTGAGAAGTGACCCTGTCACGACTCAGGTGTGCAGAGGAAAACCAAGACGGCTAATCTCCTCCTTTGTCAGCCATGATGAATCTTCAATAGGTCGTCCTTTCCACTTGACCAGATATTCTTCATATATCCTGTTCCTTGTGCTTCTGCCAATACGACTGTCCAGTATATCTTCGATCTCCTTAGTGTCTGAAGTAGTTGCTGGAATACTCCACTGTGCTGCTGTGATCTCATCTTCAACACCTCCTTCATGATACTCTGTCAGGTCTGAAATGTTAAACACTGGTGAAATATTTAGCTCAGTAGGCAATTCTACCTCATATGCGTTTCCTGAATCATGTTTCTTCAGTATCCTACATGGTCCAAACTTTTTCATTTTCAGCTTGTTATATGTACCAACTGGAAACCGCTCCTTCCGCAAATGAACCATGACTTCATCACCAACTTGAAATTCCTTATACCTCTTTTTCTCATCTGCCTTAGCCTTATACTGTGCGTTCATCTTGGTAATATGCTTCCTCACCTCCCCATGGATGTTCTTCAAGTGTTCTGCAAAATCCTCAGCTTCAGCACTACTTATTTCTCCTTTATCTATCTTCCTCAATTCAGATGCATTTCTTGGACTACTTCCATATACAATCTAGAATGGTGATTTGCCAGTGCTCCTGTTGACAGAATTATTGTATGCAAATTCTGCCTGTGGTAAAATAAAATCCCATCCTGTTGGCTTATCTCCAACCAAACATCTCAGCAAATTTCCCAAACTCTTATTCACCACCTCTGTCTGTCCATCAGTCTGTGGATGATGTGATGAACTGAACTTCAAATCTGTCTTTAACTTCTTCCACAATGTACGCCAGAAATATCCAACAAACTTAGTGTCCCGATCTGAAACTGTGGTCTTTGGCAAACCATGAAGTCTCACTACTTCTCTGAAAAATAATTCTGCTACATGAACAGCATCATTAGTCTTCTTGTAGGGAATGAAATGTGCCATCTTTGAAAATCTGTCAACTACCACAAAAATTGAATCGTGTCCCCGCTGTGTCCTCGGTAAACCAAGAACAAAGTCCATACTGATATCCTCCCAAGGCTTCTCTGGTATAGGTAATGGCTGATACAACCCTGTATTCTGCTTCACTCCTTTCGCCATCTGACATACTCTGCAACTCTGTACAAACTTCTTCACATCTTGCTGCAATTGTGGCCAATAATAATTCTCACCAACCAAAGCAAGGGTTTTATGACGACCAAAGTGTCCAGCCAATCCTCCACTATGCTTCTCCTTGATGAGATTCTCCCTCATAGAACTTCGTGGAATGCAAAACTGACTCCCTCTGAATAGCATATCATCCTGGATGATGAAATCCAACTATTTCGTCCTGTCTAGAGTAACAGGTTCTTTACAAGCTTTCCAAGCTTCACCAAAATCAAGATCCTCTGGATACAAATTCTTGAGCTCCTTGAACCCAACCACTTCAATCTGCATTTCTGTCAGCAGTAGTTGCCTTCTGCTAAGAGCATCTGCAACCCTATTAGACTTTCCACTCCTGTGTTTCAAAACAAATGTATAACTCTACAAAAATTCAACCCATTTCAAATGCTTTTGATTCAACTTTCCTTGACTATTCAAATATTGCAAAGCTTGATGATCAGTATACAAAACAAACTCCTTAGGAAGCAAATAGTGTCTCCACTTCTTTAATGCTTGAACTATAGCATAAAATTCCTGATCATAAACAGAATATTTTCTCTTGGCATCATTCAACTTCTCACTGAAATAAGCAATAGGTTTCCCTTCTTGGCTCATAACAGCTCCTATTGCAGTACCACTAGCATCACAATCTACTTGAAACACCTTATTAAAATCTGGAAGTGCTAAAACAGGTTGTTCTGTAACTTTTTGTTTCAACAATTGAAAACTCTTTTCTGCCCCATTAGTCCACTTAAACTCTTTTCTATCCCCTCTCATTGTTTCAGTCAAGGGTCCACAAATACTGCTAAAATTTTTGATAAAATTTCTGTAAAAGCTAGCTAGACCATGAAAAGATCTTACCTCAGTAGCATTCCTTGGAGTAGGCCATTCAAGGATAGCCTGTACCTTCTTTGGGTCCATTTTTAGACCTTCTCCTGAAACTACAAACCCCAAATACACCAACTCTTTCTTCACAAAACTGCACTTCTTCAAATTAATCAACAATTTCTCTTCTCTCAGCTTCTCAAATACCATACGAATATGCATCATATGCTCCTCCAATGTCTTACTAAAGATCAGAATATCATCTAGGTAAACAATGACAAACTTACCTAAAAATTCTTTCAGAACCTCGTTCATGAGCCGCATGAAAGTGCTCTGTGCATTGGTTAGCCCAAAAGGCATGACTAACCACTCATACAGTCCTTCCTTTGTCTTGAAGGCAGTCTTCCATTCATCTCCTTCTCTGATCCGAATCTGATGATATCCACTTTTCAGATCTATCTTTGAAAAATACACAGCTCCACTCAAACAGTCCATAATATCATCCATTCGTGGCAATGGAAACCTGTACTTGATTGTGATCTTGTTTATTGCCCTAGAATCTGTACACATCCTCCATTCTCCATTCTTCTTTGGTGCTAATACTGCTGGTACAGCACAGGGACTCAGACTCTCACGGATTAATCCTTTCTGTAACAGTTCATGTACTTGTCTATTCAACTCCTCACTTTCTGCAGGCGTCATTCTGTGTGCTGCCTTATTCGGCAAACTCGCTCCTGGGATCAAATCCATTTGATGACTGATCTTCCTGACTGGTGGTAATCCATCAGGCACGTTATCGGATACAATATCCTGAAACTAATTCAACAAATCTGCAACTTCTACAGGAACATCTTCTACTTCCTCGTTACCAGCTTTTGGGATTAAAGCAAAACATACATGCTCATGCCTCATACAATCTAGGAAATTTTTTTCATCAACAAAAGTTATCCTTGCATTACCACATACCTTTTCTGCAGTCTCCTTCAATGGTTTTAGCTTATGTCGCACTCCATCCTTTGTCAGGGAATAGGTATTCGCACGACCATCATGTACAACACATCTGTCAAACTGCCATGGTCTACCCAACAACATATGACATGCATCCATAAATATGATATCACACAATACCTCATCTTGGTATCCGCCAATTTTGAACTTCACCAGGCATTGTTCATTGACCATGACCTTGTGGTCATCTTGTACCCAGGCAATCCGATATGGATGTGGGTGTTTCTGTCTCTTGAGCTTCAACTTTGTCACCATCTCTTCTGACACCAAATTGTCAGTGCTTCCACTATCGATAATCACATCACAACATTTACCTTCACACTTGCACCTGGTTCGAAACAAGCTCCTCCTTTGCTCAGGTTCATTCTCACCACTCAACAGGACTCTTCTGTTAATCAACGTTTCTCCTCTTTCAGCATCTTCAGAATTTGATGATCTGGCATCTTCATCTACATGTGCAACTCTGGCCTGGCCTTCATTTCTCCTGTCTGTTCTGCCTTGGCACTGAGGACATTCAAATGCCCTATGACCTTCTTCTCCACAGTGAAAACATGTTCCACGGAAGCCACCTCTTCCAGATCCTTGTCCTCTTCCTCTTCCTCTCTGATCTCTATTATTCTGATCTTGGAAACGATTGGAATTATTTCCTCTCTGATTCTGACTGCTACTGGCCTCATCCTTCTTTTTCGTATCTTCATTCCGGCCACCATATGACCGTCCACCAGATCTTCGCATGACCTTTCAGCCTGGCCTTCGCAAATTTGACCCTATCAGGATCCTCAACATCTTCATACTCAAAATATTCCTCACATTCATTAATCCAGTCGATCAATTCCTCTGGGTTAAGATTTCCAGAAAATGTAGGAACCTCAATCTTAGGTCTTTTCCCAATCTTGGAAATCACCCGAAAAAGTCTTTCTTCCTCATGGTTCACAATTTCAACTTCTCCTTCTTGATATTCTTCTTCGGCTTCATCCTCGCTTTCGTCTCTGACATTAAGATTCATTCCTCTGCGAATCTCTTCTTGCAATGCTCGCACTTGTCTCTGCAGCTCTCTAACCTCAGGTGTTACAACACCAGCTCTTCCGCCACGTTCCCTTCGTGGAGGCATTTTCGCGATGCGCGCTGAAACCCTAGCCACGGTCCTGGTGCAAACTGCCTCACAGTCGGCGATCTGTTTACACACTCAAGATCTCCTGCTCTGATACCATTTGATGAAGGGTGCTCCCCTTAATACCACAAACACATAACAGAAATAGAGAAACAACAACAATATGCAAGAACAGAAAATTGGCTTCTTATTATCTCCACAAATGTGGAATTACAAACTTTCAGAATTACAATATGCAAAGCCACATGGGCATTCCCTTACAATATTTTATAGGACAAAGCCTCGAATCAATACCCAGATCTACTACCCAGAACTATTCTGAACTGCCTAAGACAATAATACAACCTTCCTTATATAGGCAATTTTCCACCGCCTGGGAAGGTTCCAGAATTTTAGCCAATAAGGCCGACCAAACTTAGAATTATTTTTTTTTATTTTACATTTCGTTACATCATAGTCGGCTCAAAATAAATTTTGAAACCCGAACATAAATTTTGAAGAAAAATCATTTTCCGCCATTTCAGGTGATCCAACTTCCGAAGACCATAAGTGATCACCAGTTGACCCGATTGACTATTGTAACCCTATTTCGGAAAGGGCGCGAGGAGCTCTACAACGCCTGAATCAAGCAAGCTTCATTCAGCCCAAAATTCGACCTCATCCGGGGCCTCTAAAGCCTTCAAAACTGAGTTCGAAGTTTCTGTACCCTGCTGCCAATACCGAAAATCTTCAATATCTTCCAATATACACTTGATCTGGCAATGAAACTTTACTGGCAGACTTATATGACCAAAATGAACCTCCAAGAAAGAAATCAGATCATTCTGAGCACATACAAAAATTACCAAAAATAGTAACTTTCCATAAATAGCAACTCTGCACAAAATAGCCCTTATTGAATACAAAAATAGAAATATTTTTGGGTGATGCAAGATTGCTCTTACACCCAGGATGCTCCTGCATCAGACACCCAGGGTAATTTGAGAAGTGACCCTGTCACGACTCAGGTGTGCAGAGGAAAACCAAGACGGCTAATCTCCTCCTTTGTCAGCCATGATGAATCTTCAACAGGTCGTCCTTTCCACTTGACCAGATATTCTTCATATATCCTGTTCCTTGTGCTTCTGCCAATACGACTGTCCAGTATATCTTCGATCTCCTTAGTGTCTGAAGTAGTTGCTGGAATACTCCACTATGCTGCTGTGATCTCATCTTCAACACCTCCTTCATGATACTCTGTCAGGTCTGAAATGTTAAACACTGGTGAAATATTTAGCTCAGTAGGCAATTCTACCTCATATGCGTTTCCTGAATCATGTTTCTTCAGTATCCTACATGGTCCAAACTTTTTCATTTTCAGCTTGTTATATGTACCAACTGGAAACCGCTCCTTCCGCAAATGAACCATGACTTCATCACCAACTTGAAATTCCTTATACCTCCTTTTCTCATCTGCCTTAGCCTTATACTGTGCGTTCATCTTGGTAATATGCTTCCTCACCTCCCCATGGATGTTCTTCAAGTGTTCTGCAAAATCCTCAGCTTCAGCACTACTTATTTCTCCTTTATCTATCTTCCTCAATTCAGATGCATTTCTTGGACTACTTCCATATACAATCTGGAATGGTGATTTGCCAGTGCTCCTGTTGACAGAATTATTGTATGCAAATTCTGCCTGTGGTAAAATAAAATCCCATCCTGTTGGCTTATCTCCAACCAAACATCTCAGCAAATTTCCCAAACTCTTATTCACCACCTCTGTCTGTCCATCAGTCTGTGGATGATGTGATGAACTGAACTTCAAATCTGTCTTTAACTTCTTCCACAATGTACGCCAGAAATATCCAACAAACTTAGTGTCCCGATCTGAAACTGTGGTCTTTGGCAAACCATGAAGTCTCACTACTTCTCTGAAAAATAATTCTGCTACATGAACAGCATCATTAGTCTTCTTGTAGGGAATGAAATGTGCCATCTTTGAAAATCTGTCAACTACCACAAAAATTGAATCGTGTCCCCGCTGTGTCCTCGGTAAACCAAGAACAAAGTCCATACTGATATCCTCCCAAGGCTTCTCTGGTATAGGTAATGGCTGATACAACCCTGTATTCTGCTTCACTCCTTTCGCCATCTGACATACTCTGCAACTCTGTACAAACTTCTTCACATCTTGCTGCAATTGTGGCCAATAATAATTCTCACCAACCAAAGCAAGGGTTTTATGACGACCAAAGTGTCCAGCCAATCCTCCACTATGCTTCTCCTTGATGAGATTCTCCCTCATAGAACTTCGTGGAATGCAAAACTGACTCCCTCTGAATAGCATATCATCCTGGATGATGAAATCCAACCATTTCGTCCTGTCTAGAGTAACAGGTTCTTTACAAGCTTTCCAAGCTTCACCAAAATCAAGATCCTCTGGATACAAATTCTTGAGCTCCTTGAACCCAACCACTTCAATCTGCATTTCTGTCAGCAGTAGTTGCCTTCTGCTAAGAGCATCTGCAACCCTATTAGACTTTCCACTCCTGTGTTTCAAAACAAATGTATAACTCTACAAAAATTCAACCCATTTCAAATGCTTTTGATTCAACTTTCCTTGACTATTCAAATATTGCAAAGCTTGATGATCAGTATACAAAACAAACTCCTTAGGAAGCAAATAGTGTCTCCACTTCTTTAATGCTTGAACTATAGCATAAAATTCCTGATCATAAACAGAATATTTTCTCTTGGCATCATTCAACTTCTCACTGAAATAAGCAATAGGTTTCCCTTCTTGGCTCATAACAGCTCCTATTGCAGTACCACTAGCATCACAATCTACTTGAAACACCTTATTAAAATCTGGAAGTGCTAAAACAGGTTGTTCTGTAACTTTTTGTTTCAACAATTGAAAACTCTTTTCTGCCCCATTAGTCCACTTAAACTCTTTTCTATCCCCTCTCATTGTTTCAGTCAAGGGTCCACAAATACTGCTAAAATTTTTGATAAAATTTCTGTAAAAGCTAGCTAGACCATGAAAAGATCTTACCTCAGTAGCATTCCTTGGAGTAGGCCATTCAAGGATAGCCTGTACCTTCTTTGGGTCCATTTTTAGACCTTCTCCTGAAACTACAAACCCCAAATACACCAACTCTTTCTTCACAAAACTGCACTTCTTCAAATTAATCAACAATTTCTCTTCTCTCAGCTTCTCAAATACCATACGAATATGCATCATATGCTCCTCCAATGTCTTACTAAAGATCAGAATATCATCTAGGTAAACAATGACAAACTTACCTAAAAATTCTTTCAGAACCTCGTTCATGAGCCGCATGAAAGTGCTCTGTGCATTGGTTAGCCCAAAAGGCATGACTAACCACTCATACAGTCCTTCCTTTGTCTTGAAGGCAGTCTTCCATTCATCTCCTTCTCTGATCCGAATCTGATGATATCCACTTTTCAGATCTATCTTTGAAAAATACACAGCTCCACTCAAACAGTCCATAATATCATCCATTCGTGGCAATGGAAACCTGTACTTGATTGTGATCTTGTTTATTGCCCTAGAATCTGTACACATCCTCCATTCTCCATTCTTCTTTGGTGCTAATACTGCTGGTACAGCACAGGGACTCAGACTCTCACGGATTAATCCTTTCTGTAACAGTTCATGTACTTGTCTATTCAACTCCTCACTTTCTGCAGGCGTCATTCTGTGTGCTGCCTTATTCGGCAAACTCGCTCCTGGGATCAAATCCATTTGATGACTGATCTTCCTGACTGGTGGTAATCCATCAGGCACGTTATCGGATACAATATCCTGAAACTAATTCAACAAATCTGCAACTTCTACAGGAACATCTTCTACTTCCTCGTTACCAGCTTTTGGGATTAAAGCAAAACATACATGCTCATGCCTCATACAATCTAGGAAATTTTTTTCATCAACAAAAGTTATCCTTGCATTACCACATACCTTTTCTGCAGTCTCCTTCAATGGTTTTAGCTTATGTCGCACTCCATCCTTTGTCAGGGAATAGGTATTCGCACGACCATCATGTACAACACATCTGTCAAACTGCCATGGTCTACCCAACAACATATGACATGCATCCATAAATATGATATCACACAATACCTCATCTTGGTATCCGCCAATTTTGAACTTCACCAGGCATTGTTCATTGACCATGACCTTGTGGTCATCTTGTACCCAGGCAATCCGATATGGATGTGGGTGTTTCTGTCTCTTGAGCTTCAACTTTGTCACCATCTCTTCTGACACCAAATTGTCAGTGCTTCCACTATCGATAATCACATCACAACATTTACCTTCACACTTGCACCTGGTTCGAAACAAGCTCCTCCTTTGCTCAGGTTCATTCTCACCACTCAACAGGACTCTTCTGTTAATCAACGTTTCTCCTCTTTCAGCATCTTCAGAATTTGATGATCTGGCATCTTCATCTACATGTGCAACTCTGGCCTGGCCTTCATTTCTCCTGTCTGTTCTGCCTTGGCACTGAGGACATTCAAATGCCCTATGACCTTCTTCTCCACAGTGAAAACATGTTCCACGGAAGCCACCTCTTCCAGATCCTTGTCCTCTTCCTCTTCCTCTCTGATCTCTATTATTCTGATCTTGGAAACGATTGGAATTATTTCCTCTCTGATTCTGACTGCTACTGGCCTCATCCTTCTTTTTCGTATCTTCATTCCGGCCACCATATGACCGTCCACCAGATCTTCGCATGACCTTTCAGCCTGGCCTTCGCAAATTTGACCCTATCAGGATCCTCAACATCTTCATACTCAAAATATTCCTCACATTCATTAATCCAGTCGATCAATTCCTCTGGGTTAAGATTTCTAGAAAATGTAGGAACCTCAATCTTAGGTCTTTTCCCAATCTTGGAAATCACCCGAAAAAGTCTTTCTTCCTCATGGTTCACAATTTCAACTTCTCCTTCTTGATATTCTTCTTCGGCTTCATCCTCG
The DNA here is from genome assembly GCA_027943335.1 of Chamaecyparis obtusa. Lineage (NCBI taxonomy): Eukaryota > Viridiplantae > Streptophyta > Pinopsida > Cupressales > Cupressaceae > Chamaecyparis > Chamaecyparis obtusa. Next base: position 280,255 of record BSBK01000587.1, read on the forward strand.
CTTTCGTCTCTGACATTAAGATTCATTCCTCTGCGAATCTCTTCTTGCAATGCTCGCACTTGTCTCTGCAGCTCTCTAACCTCAGGTGTTACAACACCAGCTCTTCCGCCACGTTCCCTTCGTGGAGGCATTTTCGCGATGCGCGCTGAAACCCTAGCCACGGTCCTGGTGCAAACTGCCTCACAGTCGGCGATCTATTTACACACTCAAGATCTCCTGCTCTGATACCATTTGATGAAGGGTGCTCCCCTTAATACCACAAACACATAACAGAAATAGAGAAACAACAACAATATGCAAGAACAGAAAATTAGCTTCTTATTATCTCCACAAATGTGGAATTACAAACTTTCAGAATTACAATATGCAAAGCCACATGGGCATTCCCTTACAATATTCTATAGGACAAAGCCTCGAATCAATACCCAGATCTACTACCCAGAACTATTCTGAACTGCCTAAGACAATAATACAACCTTCCTTATATAGGCAATTTTCCACCGCCTGGGAAGGTTCCAGAATTTTAGCCAATAAGGCCGACCAAACTTAGAATTATTTTTTTTTATTTTACATTTCGTTACATCATAGTCGGCTCAAAATAAATTTTGAAACCCGAACAGAAATTTTGAAGAAAAATCATTTTCCGCCATTTCAGGTGATCCAACTTCCGAAGACCATAAGTGATCACCAGTTGACCCGATTGACTATTGTAACCCCATTTCGGAAAGGGCGCGAGGAGCTCTACAACGCCTAAATTAAGCAAGCTTCATTCAGCCCAAAATTCGACCTCATCCGGGGCCTCTAAAGCCTTCAAAACTGAGTTCGAAGTTTCTGTACCCTGCTGCCAATACCGAAAATCTTCAATATCTTCCAATATACACTTGATCTGGCAATGAAACTTTACTGGCAGACTTATATGACCAAAATGAACCTCCAAGAAAGAAATCAGATCATTCTGAGCACATACAAAAATTACCAAAAATAGTAACTTTCCATAAATAGCAGCTCTGCACAAAATAGCCCTTATTGAATACAAAAATAGAAATATTTTTGGGTGATGCAAGATTGCTCTTACACCCAGGATGGTCCTGCATCAATAAATTAATAAACAAAAATAAAAGCTAATTTCTAACCTACTAACTATCCTATCAACACATCAAATCCCCTAAAGGAGCGCATTTCTATGGGGGAATGAGGTGTTGACAAGAACATGACTTGGGCCCACCAACTAGTCCTATCCCCAAGACCTAGGAAAAATGCAAGGGAGAGGCATGGCCTTATTTTAATAGCAAAAAGGTATGATGAAATGACCATAAGGTATGTACGAAAGGGTAGAGAAGAATGTCAGATTTTGGGGAGGAGGAATATATGCCAACTAATAATATCCTTCCCAATTACAAGGAAGCTTCCATTACCTTTATACAATGTAGATTGCAAACAGAGGTAAGTACACATGGAAAAGTACAAGGTGGTTGACTTGTCCATCAAGTCAAGTATTAATTCCAACATGGTAATGTGAGGTATGGGTGCAGGTCTTGGGGGCACGCTTGATCATTAGATAAAACATGATGCAAGCTCCCATTAATGTTGCCTTCCCACTTGCAACCCCAAAGTCCTACATAGGGATAAGGGTAGGATTATTTTATGTTTAAAATGGATTTGAAAATAGCATCATAGGAAAGGGACATAATCTTGGCGTGGGTCCCACTAGGATACATTGGATGAAGTAAGCCTTTAAGTCATTGTTTAGTAACTTTATATTAATAGGATTTAGTGTCTAAAAGCTAGGTTAGACTAGGAGTTTAGGCTTAAGTTAATACTAATCAGGAACATAATATAATGAAGAAGAATATTCCCTGTGGTATGGGAATAATGTCATTCCCATACAAATTCCAGAGAGTAATTTTCTCTAGAAATCTAGAAAATGTCATTGTAAGCAAATATGGCTTCTCCTTCCTTTCTTTGCTTGCTTATTTTTTATCCATTTAAATGCATAGATTATCAGTGACTAAACTAAGGAGATTTGTAGGTTGAATATATTTGTTGTAATAGAAATTTCACATAATAATCCATTATTTTACTTGTTCATTGATGTATACTACAATTTGAAGAGGTTTAGAGGTGGTAATGTTGTTCTTATCTCAAGTAGTTTCTATTGAGTTTGAAGATTGTCTAAGGTAGGATTGAACATAATGAACATAAACAAATTCAATCAATACATTAAGAGACTTCCAATATTCATTTCAATGAAATTTCTTCCTTAAAACAATACATTATTTCTTCTTTATCAACTTGGATAAACATTTAACATGAGAGATTTACACCTCCATTTCAATTAAGTAGAATGCATCAACATGAAAGCAATGAATCCTTATTTACATTTCAACCAATGAAATAACATTTGGTAACCATACATGATTGATAGTATCAAAAGAACATGATTTTCTCAATTCCCTTACAATATACAATTTCATGGTGCTCCAATAAAAAGAATGAAACACTATCCAAATCCACAAGTATGCTCCTACTACAAGGAGAGGTTTCTTCATTACAAAATGCATCAAAATGAGGATCTTACTTCCAAGATCTACCAAAACAAGACATGTGGTGTCTCCATGCAAACACATCCAAAGAATGGACTCCATCAAGCTTCTTCTACATGAATCAAGACATCCATACCTGCAATAAAAAAGGGGAGAACCATGGGATGCTCACCTCCCAACCTAGGTCTCCATGAGACCACCCCCGAGCTTGGAGAACCAAGGCTAAACGGGTATGTTTCAACAAACAAAATGCTCACAAAATACACAAATGCATATACAACAATTTACTCCCTCCCAAGGCTACACAAATGAGTCTTACAAGCTCATTGAAAGAGGGTGAAGGTGGGCTTTTCCAAGGGGAGAATGCCATGGTATTCAACATTTCTCAACATGAGTATTTGTAATGCCCAAAAATTCAGGCCAAAACACAACCAACAAATTTTATTTTTTTAAGGATAAAAGTTCCAAGTTTTGTGATGTGGGTTAAACGGTGTCTATGACAAGGTTCAAAAGAGTTAGGAGGACAACACCTCTACTAAGTTGTTCTCCAAGGTTACTAGCTGTGAAGTTCTAGCGTGAAATCCAAACTAGGATGAGAAGTTGTAACCGTGTTTTCAAAAGGGTTAGGATGATCAATCATGATAGATCACCCTACTAGTTACATCTAGAATTTATTCAGGAAAGTTCCAATTAGCATAATTAATTACTTTAATTAAGATACTAAGTGGAATATTCATTAATAAAAGGTTCGTTAATCAAAATTGTGTACAATCATTGAACGTTAATCTATTAATCGTATAGATTATCAAGGAGTAAAGAATATTCCTAGGGTATTTATAAAATGATATTCTTATATATATAGATTAATAAATTTCTATATATATAAAATAATGTCAAAATAGATTATTATAATTAGATTGCCAATATACAAATATTGAATTTGAAAACAATACATCAATTATACAAATGACCCTAATGAAATAGACCTATATTAATTCAATTAATAATTATAAATTATTAATTAATTAATATAATTATTAACTAATTAATAAATTATAAAATATTAATTAATGATATATAACCAATGATTATAATTAAATTAATTTTATATATATATATATATATATATATATATATATATATATATATATATATATATATATATATATATATATATATATATATATATATATATATATATATATATATATATATATATATATATAATTAATTAATTAATAATTATAATATATTAATTAATTAATATAATTATTAATTAATTAATAAACTATAATAAATTAATTATTATATACATATACTTTATAATAGGTAACATTAAACAATTAATAAATAACAAAATAAATAATTAAATAAAAACAAAGTTAATATAATAACTATCTATTGTTATTAACAAGACATTAATTTCAAAATAACATAATTAACTAACAACCTAAACTAACTTAACAATAAACTAAACTGCCAAATATCCTATACATACTACCTAACCCAAACCCTATCTCCTCATTACTTCTTACTCCTCATCCACGTGCCCCAAGAGATGTCAACATCCCATGTAAGACTATGGGAGCGCATATTGAAGGGGAGATGGGATAGTCTGCAAAAAGGGAATGCTAGCTGGAGGGGCCCACCTAACCCAATGCTAAAATCAAAAACAATAAAAGTATTCATGCCAAAATCAGCGCATGTTAAAGGGGAAAGATAAAGTCAAACAAAGGCTGGCACATGATAAAGGGGGCAAGGGTTGTAGGTCCCACCCCAAATTCAAACCAATCTTGTCCAAAACTCACGCTGCCCAAGGGATGGACCAAACTATGTCCCATGTTAGACAGGAGCATTAAAACTAAAGTGCAGATCATAATTGATTTATTGCAAGGTGAGGGCTACCATACTCTGCGCCATTTTTGGGGGCGTTATGAGGGTGAAGAATATAATAAATATTTTATTGTTAAGGGAAAATAGTGGGTAAAATATATTGTTTTATATTGACTGTGGTATGGATTTTGTATGGGATTTTTATCCCATACAAAATCGAGAGAGCATTTTGCTCTCTAAAAATCTGGAGAGTGCTATTTTGCTATAGCACTATTTTTACAACTTCTTGCTAGATATGAGTAGTAAAACATCGTAAATTTGATAATTTCTTTAATGTATTGAGGAGTCTATGAAATTAAATTTGATAGTGTATCATACAATGATGAATATAGTTTGAATGTTAATCATATGAGATTTCAACATAGTACACTAATATGATCATTTGTTCACAGTTATTTTATTTCAATTTATAGGACTAGAAGTGTGATATTGATCAAATACAGATTATTTTCAACGAATATGAACAATAAATTCATCATATAAGAGACTACTAATTTCATACATCAACCAAACTATGTATTCTTAATGAAATTGATGCAATATCTATTCTATCAACTTTGAGAACTCATTTGCAAAAGAAGAATAACTTCAACTATAGTGAGAGATAGAGGACTTTAATTATGTATGCAAGGATTCATCATATACATTATGAAAACCACTTCAATACATTTACATATACATCAAATAAAGTTAAGACTTCATAGTTACAACAAGGCAATGCAAATGGATAATGCCACACAATGAGGGTTCAAGAAGATAACAGTCTTCTCTCCATTTCATCTTCACAATGGCCCAAAGAAAAGGCATTACAATATCTCTTACATCAAAAGATAAGTCTAAATACAAAGAGATTCACAAAGGAATAATAGGGTTGTTTTCACACAACCACCCAAAATAAGAAACCTCCAAGATAGCACCTTCATTGAGCTTCCACAAAGCTGCAAGAAACAAGGCAAAGGAAAGACCATGGGAAGCTCACCTCCCATCCTAGGCCTCTCATGAGGCCACCCCCGAGCTTGGGGAAAACACATCAAATGGGATACATACACTCATATACAAACACTCACAAGAAACATACAATTGCAAAAATCCAAAATTCCCTCAAGGGTGTAACTAAGGAATTCCATGAACTCCTTTTGTGGGGTGTGAGTGGACAACCCATGGAGACAACCATTGCATAATCATAAACAAGGCCACACATGGACCCAAATATCACAATTTCATAACAAGGCTCACATGGCCAATCTTCCCTCCTTATACCCCCAATGCCTCATGGGCTAAATGCAAGGTTACTTGGGGAAAATCACTCACCCAAGCTTCATCCTTCCCCACACATGGAGGAGACTCTACACATGGAGTTGCCTCCATTTCCCACACCCCCTCTTGATTTCTCTTCCCTCCCAAGGGTGAGTGAATCCAAGAGTAAACAACCCCAAATCCAATTACAAGAAAAACACAATACATTCTTGCTCTCACCATGACCAACCATGGGGAGCTAAAACACAACAAATAAGCAATGCAAGCTTCCTCCATGACCAACGATGGGGAGCCAAAGAACAAATACCCAACACATACAATCTACTACAACAAAAATGAGAGAAAAAATTCCTACCTCAAGTCCAAATGCTAATTGAAGGAGTGTTGAGTCCTTATCCAAATCTCTAAGCTTTTTCCTCCTCTAACTTTTGGTACTCTCTAAAGATAGAGAATGGGTGAACAACCCCCATCCTTCCCCAAAATTCCTCTAAAAAGGGCCTCTAAACCTACCCCCACAAACCTCATAAAGATGGTCCTACCAAGTGGTGACCTAGCACTCCTCTAAGCAAGGTAAGGGGTCAAAAGTATCTTGGGCCATACCACAAATTGGAATTTCGTTCAAGGTTAAATTAGCACTATTGGAGGGAACAAAAAGTCAATATATGGCTTCTCCCATGCTAAAAATACCCCTAACCCATGGGTATAAGGAATGGACTACCTCAAAATGCATGAAACCACCCCCTAGGGTCCCATTTAACCCTCCAAAAATCATGGTTTAGTGTATGCACGAAAAATTAAGATGTGACTTCACTTTGGGGTCCTATGACAAGTGGATGCACTTTGAATTCCCCCCCGAAGAAGCTTCTAGAACTAGCTCTCACACTCTAACCACATGACGTACCTTAGTTAACATATAACTCTAGTGTCAAGTGACACTCACATAATTAACATCACAATTAAGGTATGTCCACAATATTACAACACTTAACATTGCTACACATACATTCACATCATGGTTACAAAATAAACACTTCACAACGAGGTCCTGGTCTCTTCAATAGACGGGGCCTTGGCTTTACTGTTAGCACATACATTCAATGTGATTTCCCCGAAAATATTTCCATGGTCCTTCCACCTGCAACACCTCAATGCAGCATCAATAAATCAAGGAAGAAACCAATATAATTAAATATACAAATACAACATCCCTACAATAATCCCAATCCAACTGCATATGATCATATAGGGTACAATAATCAAATCCATACACTTTCAATTGCATAATTCAATTTCATAATTCAATTGCATTTCTAATACATACTAATCTCGTAATTCAATTGAAATCATGATCATCAATAATCTAACACCTTCATAAGGTAATCATAAATTACTCATAACCTCAATGTAGTGAAGATGTCTAACATGATATTCATTTGCAACATAGAATTCAATTGCATTCTTACAATCACTTTCTCATAATTCATAATTCAATGCATACGTCTAATCACTTTCATATAGTGCATAATTCAAATGCATATAATTTTATACACACAAGTTATTATTTCTACTACGTAATCAAAGTCACATAAAGTACATTGCCCTCATATAGATCATAATCCAAATGCAAGCTTGCAAACATATAGAATACATTCATTATTTCAATTCAATTCAATAATTCAATTGCATAACTCCATAGTACTCCTAATCCCAAAGATTCTCAACTTTCCTTAGCACAATATTTAAGATAAATTGATGGTTCAATATCGGTAAGAGGTAACCATATCCATCAGGTCCTATAAAATTCTTATCACAAGTATGATTAAATTTCCTAATCTAGGAAAACAAAATGCAAAATAATCCTATTAGTCTGGGATCTAACAAATCCTTGTTCAGTGTTCAAATAATATTGCCAAAACATCACTATGGTATAGCCATATAATACATCATCAAAGCATTACTCAATGGAACCTTAATAGTCTTGTTGGATTTGTGATCCGCAGGATAACATACTGCATCCAAGATTCACTTACACAATTAATAACCTAGAGATATCTCCTCTGTCATAGCGAAAATTAATTGATAGGTACTGATATGAAGGTACAATATATAGGTCTATCCCGGGGTACAATTCTGTTAGGGATTTACCAATCATCCAGATACTACAAAACCCCTTAATCCTCTGACATCGAAGTGTTGAGGAAAAGGTGAAAATGGGGTGGGCCTTACAGTATTTCATTGCCTCTTCAAGGCTACATAAACAAAACCTCCATACACATACTTTGTTCATCTACATCCTCAAGATGCAAGGATTCCAATGGCTTCAAGGTACCCATACACCATGAATTTGTCCCTCTTCTCCAAGAGAAGAGACTCTCACCACATGGAGAGCCCAACTAACCCCTTCACCCAAAGCCCACTCTTCCCTTCCCAAAGGGTGAGTAATGCCTCACTCCCATGAACAAGAACTCCCTCATTCAAGCAAAATAAAACAAGAAGGAAACATGAAATCAAACCCAAATCCCATCCCTTACAACACAATATCACAACAAGAATACAATTCATATGCATGAGAGAGTAAGAATCCATGCTAATCTATTGAGCAAGTAAGAAAGCTTCCATGGAAGTGAGTAACCAACCTTCACAAGTGTTATGGAAAATTAAATTTGAGAAGAGCTAATCCACTTATCCTCCGTCAATCCAAACCCTAATGTCTCTAAAAGTAGAGAGTGGGTGAACATCCACTAACTCTAACAAAGGCCTCTAAAAAGGCCTCTAATTTCTACCCACCCACCATCAATAAATGCAGACTTGACCCTATGGTCCTATTGTTTTTTCCTTGTCCCCCATGATAAATGCATGATTAAAAGGAAAGGGTGGAGTTGGGTAAAGATCAAGACTTATCCAATTTTCATAGCTAAGGGTAAATGGGTCATAAAATGGGTTACCAAGGTCACTAGGGAATTATGGACATGCTCAAAACCTTCCTAACCCATACCCCTATCACTTAGGTACTTTAATAATGCCAAAAATGACCCTTAGAACCTCTTATTGGCCTCTAGAAGTGACTAGAACTAAAATGAATTCAAATAAGCGCATAACAAGTTTCAAGTGACACTAACAATTGCACATTACATACAAAATGCCATGTCTTGAATGACAACATGAAGTTAACTAATAACACGCATGCAAATTCACATTTACAACAAGTTCACATTACAACGAGGCTTTTAATCCCATATCGGATTAAACCTTGGCTTATTCAGTTCAAATATGTTTAACCTTGGTTCTCTGAATGATTCCATGGTTCTCATACCTGCACACTAAACATCGAGCATCAGTAGTTCAAGGTAGAAAAGTCACATAAAATATACATATTTAATTCATGATTTAACAATGTAATCTATATGCAGAATTTAGTCCTGATTGCAAATTTTTCATTCAATAATGTTTAAACATCATAATTACATAATCATCATGACATATCATTTGTGAAGTGATCAAATCTAAACATGATCCAATATTCTCATTAATTCACATTACTGAACATGCATAATCAAAATCACGACATACTCTAGATTCTAATCCACATAATATAATAATAATCATCAAACATAATGTCTTGAGTCTCTATCAGAATAATCCACAAGTGTATCAATGTATCAAAATGTGAATAAGAAAAGATGCTATGATGGGTCGGGGTGAGGCCTCACATATTGGTCAGACAAATCTTCATTGGCTTCTGATTGTCTTCTTTATATACTAGCATTTAAATAGAACATTAAGTATAGTAATAATATGCTTAATCTATTAGTAATTATCTTCATTTAATCTTCCAATTACTAATAGTTTTGTACTACACATGCAACGTATTTTCAGTTTGAAGATAGTCCATGCCATGTGTGATGGTTAAGTAATGGAAAAGTTATGATGATTTAATTGTATAACTACTGGTCCCTTGAAACGTTCAAAAAAAATTTCTCAAAAGATGTACTCTCATGGAATATGATGACTTCACGTTATGCACAAAATGGATCTATCTTCTATCACTGTGCTCTTATCCTATGTTAAAATGGGAGATTTGTGACACGATATAGATATCCATCAAGGCATAAATAAAATTCAATTTTTCTCTAATGTTGTAGTTGTAAGTAATGAATTTTAAATTTTATTTTCTTATTCATAGAAGCTTGTAGTAGAATTGCTTTTAATGCAGACAATTTGTGGTTTTCAAAAAAAGTTATGCACCAATTTTATTAGTCAAGGCATTTGTGGATAGATTTCTTATTAAGTTTGGAAGAATCAAATTTGGGGTTGAAATTTGGGTTTGGGATCACAAATAATGCATTGTAAGCCATTAAATGGCATTGGATGGGCTAGTTGTAACCTTTGGGTCACTTGAGTGACCCAAGGATTTATGTAAGGGTCAAGGACCTATAGGTATATAAGTTTTTTATATGGCCATTGATGCCATTATTATCATGTAATTGCACTTCAAAGTGCAAAGATGCCAAAAAGATGTAAAATTGCATTTTTATGCAATTATGGCCTAAAGGGATAAATGAGGGTTTAGTAGAGGTTTAGGGAGTTTAGGGGATTAGGATAGGAACCTAAAACCTTTTGAAAGGTTAAAGATGATGTAAGAAAGATTAAAGTGGTCGAAGTTGACAACTAGTTGTCAAATAGACAACAATGCAAACAAATAACTAACTATAACAGTCATATAACCAACTATGCAGGTTAAGAAGAAGTTGAAAATCATTTTCTAAGGGGATTTTGGTCAGTTTTGTATGTGATTTTATGGGAGAGGAGTCTTAGAAGTTGTGGGGAGGTATGTATGGTCGAAGAAGACAATGTAATAAAATAACAAGCAATAAACTTTTAATTCTTTACAAACAATCACTTCTCTGCTCGTGAAGATACAGTCTGGTGTTTATATTATTAAACTCTCTATTCAATGCAGCATTGATAGAAAAAGAATTCATTGATTGGTATTAAAAGTTTTGATCATTCCATGTATTGATTATAATGTTTTGAAGTCTTAAAGTCAAAGAATTTCAGTCCTTTTATTGACTGTTCCTATATAGTGCTTGGAGTGCAAACAATATTTGTCTTGAAGAACCAATTTTATTTTGTATGTGAAATTTTGGGAGTTGCATCTGAAACTTATGCTAAATAATGTAAGTTGTAATTTTCAATTTTCATTACGCTGTTGCTTTTTATTGTGCATGGCTGACAAATATATATATATATATATATATATATATATATATATATATATATATATATATATATATATATATATATATATATATATATATATATATATATATATATATATATATATATATATATATATATATATATATATATATATATATATATATATATATATATATATATATATATATATATATATATATATCTATCTATCTATCTATCTATATCTATATCTATATCTATATCTATATCTATATCTATATATATATTACAGTTAAATTAGATTTACTATCCAAATTGGATAAATTTTTTTTTTTTGTACACATGGCACTTGGAGTCAAGTGTGTCTCTAAATATTGTGAGATTTCCATATTCTTTAAGTGTTCTCTCACAATTTGATTTGTCAAAGATTGAATTAGGGATTAAGCATTTTCTCACAATTTTATTCGTACATTGAGGAGAATCAATGATGTAGAGTTTTTAGATTCTAAGAAGACATATATGTAATGGAGGCCAAAAGGGATTTTTGTGGAGATTTTCTAGAGTGGCTATATACATACAAGGTTTTCCAGATTGAGTACTAGTTCAGAGATGATGATTCAGTAACCTACGTCTGTAAAACCTTCACAAATATCCCTTCTTTGGCCTCCACTCATACCTCTTCTCAGAATCTAGGAACTTTGGATACTGTTTCTCATCCATGCATGAAATGTGCTAGTGATGGTTTGGTTAGTTCTATTGATGAAGAATATTCCAACTTCTACCATTCACTTTCAAAGGTCTATCTTAATGGATGTAATTTTGTACTAGTACCTTGTATTCAGTAGATGTTGGCAAGCAATCCTTCTTAGCTACCGTTGTTTTATAAGGTTTGTCTCAATCCCAATAGGTTTTAGTTTCATTTTCTAGATGCATAAGTTAGAGGGCGCTTACAATAATAAATCATGTAATAATGTTTTGAATATGAAGAACACTAGAAAAATTGAATCAGTAGAGGAGGGGAATGATGAGGATATTGATGCTCCACTTAGCTGTTACCTTAGAAAAATGAGCAAGAAACCAAAAAAGAAATGATTGTAATCAATATTTTTTGCTAATGAAAGAACGTTGTCTTAATGGATGTAATTTTGTACTAGTAAATGTTGATGAATTATGTGTTAATGAATTATTCATGAATGTTGTGTGTTAATGAATTTTATGTGTTAATGAATGTTATCATGTGATTATGATGATTGAATGTTATATTTCAAAAATGGATTAATGAATGAATGAATGTTATTAGATGTTAATGGGGAATTTATAGTGATGTTGGGGGGGGGGGGGGGCGGGGGGCGGGCAAATGAGCTTCCACCTTCACATGGTTGGCCTTGTTAAGTAGAGAATATTAAACTATTCTTGAAACCAAGTGAACCTCAAACTAAACCAATGACGTAGATTCAATGGTCAAAAACACCTACTTCTTATTCCATATTATTTCTCATTCACTTTAAGAAATATTTTACTTCTTAAACATGTTCATCAACCAATCTGCATCACCATGTTCATCAAATTATATTTATAGATAAGAGAGTGAATGGGGAATTTTTATAAATTACTTACCTTTAAGCCTAAAAATCTAGATGAAAAATTATTAGTTACCTCTGAATAACTCATTCTCATGTTTCTTCCTACCCCTTTTACTTCCCTACTACCTTGTCTTAGGTAGTTGCCTTCTTATGATTTTTTTAATTGATTATGAATGATGAAGTTTTAATTTGTTACCGTTAAAGTGTGTAGGTAACAAGTCACCTTGTAAATCTTGCATTTTGTATGCTTTGCTAGGGAATTTCATTTGTAATCTTAGATCCTAACCAATGAATTTTTAGTTTCCTTGTATATCTGGAAAATTTGGAGTATCTCTTTCTTTCCTTTTGTATCTCTTTCTTACCACTATCATATTCACAAGACCTCATACTCTATTGAACATCCTTTTGTCTGAGTTATCATGAAGTTGTCACTTTATTTTTTTTTGTTTTTGTAATGGTACATATCATCTAGGACATAATCTTCATGTAAAGTCCCTCTGAATGACACTATTTTCAACGGACTTGTAGATCAACCCAATCATCCTCCATTTGATGCTAGGTGTCATTCTTACCCAACTACCAATAGTAAGTTTACCAGAATCATGAATATTTGCTTCACAAGGAATGCAACCTAGAAAATCTTGGACTGCTATTTACTGATGAAAATCCTTTGTTCTTGTCTAGAAAATGCTTGTTCTACTTGAAAATTTGCACTACAACATAACTTGTTAATGTTCATACATTTCTTGACCGACATTTATGCTTTGATTGAAGGCTTTAAAGCTTAGGCACGATCATACATCCCTACTTCTTGAGAAGAATATTCAGCCCCAAAGGTAAAGGTTATCCTTTGGTTCCTTGTCTTTGGATATGGATCTCATAAGAAATTGTGCACATCATATATAACTTACTTTAATAAAGTTATGGAGAAACCCATCTTGCACTCCTCTCTCTGCATTCTTCAGTTAACTATGTTTCAAATAATTTTATCAACTATCTTGGAATTCTATTTTTGTTGTGTAGATTGATTCATTTGATTTTGAATACAATAAAAAACACTTATTTTAATTATGTAGATGTGTGTTAGGTATTTACTTTCAACTAATAATAAGATATCCAACCATGACAAATGTTAGTAACAATGTAAACCTTTTGTGAGTAGTTGTTTTATAATCTTTGTATGAAATTTTTTATACAGTTGGTGAGAAGAAAACATTAGATCTCCATCGTCTGCATCAGTCAAGGTTTCAACTATTTTACACAGAGGAGTTTGTATATTTCTTATAGAAGTAAATGGATTTCTTGATAGGGTTCTCCAAGACAAACACACCATTGACAAAAGAACAGTATGTTTCTTTTGCCTTTTCACTACTTTTCTTTTCCATCCCTTGATGAACGCATCTCTCTGAATTCCTATGGGTTTTGTTTTGTCCTTGTTCTTTTTATACCAAATGGATATTTTATCATAGAACTGATGCTTTTTCTTACCCACTAAAGGCTATAGGAAAGAAATCAAGCCATTATAATTATGATGTGCTAGCAATATTTTTCATTGAAACTATACATTTTTTCCCCATCAACATTGTTTACTCCATGACACCATGTGTGCATGTGTGCCAATTTAAAGTTTTAATTGTGTTTTTGTTCATCTTTAATGTTTAGTGTATCATTTTTTAGGGCTGTCTCTATTGATTAGAAACCACAAACTTGCTTAAGTATGCTCACCTCGTAGGGTATTCTAAGCATGACTTGGTGATCAAAGTTGAACTCCTCTTGTGCCTTTTCCAATAGGGCTCAATACAGAAGATGACTGAGATAACTAGTGGAAATGATGCACCACATTTGTTTGAGTCTTCTCATAATTCTTACACCAAAATCAAATTAAGAAACAAAAATTCATGGATCAATGAAACAAGAAAACAAATATAATAATGGTGGGTTGAGGGGGGTGCCATAGGGATCCATAAGGATATTTTTAGCAGTAGCGGTGGAGGGATAAGGAGGTTGCCACCGGGAGTCAACAATGGTGGAGGGATAAGGATGGAGACATAAGGAGATTATCTATAGTGGTGGAGGATAGGGTGGCATTAAGACTTGGAAAAATAAGGAGAGCAATGTGGCAATATAAATATAGATGTATCGAGGAGGTGTTACCGATTACCGATAAAAAAAAGTAAATACCTTATATTAAATTCATGTAGTTACATTGAATATTCATTAATACCTTATATTTTAGTCTTATTTATAACATATGAGATTTAAATTTAACATATAGATATCTTAAGTCAATATTTTCTCTCTTTTTAGATTAAAATACATACAAAAAACTTTTAATGTATAAATTGCAAAACACCAAAGATCCTGAATATATATTATTATAAAATTATTAAGATAAATGTGCTATAATATGAAATTATTATATATTAATTTATGGGTATAATAATATTAGTTAGAGGAGGAGGATGGTGTTGTAGGTGTCTACTAAGCATAATGTAGGCTAGGACATCCATTCAATTTTGAATTCCAATCACTATAATATATTAAAAGATTTAATAATATATATATATATTTTTAAAAAAAATTGAATTTGCTGTTGCTTTTTTTATAGCAAAAGAATATACTTTTGACGAGAATGCTATATAGTCAACAAATATTCTAACCGTACATCATCGCTATTTCGACAATCATGTTGACTGAAATACTTTAATTTTGACCAACATTGGTCGAATAGATGAAAGGTATGCTGGATAATTCTTCCAGATTGAAGTTATTATTTCAATGACAGATCAGTCGATAATTCAACAACTATAGAGGTCAAATTTTTGACAAACATATTATGTGTTGAATAATTGACGAGAAAAGTTTGACAACAATTATGGTCATTTGGTTGACCAATTTGTATTGAAAAATCAACTAATCATCGTCGAAAATCAAGCTAAAATTTACTAGTGTAAAAGTGTGAGGCATAATTTTCTATCTACCTTGAGTGTCTGATGTAGGAACATATTGGGTTCCTAGCAATCTTACATCATCTTGGATGAATTTACTTGTGGTATGGTGAAGTTCCTTGTTTTGGGAAGTTCTCAGAGATTCTATGTGCAGTCGATCTGTGGATATCCTTGGCATGTGTGATGGAAAGGGTTTGTTCCTTGCTATTTGTGGAGGCTATGTATATGATCATGCCTCTTCAAGTTGTATGGATTGTGAGATATGAAATTTTCTTTACTGAATGGTCATGTTCTTCATGTCACTAGTTCAGTTGTGTTCAATGTTAATTATTGAGGATTGTGATGGAGGTTTTCGATCGATGGAGCTGAATGGCATGGATCTCAAGGTGGACCTATGTGTGGCCGACTTGGTGGTTGGATCATACCTTGTGAATTAGTTAAATGTTGTAACTATTTGGGATCTAGGGTGACCTGGTCTAATACGTTTATCTTGGGATATGTAATATCTTGAATGTCAACCTATGGTGGCTGGTATGTATACATTTAGGGCTTGGAATTATAATAGGGGGAAAAATTGGGGGTGGTTAATAGTAAAGATCTAAGAGATGATATTTATGAGCCTAGAGAGATCAGAATTAGGATATGAGGTTCATTTTTTTGCATATGGCCATAACTAGGAAGGCCTTATAGCCTAGCATGTTTGAAGCCAATTCGATGTAATTTAATGTTACTTGATAATAAGCTATTTTTATTTGGTTACATATTTGTTTTGATCTTATTCTTTCCACTTTGTTGAATCTTGTTGTATTATTAGACATCTCCTTTGGAGACTTCTCTGGTCTTGACTACATCAAGATGATTCCCATGACGAGGATATAAATATTACATTCTAATTCATGGTGGCTTCATATATTTGTTTATTTTAGTAAATAATGAAGGGCATATGGTACATTATATTTGATTCATAAAGGTTTAAGTCTCTAATTGGGAAGGATTGGATTACTATGGATCGTGTCTAGTAGAATCCCAAATATGTCATAAAAGATTTGTATTGGAAAATTGCCTCCTCTTAGCTTAGTTTGTTTGAGAGAGGTACCTTTTCCATTTTACTCACCACCAAGTATGAAGAGATAGCTTCTAATTTATCCTAGAGGATGTTTTACAAGGTGTAATATGTCGCACTCCTATGAAACTTTCTTGATTTCCTTTATTTAGGCATGATCCTCTTAAAGATAAATAGAGATCATGAGATCATGAGATCATGAGAGAGAGAGAGAGAGAGAGAGAGAGAGAGAGAGAGAGAGAGAGAGAGAGAGAGAGAGAGAGAGAGAGAGAGAGAGAGAGATGCTAGGTGATCCATGAAGAATAATAGATTCTATAGGAGAAGAAATTGTGTTATGTTGTATGATCTATGAGGAAATTTAAGAGGAGGAAGAGTTGGAAGAAAGCTATTATGTTGTGTTATGCTAGTTCCACTCAACTTAGGAGAGAGGAGATTAGTGCAAAGGAAAAGTTTATGGTTTAAAAATTTCTGTTATGCTATTCACCCTATCCCAAGGATAACCAATAAAAGAATTGTATGCACAGAAATATGCAAAAAAGAATTTCACCTTGAGGAAGTAATTATTTCCAAAGGAATATGCTATAATATAGAAGGATTTATCCATGGAAAATATTGCTTCCAAAGGAATCCACTAAAAATATTGGAAAAGGATAACCAAGAAAAGTATTGTCTCTAAGGAAACCCAAAAAATATTTCCATAAGGAAAATGTTGTTTCCAAAGGAATCTTCTATATCAATGTAAAAATATAGCTAAGGAAAGCATCGTCTCCATGGAAAGCCAAAAGACAAAAGGATTTCCCCATGGGAAATTTTATTTACCAATGAATCTACTTTATATTTATAAAAAGATAACCAAGGAAAGGATTGTCCCATAGGAAATATGAAAATAAAAGGATTTCCCCAAGGAAAATGCCATTTCCAAATGAATCTACTTGAAAAATATTAAAAAAGGATTTCCTCAAAGAGAATTCTATCTCCAAAGGAATCTTCTATATAATATGCACATAGACCACATGTATGCCACCCTACTTAACATGAAAACATATAACTATGGTGGAGTCTTAAAGAAATTTAGGTAAATGATACCCACGTTCAACACCAAGGAAATATCCCTTAAGAAAATATGTACATGCAACCTTAGCAAAAGAGTGATGACTCCCTAGAGGACAAGGGAGAGATGGCTATATAAAAAGATATATTGCAAGACGTGTAAAGGGATCCTTAGGAGGAAAAGATATTTTTTATAGGAAATCTACCTCCAAGAAGAGTTCTTAAATAAAAATGACATCTTTGAGAAATAGAGGGAAAAGAGAAAAGAATTCACCCTTTTCCCTATTTTTCTAGGTAAAATGATATTCTTTATGAAAGACGAAAAACTTTAAGATCCAAAGTAAGGGAATAAATTTATGATGGACATGTAATGCAAACATGGAAGAGGTTTTTATCAAGAATACACACCTCTTTCAGAATAGTAAATCATTTATTTAACAAGTTCAACTCCTTGTTAGAAAGAATGTCACATAATAAAAGTTAAACACCACTTGACCAAGGAAAGTGGATGCTTAGAAATGATGAGAGGTTAAGAAAGGAAACTCTTTCTCCCAAGATGGAAATACAAAGAAAAAAACATATTATGTTTCTCACATGGAGAGATTGAAAATGAAATTATATCACCATGCAAAACAAAAATCCCCCAATAAGGTAATCTACAAAGATCACATGGCATGGACCAACATTATAGAAAAGAGAAAGATGGTGCATATTTTTGATATAAAGAAAAGATATAAGATTTGTTTATAAAGAAAAGATATAATATTATTTAAATTCAATAGAATCAACAAGATAATGTTTATTTCTATGATGAAAAAGATACAAAAAATCATAAAATATGTTATCTTTTTTATTTTTGAAAAAAATGAAAAAAGGTAAATCAAACTTTGGTATCATATTGATGGATATTGCTAATGCATGGGTGGTGATTGAGACATTTAATATGTTTAATCACTATGTTACTGAATGGACACTCATACTATTGCCATTTTTTTTTTGTCACTGATGTCAACATATGCTTCTATGAAGGAACCAGAATGACAATTATAGTGTACAACTACTGTATGGATGATTTAGATACTGCGAAGTTAATTGGGAGTTCATATGGATGTTTTGATCTTATATCCAAGATCACATCTTTAAATGTTTCATATTGAGAAAGATATAGTTATTTTGGTAAAGACTAGTCATTGGACTATGACAGTGAGAATTGACAGAGTTAGTCTCTGGGTTTTTGGTATAACTTTTAGGAGACTTGGATTCAAGGTATGCAAACTTGAAGGATGAAAGATAGGGTACTAAAGGATGTTCATTGGTCATTGAAAGGTACAGAGTGATTGGTGATGTCAGCTATGGCATGTGTTCTGCAGATGGTTTATCTTGAAGCTAACTCAGGAAAGGAAGCGTGTGTTTTGTTTAGCAAGCATGAATTAAGGATGTCGGTCCTTAATTATTTTATTATAATCATTGTATAATTGTTCTAGATACTGTGTGTATCTTAACAAGAGTTTATGTATTCATTTATAAATTAGGAAAGCCTTATGGGCCGACCTAATCATGGTAAAATGCAATAAGGTATATATGTAGAATCTTTTCTTTGGAAAAGATATGGATGGGATAGAAGTGATATAAAGAAGTCATGAAAGTTGTGAGCTTGTGTCTGTTGTATGTAGAGTAGTGGTTTACTGGAGAAATTGATTGGAATTGATCAAGCAAAGACAGTTGCTGGCAAATAGTTCAAAAGATTGTGTATTTCTTCATATACACCTATTGCAAACTAGTGAGTTCAAAAGGTGGGTTTAACCTTCTTTGGGCAGTGAGCCTTGGGCAGTGTGCCCTCTTTGGTTACTTGACTCCTAATAGGGTCTATCCTCTAACAAGGACTGTGTACTGTAATGTTTTAACAAGCTCCTAACATGGTTATATCTTCTAACAAGGATTACTATACTCTCAGTACATTATTAGTGGGTGCTAATTCCCACTAGGGTTTTTACCTTTAACAGGGTTTCCTCATAACCAAAATATTGTGTTATTGTGTTGGTATTCATTGCTTCTAATATTATTGAGCTCAAATTTTAGAGTTTAATATTCTGTTATACAACTGATTCACCCTCCCTCTTAGTTGTATTGTGGATTGTTATTCCTAACAATTGGTATCAGAGCTTGTGGTCCTCAGAGAGAAAGCTTAACAGCTTGAGGTGATCTTGGAGATGACACTCTATAGGAAGGAGGGTCCTAAATTTGATCCTGAAAACTTTGACAGTTGGAAGAACAAGATGCGAACATACCTATTGTGTTCGAGCATAGATTATTGGATGATCACAAAGAAGAAGATGGCCTTGAAGTCTCAAAATGATCTTCCATCTGCTAGTGAAGATGACAAGAAGCTATTTTCATATAACATGGTCACAAGAGAAGCACTGATCAGTGCACTATCTGAAGGTGAGTTCACTAAAGTAAAAGACTTAGATTCAGCACATGAAATCTAGAATAGATTAGAAGCATTGTATGAAGGGGATAAATATACCAAGCAGGAAAAATTACAAAACTAGAAAACAAAGATGGAGAAGCTACAAATGAATGAAGATGAAAGCATTAGGGCCTATGTTCAAAGGGTCATAGAAGCAGTAGTTGGAATCAGAAATTGTG
This sequence comes from Chamaecyparis obtusa, assembly GCA_027943335.1. Lineage (NCBI taxonomy): Eukaryota > Viridiplantae > Streptophyta > Pinopsida > Cupressales > Cupressaceae > Chamaecyparis > Chamaecyparis obtusa. The sequence goes on from BSBK01000587.1 coordinate 300,440, forward strand.
GAGGTACTTATGATGAGGGGAAAGTTATTGAAAAAATTCTTAGATCATTAACTCCTGTATACAAATTCAAGGCAATGTCTATTCAAGAAACCATACCCCTGACTCCAAACTTTAGCAGAGAAATGTTGATTGCAAAGTTAACCACCTTTGAAGTTGTGGAATTGGGAGAAGCTGCACCTAAAGTTGAATCTACATTTAGGGCATCTGCACACAAGAAAGTTTCTACACTTCCAAGCACAAGAAAAGAAGACCTAAGAGAAGAACTTGGTGAGTACATTGAGGAATGGGAAAAGATAATGGAAGAAAAAAAGAAGATGGAAGAACTTGTTGCACTAATTTCTAGAAGAGAAAAAAGAGGTAAGGGAAAACCTAAAGGCAAGTTACCTTTGAAATATTTTTCATGCAATCAGATAGGTCATTTTGCATCTAGATGTCCTACAAGAGTTTCTAAATACAAACTTGATTATGCTAAGATTAGAAGAGACAAAGAATGTTATTATGCTAGTGAAGGGATCTCTGAAGATTATTTAGATGATGAATAAATTGGATTTGGTGCTATTAAAGATGAATTAGATCATGAAGAAAAAGCTTTAGTATCTCATATTGACAAGAAATCTGAATGAATAATTGATAGTGGATGTTCTTATCACATGATTGGTGATAAGAACAAGTTTATTAAATTTTTAAATTATGATGGAGGTGTTGTAAGGTTTGGGGATAATCTCCCAAAATCCATCATAGGACTAGGATCCATTACTTTGGATGGAAAGAGTAATAAAGACAATGTACTACTTGTTGAAGGACTGAAACATAATTTACTGAGTGTTGGACAGTTAATGGATAAAGATTTTCAGTTAATTTTTGTTAATGGTAAGTGTTTTATCAGAAGTAAGGAAGGAAAATTGATTGCTACCGGTTCAAAATCTAGAGGTAATGTATTTGAACTAAACACATTTGGATCCTCTTGTTTTGTTGCGAAGGTAGATGATAGTTGATTATGGCATAGAAAATTTTGTCATGTTAATTTTGATAACATTATGAAGGCAAGTATGGCTAATGCAGTAAGAGATCTACCGAAGATTGTGAAACCGTCTAACACTATATGCAGAGAATGTGTTATGGGAAAGAAAACTAGAAGCAGTCATAAAAGCAAGACATTTACATCAAAAGGAAAGTTGGATCTGGTACATATGGATCTATGTGGGCCCACAAGAACAAAGTCATAGAATGGTGAAAGGTATTTTATACTCTTTGTTGATGACTTTTCTAGAATGATGTGGGTTACTTATTTGAGAGAAAAATCAGAAGCATTTGATAAATTCAAGTTGTTTAAAGAAAAAGTAGAGAATGAATCAGGATTGAAAATAAAGTGTCTAAGATCAGATAGAGGTGCAGATTTTACATCAGATCAAGTCATTTCATACTATGAAGAGCATGGAATAAAAAGACAAACATTTTCTCCTAGGACTCCACAACAAAATAGGATAGCAGAGCGAAGAAATAGAGCTATACTTGATGCTACCAAGACAATGCTGATTGAAGGAAATGTGTCTCATGTACATTGGAGTGAAGCTGTTGGAACATCAGTATACACATTAAACCAAATTCAAATTAGATATGATACAAGTAAGATTCCTTATGAAATATGGTTTGATCATACTCCTACTATAAAATATTTCAGAATTTTTGGTAGCAAATGCTATATCAAGAGGGATGATGAGATAGGGAAATTTGATGCTAGAAGTGATGAAGGAATCTTCCTTGGTTACTCTATTAAAAGAAAGGTGTACAAATGTTTTAATCTAAGATTAAGGAAGATGGTTGAAAGTAACAATGTAAGAATAGATGAGAAGTTTCAGATACAAGAGAGAATGTATGATGCAGTCAGATTTCAGAAGAAACCCCTACTGATGTAGAAGAAGAACTTATTGAGCAAGAAGATGAAAAAGAGGCCTATGATGTTGATGAAAGAAATACACTAAGACTCCTAAAACTCCAAGGTATGTAAAAAATAACCATCCTAAAAATCAAATTACTAGTAATACCAGCAGGGAGTGTTAACTAGATTGAAAGCTAGAGAATAAATTTGTTTGATTTCTCAAGTTGAGCCAAAAAATATAGATGAAGCTTTTAAAGATGAATCTTGGATAAATGCCATGAAAGATGAATTGGATTAGATAAAGAAGAATAATACTTGGGAATTGGTTCCTAGACCTAAAAACAAAAATGTTATAGGAACAAAATGGGTCTTTAGAAACAAAATGGATGAAGAAGGAAAAGTTGTGAGGAACAAAGAAAGATTGGTATGTAAAGGATACTCACAACAAGAAGGCATTGACTTTGAGGAAACATTTTCTCCTATTGCTAGAATAGAGGCAGTAAGACTATTCCTATCTTATGATGCACACAAAAACTTCTAAGTGTATCAGATGGATGTTAAATTTGCATTTCTTTATGGAGATCTTGAAGAAGAAGTATATATATAACAACCAGATGGGTTTCCTCTATGTGAAGACAAAGACATGGTGTGGAAATTGAAGAAAGCCTTTTATGGCTTAAAGGAAGCTCCTAGGGCTTGGTATGCAAGTTTGGACAAGTATCTACTTGGACTTGGTTTTAGAAAAGGTAATGCAGACAATAATTTGTATTTAAGAACTATTGAAGATGTAATCTTGATAATATAAGTGTTTTTGGATGACATTATCTTTGGAGGTAATGATGATCTATGTAAGAAGTTTGCTAAAGAAATGGTAAGTGAATTTGAAATGTCCATGATAGGTGAAATGAAATTCTTTCTTGGACTGCAAATAACTCATAATGAAAATAGTATTTTCATTTCTCAGACCAAGCATCTCAAAGAATTGCTCAAGAAATTTGGAATGGAAGATTTTAAACCAGTAGGAACACCTATGATGACTGGAAACAAGCTAACAATTGATGATGAATCAAAATGTGTTTTTCAGACTTTATATAGATCAATGGTTGGAGGACTACAATATCTGACTCACACAAGACCGGATATTACTAATGATGTTGGAATTGTCACTAGATATCAGGTAGAACCCAAAGAGACTCATCTTGCTACTATGAAAAGGATACTAAGGTATCTCAGAGGAACCATAGACTATGGTTTATGGTATGACAAAAATGATAGCTTTGAACTTCATGCTTATACTGATGCTGATTGGGCAGGAAATATTGATGATAGAAAACGTACCAGTGGTGGTGCATTTTTCCTTGGGAAAAAGTTGGTTTCTTAGCTAAGCAAGAAACAAGATTGTATAGAATAGGCTACTTCCGAATCAGAGTATGTTGTTGTTGCTATAAATTGCACTCATATCATTTGGATGAAACAAATGCTAATAGACATTGGAGTAATTTTTGAAGAGCCTGTGGTTATCCATTGTGATAACACTAGTACAGTAAACATGTCAAAGAATCCGATGATGCATTCCAAAACTAAATATATCTCTATTAAGTATCATTTCTTAAGAGACAAGGTGGCACAAAAGGAAATCAAATTAGAATATATCAGTACAAAGGAGTAGATTGTAGACATTTTCACAAAGACACTATTGAAAGATACCTTTGAATATCTCAAAGGTATGTTAGGGGCTTAGGCCCCTCCCAGTCATAACTAAATGATGCATAAATGCATTAGTCCAGAAGTATTCAGAGCCTTATCATTATCTGGACTGGATGCAGGGATCTACTCCTCAGGGGGAGTGATCATAAGAGAAAGTTTATCTATGAAGGTAGCAGAAGCCTCATAGTACCCTTTGCCATTGTTGTCAAAGGGGGAGTATTGCTATGAGTAAATCCTCACTGTGGGAGGAAGTTGTTCAGATTGAAGGACTTTGGATTGATTAAACTTTGGGACAAATTTTTCTCATATGTTGACATCAATGCCAAAGGGGGAGATTGATGGATATTGCTAATGCATGGGTGGTGATTGAGACATTTAATATGTTTAATCACTACATTACTAAATGAGCACTCATACTATTGTCATTTGTGTTTTGTCATTGATGTCAACATATGCTTCTATGAAGGAACCAGATTGACAATTATAGTGTACGACTACTGTACGAACGTTTCAAATGCTGCGAAGTTAAGTGGGAGTTCATATGGATTTTTTGATCTTATATCTGAGATCACATCCTTAAATGTTTCATATTGAGAAAGATACAGTCATTTGGGTAAATACTGGTCATTGGACTGTGACAGTGAGAATTGACAGAGTTAGTCTCTTAGTTTTTGGTATAACTTTTAGGAGACTTGGATTCAAGGTATGAAAACTTGAAGGATGAAAGATAGGGTACTAAAGGATGTTCATTGGTCAATGCAAGGTACAGAGTGATTGGCAACATCAGCTATGGCATGTGTTCTAGAGATGGTTTATCTTGAAGCTGACTTAGGAAAGGAAGCATGTGTTTTGTTTAGCAAGCATGAATTAAGGATGTCGGTCCTTAATTGTTTTATTGTATTCATTGTATACTTGTTCTAGATACTGTGTATATCTTAACAAGAGTTTATGTATTCATTTGTAAATTAGGAAAGCCTTATGGGACAGCGTAATCATTGTAGATTGTAATAAGGTATATATGTAGAATATTTTCTTTGGAAAAGATATGGATGGGATAGAAGTGATATAAAGAGGTCATGAAAGCTGGGAGCTTGTGTTTGCTATATGCAGAGTAGAGGTTTACTGGAGAACTTCATTAGAACTGATCAAGTAAAGACAGTTGCTGGAAAATAGTTAGTTCAAAAGATTGTGTATTTCTTCATATACACCTGTTGCGAACTAGTGAGTTCAAAAGGTGGCTTTAACCTTCTTTGGGCAGTGAGCCCTCTTTGGTTACTTGACTCCTAATAGGGTCTGTCCTCTAACAAGGACTGTGTACTATAATGTTTTAACAAGCTCCTAACAGGGCTATATCTTCTAACAAGGATTACTATACTCTCAGTACATTATTAGTGGGTGCTAATTCCCACCAGGGTTTTTACCTTTAACAAGGTTTCCCCATAACCAAAATCTTGTGTTATTGTGTTGGTATTCATTGCTTCTAATATTATTGAGCTCAAAGTTTAAAGTTTAATATTTTGTTATACAATTGATTCACCCCCCCTCTCAGTTGTATTGTGAACTGTTATTCCTAACAATTTAAGCCTCTAGAATATTATTTTAGCCAAGACCAAACAATCATCTAAAGGTTTGAATAACTCTCCGTGTTTGAAAAAGAGTTCATAAAGAAGGAGATTTAGGTTTTGATGAAGAGGGAGCAATAGAATTTGATGAAGAAGGAGGGATGCTGGATTAAGGTATAAATCCTATACCTTTTCTAGTGAATTTTTGAAGAGGATATATAGGGACCTTTATTCCTTTTTTGTTTATTTCAATACCTTTTCCACTATATCCTTGTTGGGAAGTAATTTCATAACCTAAATTATAGTAAGACTTTAGATGAGATGGGGGGATAATTTAATCTTGAGGTTTGTGGAAATGTGTGGTATAAGGAGGAATGGTAGGATGATCGATCCATTTGGGGAGATATAGAATCCTATCACTATTAGTGACCTCCTCTTTAGGTTGGGAAGAAGAAGAAGGTTTATCAAGATTTTCATCCTTAATTAATGTTATTTTAGGAGACATGACATGAAGGAAATGCATCATATCAACACTATTAAAAATAATTTGATAAATAAACTAACAACTAGGAGAAGGAACATGATCTAAAGACGTGCATAAATTATAATTATTAGACTCTTTCATCGAGGTATCTTTAGGAGGAGAGGATTGATGAATGTAATGTATTTCCATTAGGAGTATGAACACTATACTCATTAGCAAAAGAAAACCAAGGAGATTTACTAATGTTGTCATATTAGTGACATCCTTAGACTTATCATTTTTGACAAAGAACATTATAAATTCTACATATTATATGCAGTTCATTAAGATGTTTATTATATAAACATAAACACCATGGATAAAAGTATCGAGTAATGATTTTTAAGAAGGCATAATATTACTTGAAATTCTTATGTTTCCATGTATATGAGTACCATGAAGAAATGCAAGCAACGTGGAGTGCAAGAAGTTATTATATATCACTTGATTTTAATACATGAAAGTAAGAATAAATGTAGTCACATGTGAGATAATATACCAATCCAAATTAGTAAATTCCATCATGAAAATGAAAGTTACCCAAATCAAATATAGGAATGAAAATCAAAAGTATGTAAGAAAGAATAGGGATCATCAAAATGTAATGAAGGTGAACCTAGATATTTAAATGCATAAAATGTAGCAATGGTATGATGTACATAAGGATAATGAAATGCATAAAAATTAGATGTATCCATCAAAATTAGAAATAAAGGGAATGAAATATGTGTCGAGTTCACCAAAACATAAGGAACTAAAATACAAAGTGAGGTATTTTCACTAGGATAGATGGACAAACTAATAAGTTTACACCTATATTCAATCATACATTGGAGGGAATGTTGATACACTAGGCTTGAGGAGGCACAAGCCCTAAGAGGATGTGACGATTCTTTTTCTATGGAGTTGAAACTGACTATGCAAATTGGAAACTGTGAATATAAATAAACAATGAAAGATCTAGGGGAAACATGAGAGAAAATAATGAATAATGTGTATACAAATAGATCACAGACTATCAACTTGATTCTGATACTAGATCTAGAAATCCAAATTCTAGTAACTAACCTATAATACAAATTTTTGTTCCCAATGGTAGGCATGAGGTGACCTAAATTGTATAGGACGACTAAACTCACGTGAGGCCCTAAGAGGTGTCTTGGACCCAAAAATCTCTTACAAATTTTTTGCTACCTATAACTCTATATTACATCTACTTGTATCCTTTTTTTAGTTGCACCACTTATCACTTGCACACATAAAATGGGAAAACAGTCAAGGGAGAAATGGGTTTCTCTTTTTCAAACTCATCTAGAGGAATTAACGTTGAAATCTAAACATAAAATTTTGAAAATGGAAGCATTTTATTGGTAGCAACGGTTGAATGAGAGAATAAAATGTCTTATACTTTGAATGATGAAATTGTGCTTGAAATGAGATCATAATTGTTGATGTTGTAGCATGAGTCCACAAAGGCCTATAGGGACATCACATAAGACATGCTTGCATAATGATTGTTTTAGCTTTCCATAAGATGAAGGATATGGTGGGATGGAATGCATTGAATGTTTTATTTCCTAAATGATCCTTGAAGGATTTATTGAATTGAATGACATTGATATGATATTTGTTGGATGAAAAATGAGGGAGTTAGATTTTCTTTTTTGTCTCACCAAGCCATTTTGAGGCTTAAAAATTGAAGGAGACTGACGGGGTTTTGAATATCTTGCTAAAATAAGGACATTGTTCTTCAATTCAGACTTGGGCCCATTTTCAAAAGTATGAGACACATCCCATGTCATCCAGTGACCTATCTTGCCCCGTGCCTTATGGGGTTTCTTGTACCAACCAATCAGGGTTTAAACTTAAATTAAGGATCAATGAGAATATGGTGATACCTAGAATGTGCACAAAATTGAGGTTTAAAATTAAAATATATAAAAAAGTCCAATCATATTGAAATAGGGCCTATGTATGTATGATGTGATAAATGAACAAAATAATTAAAGGATGCCCACCTAAAATTAAGGGTGCACATAAATTAAATTAATTAAATACATAACAAATTCCTATAATACATAGAAGAATGAGAAGACACTGAAATTGGTACTAAGCATGGAACTAGACACTTAAGGAAGTATGCACAATTTATGATGCTACAATAACAGTAAAATATTCTAATGTCTATAATTCTTCTAACTCATAACAAACATTTGATTATTATTTCTTAAAGTTATGAATAAATAAGGTCATAAATGAAGAATCTTAATCGTGTTTAAACATTCAATAATACTACCTTAATAGCATTCGAACCTTAATAGCAAAAACCACAACACAACTATCACAACATATTACTACTAAGACTTTTATTTACAACTTAATTTATGTTTTGAAAAAAATGTATTTATGTACAACTATATGACAGTTATATTGACTAACTATATGACCGCTATATTGACTATCTTAAAACCTAATGACTTTAATGTTTTGTTGAATGACACATTAAACTATTATTTTTATTATCAATTTTTTTTTAAAAAAAAATTTACATTTTATATACTCATACTCATTTCCATAATGTCCAGATGTTTAACACTGATGACATTGGATATATAGATTTAATTATGTATCTATTCATGGGATTGACAATAATTGTCGCCCCCCTCTCTTCCACTTACACCAGAGATTTATATTTGTAATTGTAACTAATCTTCTCCCATCATGTAATGTATTTTTCTTCTTCTCTTAGAATTTCTCTTCCATTGCCCCTTCTAGAATGTCTTTTTCCTTTTTCCTTTACTATTGTTGATTTAAAAAAATTATTTAAAGACCTATTTATGGATACAAGTACTCCAGCCTTACCTCTATCTATGCTTTAAAGAAGGGATTCTATATCTAATATGAGTACATGATTTGATTACATAATCTGCATCACGGATTTTCTTATAAATTTAGCTGTTTGTTCGACGCCTAAAGAGGATTGGATGCTTGAGAAGCAACCTATTCTTGGAGTAAATTTATATTTTACTGCAATTTTATTAATTAATCAATTGTGAAATGGTGTCTATAAATGTGATTGGAGTTACTCATAGATTAGTCTGATCTGTGGAAGACGGTGACAGTATCTACTTGAAGGTATTTGTGAATTCATGATTATCGCTTCCTTTCTATTTCATTATTTCCTGTATTGGAATTATGCTAAGGGATAAATATTACTAGAAGTAAAATTTATGAAAGATTTTGTATTATTGACGAATTTGATACAGAAACATATAAAATATGTGTGTAATTTTCTTATTTTTGATGTATAGAATAAAGTTACAACATCACAGCATGAAGACAAACCTTGGTAGTGTTTCTTCAAGGAGTACATCATGGATTTCAAATGGTTTAATTCTTGTTCTAGTATTTGTCATGGCGTTTGTTGTTGAAACAAAGTTAATGCCGGAAGAACCCTCTCAATTCGCTGAAAATTCTTCTAAGATGGAAAGATACAATTCCAGCAAATTATCTGAAGCCCTCAACCATTTTATAAAATTTAATAAGCCCGCTAACAAAAGTATACAGGTGAAGTGCTCTAAGGTTTAGTCTTATAAGTTTCTTCTTTCATGAATTGTGATTCAATTTTTTTTATAATAATGTCTTGTAATGCAAGAGCTTAACTTTGTCTCACATACAGAGCCCAGATGGAGATATTATAGACTGCATTGATGAGGAAAAACAACTTGCATTTGATCATCCATTGCTTAGGAACCATAAAATTCAAGTAAGAAAATATCATCTATGTTAATTGCATTATGAATTCTTTCATGTGTTTAGTGAAAATATCATAACAATACTATTTATTCAATATACCTTTTCCCTTACATTTTAGAATTATATGTTGTCTTTTTTTTCCTTATAATTCTTTTAATGCAGGATCCTCCTAAGATGCCTTCAATGTCTGTTGTAAGAGATAATAGAACAAGTTTTCCTCAATCGTGGCATATCAATGGAGATTGTCCTAAAGGGACAATTCCAGTTAGGAGAACATTTATGAAAGATTTAATGAGAGCAATATCACCTCAATATTATGGGAGGAAGGATCAATATCATCAAGGACGAGAGGTAATTATTTTATAATTATCTACGTAACCATACACTAGTAATGTGGTATTTGACATTAAAGACAATGTGTACAAAATATAAAGCAAATTATAAATATTATATTTAAGTAAACTTTTTAATTTATAATAATTTTTTTTGTCTTTCTTTTAACTACATTTTTTCTAGCAAACTTAGTAATTACATTTCTTCTACCATAGATTTAAAAATCATAAATATTTTATGCATGAATAACAATTCATTCTATAGCTTTTTATTTTGTACAAATTTCTTAATATTTCTTAGAGGTATAACTTATGTATCTATATTAATAAATCTTCGTTGAACAACATAAACACTTAAGTATGTGTCACTTTCTCAGATAATGAAACTTAAGTATATGTGACTTCCTCATATAATGAAATAGCATTTGTTATGTGCCTCTCTAGAAAGTCCAATGATGTCTACTATTGTTGATTTTGGCACCACCGTAAATATATATGTTGCATGTTTTTGAGGTTTATTATTTGGACAACCCTATCATGTTACCCTTAGGGTTAGCTCGGGAGTTTAATTATTTGTAGAGAAGGGAGTCCCCTCTATTGCCACCTAAGTGGGTTAAAATTTCTTCTAAGATGCTCAATTACCCTCTATCTTTGTTGGCCTTTCAAATGACCTGTTATGCTATTGGGATTGGCTCTAGGTTTCTCTAGGAAGGATATTATGTTGTCTTGCATTAGATTTCCTCTCTCATGTTTATTTCTAGGGTTGTGTAGGTAGGCATGTCCTTAATGGAGGGTCTACCCCTCTCCATTTTGCCCAATCCAAAAAATGGGTTAGATTTGTTTTAAAAAAAATTCTAGTTCTAGTGTCTATTTTTGGGCTTTCCTTGGAGGTCTAAATGGAGCATTTGGTCCCATAGTTGTAGTTTTCTATTTGTCTATACGTAATAAACCTGAAATTATATGGATATGTTAAAAGGAAGATGATTTGGATGGTTGTTTTTTTTTTTATGGAGGGTTCAATTAAGATTGATTCAGAGGCTTTTGGGGTAGCTTTGTGGGGTTTTTGGAGCTTTTGTGTGAGGGATTCAATCACTCATCCTAGTAGACCTTCTCTAATTTCTTATTTATTTAAAAGGCGTGACACTCCTTTGATTAAATTATCTAGAAGACTTAGGTGGTTTCATAAGGGGTTCTTTCTACACTTACCCCAATTATTGCTCATGCACTACTATTATTGAAGTAGATTTTGGTCTTCAATGTACTGGTAGGTTCTATTGTTGAGGAATGTTTCTTCCTTTTATTGGAGTTAAACTAGGTCAAAGATCTCCCTCTATATACGCTAAAATTTTTGAGACTCTCTCAATTGTTGTGTATGAGACTGTGTTGTTTCTATATTAAGGATACTCCTATTGAGGCAGAGACCAAAAATACAAATATTTTTGGAGTTGATAAGTAGGAGATATTTTCTACAACAAGTCAAATTGCGATATTGCTACCAGGATTCAACTGTGTAGTTGTTATTATCAAAATTTTGCATCTAGAAGGTCTTATACTACTCCAAGGACCAAGTAGCATGGACTTTCTCTAAACTTAGAGTTGTTGTTTTACTTTAGGACTTTAGCTTGGATCCTAGAAATATATTCCTTTGTCAATTCTTCTTCTTTTTTTTGTGAAAATACTTTGTTGTATTTGTTTCACTCTCTAGGAGTATAATTATGTTCTTGTCTTCATTTTTCTCTTTGTTAAATCCTCCTTCCATACTCTAACTTATTCTTTTACGGTTATAGATCTTGTCACACTCTTCATGAGATTTGATTGGCTTGTTATTTTGGTTGTTGGTCTCTCTAAATCTTTCTTCCCACCTTTTTTTTGTCAAGGGCCCTAGAAACCTTACTTTCTCTTCATTTTATCTCTTTTACCTTGATGGTTGATTTATAATAGACAAAGCCCTCTCCCTTTCTTACCAATCTAAACATATAAAATATATGATAAAAAAATACTCATTTTATTAGTTAGCTAGATACAATATACACTTTTATAAAATCTTACCTTTGTATTTGCATATGTTTGATCATATTTCCATGACATACATATATCTTTAATTAGTTGTCTCACTACAAATTTAAGATTGTATTATATGCATCCTATGATGATTATAAATACTTTAGCATTAATCTACTTAAGTTTTTATACTATTCAATAATTTCTATGAAATGTGTTAAAACAAATGTATCATCACAATTATCTTACATTTTCCTATATTAAAACTTCTATATTAAAAAATATAGCTATATATTAACTCAAAACTCACTATTTCAAAACCTAATATTTTGAAGTTGTTTACAAGCTAAAAGCATTCTAAAAGTTTTTCTAATAGACTTTCTTTGAATTGGTAAAGGCCATTAAAGTTAGGACATTTTGTGCACTCTACAATCAATCTATTCAATGTTGAAAAATTATAGTAGTTCTTCATAGTTTTCCTATGCAATTTAGGTTATGAAAATTTAAAAATCAACTAATTCATTTAGTTCTATTATTCTACAAAACTCTTTCTTATCTAGTTCATAAATTTAGACATATTTTATTGTTATTAATAAAACTTTTATGGTACTTGACCATACAAATTTTTAAAAATAAATTAGAAATTTTCAACTTGGTTCAGTTTATTCAAACATATTGAATGAGATAATATGCATACATCAAACTCTTCCAAATGAAATCAACCTTTATAATACTTTTTGTAGAAACTGATGAAATATCAGATTCAACTCCAAGATCTAGCTGCATGCAATAAACCTGTCACAAAGAATGAAGCAAAACTATGGAAAAAGGAAAACCCTCAATGGCGGCCGGGCGGAGTTGGGGCGCCGGCCAGGTGGGGTGGCGGCTGGCGGGTGGCCAACATGCGGCGGTGGGCACTGCGGTGGCTTGCTGGCAGCGTGAGGGTTGCAGGCGGCGCACTGGCCGGGCACCAGTGGTGCGGTAGTGGCGCGCTGGCGGCGCCCGTGAAAACCTAGAAAATTGCATTTTTTTGCAATTTTTTTTGCAATTTTTTTTTCATTTTTCAAGCCGTACGACCCATGGAGGCTGAAAAATTCACCCAGAGGCTCCGATGTCCAAAAAAGTTAAATTTTATATGGATTTTGGGTATTTCAGGCCTTCTGGACGCAACCGTGAGGTCAGTTTTTGTCCAAAGTGCACCAAAAAATTGCAACCCTCCAGATTCAATATAAAAAACACTAGAAAACCCCAAAAAGAAAGGGCTTGATCCACAGCTCCAAAAAACTTGAACAAGTTGCAGCAACAAGGCTTTGATACCATGTAGAAACTGATGAAATATTAGATTCAACTCCAAGATCCAGTTGCATGCAGTAAACCTGTCACAAAGAATGAAGCAAAACTATGGAAAAAGGAAAACCCTCTTGTGCTAAAAAAATGTCAGAGCTCAAAATGTATTAAGAGAGAATTGAAGAAATAATTACAAAAGAGGCTTATAAGGACAGAAACCCTAAAGCCCAAAAAGCTAGGTTGTGCAATAATAATTAATCGAAATATTAATTATTATGCACCTAAAAGAGATAGCTTAAATAAAAAAGATTAATAGAGGACTTAAGTAATTAAACCAAAACGATTTAATTATAAAGTCAAATATATCTATTTCTCTAACACTTTTAGCATACAAAATTTAAAAGATAAATTAGAATTTTTCAATGTGGTTCAATACATATTGAATGAGATATGTACATTCACCAAACTCTTTTTTTTAACTAAAAGAGGTGTAAAATTTTTATTGAATACCAAAGAGAACAAAACAACAGAGGAAAAAAAGAGAACTATAGAGATTTATCATGGTCAACAAGTTGAGCTAGCATATGAGATAAATCATGGGGAAGTATCCGATGATCCACAATATTCCAATCCAACGCGTGCTTAGAAGCCCATTTAGCCAGGCAATCAGCCACACCATTCCACTCCCGTGGGATATGTAGAAAAGACACAGAATCTAGAGAATTGCATAACTGAGTGATCTGCTGAATAACCAAAGCCAAATGCCAATCCACATCCACAAGGTCCTATCTATTCAATAAATTCACAACCACCTGAGAGTCAGTCTCACAGGTAATTCTTCTCCAACCACGTTGACAACACTGTTCCACTGCAACCAAGATAGCAAGGGCTTCCGTGAGGTTATTTGTATGGTAACCCTTGTAGATAGAGAACAGAAACTAAACATCACCAAAGCAATCACGGCCAACTCCCTCAATGCCAGCTAGTCCAGGATTTCCCTAAGAAGAGCCATCAGTGTTTATTTTAAGAACTCCAGACTGGGGAGGAGTCCAATGCCCCTCATGATTAACACGCTGAGAGTGTTGCCTGGCTCTATTCCCAGCACGTCTATGAGGCAAAGAGGGAGCACCGCCCTAAAGTTGAAAGGAAAGGCATGAGTAAATACCAGCATCTCTAGGGTCCAAACCTCCACAAAAATCACATTTTTCCAAGAGCGTTTCATGAAGAGAATGAGCATTTCATGAGAAAATGAATGAAAACATTATATATGTTTGTAATTTTCTCATAATTTATAAATGTCAAATAAATTATGAAGATCGTGTGATAGCCAAGATAATGAGAACATGCTTAGCACATAACCTTCTATATATAGTATGAATTTAATAAAGGTTTTCAAAAGAAATAAATAAAGAAATATATTTCATTTAAATTTACATTAATATCAAATGGGAATGTGAGATGAATATGACCCTCTACCACTCTACTACAATATTAGTCACCTGATAACTTTGTATTTGTTTTTATTCTTAGGACGTCCTCCATAAACTGAACTTAACTGATGAACTCTTTTTGAACTTAACTTATGAATTCCTTTTAAACTGTCCTATGACTTAATTTTTTTTGGGTTGGGTTTGGACCCTTTCGGATTGAACTTAATCAGACCATTCCTTATTCCTTATGTGACAGTATGCAGGCGCCAAAGTAGATGGAACATTCTATGGAGCACAAGCTAGATTAAACGCATGGGCACCAATTGTCGAAAAAGATGAATTCAGTGCGTCAGCAATTTCGGTTTCAAATGGAGGTGACAACTTGGTTGTGGCTGGCTGGCAAGTATGCCTCCTTCATTACTACTTTTATTCATCTTATTTTCTCATGGGAACCTGTACATGTTGGTAACTCATATTATGATGGTTTCAAATCAGGTTAATCCTACACTGTTTGGTGATGCTCAGCCTAGACTTTTTACTTATTGGACGGTTGGTGTTATCTCTTTATTTAGTCAAACATTTTTTCACGCTTTGGAGTGTGAAGATGATTATATAATCTGATCTTCCAAGTTGTTGTAGGCTGATTCAGATCATAACACAGGCTGCTATAATCTTTTGTGCTCTGGTTTTGTGCATAAAAGCACAACGGTAGCTCTTGGTAATGCCGTGCATCCAGTTTCCACGTACAATGGGAAACAATTTGACGTCACCATCAACATTCTCAAGGTGAGCACTGATACTATATGAGACTCGATAGATATAATTATGTTTAGTTGATTAAGGTAACATCCCTTGTTGTAGAATAAGATCTAATTTCTTGTTCAAAGATTTAATGTAGTCCAATTTTTGTCCCAAATTCTCATATCACAACTATTATTTGTTCCGATTAAAGTATCATTTCAATGAAAAATAAGTTTTGTCTCAATTTGGTCTGATTGGGGTATCATTTCTTATTAAAAAAAATAAATGTCTAATCAACTTGTGATCAGAGTATAATTGTTATAAATGTGGTTGTTGTTGTACCAAAAGATCGATCTATTATTCCATTGTTATGAACTTTGAGGAAAGCACTGACCATTTTGCCAACAGTAATCCCTTATTGTAAAATAAGATCTAGTATCTTATTCCAAGATCTATTGTAATCCAAGTTTCATCTCAAGTTCTTATATCAAAATTAACTAATATTGTCAATGGTCTCCATTTCCTTTGAGTCTCTTATATCATAACTAACTAATATTATCAATGGTCTCTTCTTCCTTTGAGTCTCTTATTTTAGTATCTTTGTCTATGAAGATTTTTGTATTTTTGGCTTTTTATTATGGCAAATTTGAAATGTTAGATAAGGGCATTTTGTATTTTTTATTGTAAAAATAGTTGGTGGTAGGGTAGTTACTTTTGAATTCTCCATCTCTGTCTTAGACTCTTTGTACTCTTCTTTTCATTATGAATAAAATTTAGTGACTTCTACTTTTATTTGAAAAACAATTATTCAATCATTTCAAAAATCAAATTGTCTTATTGACTGTCTTTGGTCTGCTGGTGAAGTTGTTTGGGGAATGAATACCCCTTAGTCTTTAACTCTTAGCCTGAAGAGATTCTCTGAACCTTCAACAAAAAAAATTGTCTCATCAATTTATCCCAATTAAAATATCATTTAAAAAAAAAGGTTTGGTCTCATCAACTCATCTCTTATTGTAGAATAAGATCTTTAATGTCTTGTTCAAGTATTTATTGTAGTCTAAGTTTTTTCCCAAATTCTAATATCATTGCTAATCCACTGGCAGGACCTAGAGTCAGGGCTCTAGTGGATGGTATTTCAAGGTGAATATGTGGGCTACTGGCCATCTGAAATTTTTCCCAGTTTTGATCATGCAAGTAGTGTAGCATGGGAAGGAGAGATTGTGAACTTGCAACGAAATGGGCAGCACACTTCTACTCAAATGGGAAGTGGGCATTTTCCAGCAGAAGGACTTGGTAAATCAAGCTTCTTTCGTGAGCTAAAGGTAGTGGATGACAAATACGCCACACGAAATGTTTATAACTCTCATATCTCTGCATCTAATCCTAAATGCTACAACGTTAAAAAGTCCAAAGAGTCCGGTGATGAATTTTTCTTTGGTGGACCTGGTAGGAACTCAAACTGTCGCTAGTTTACAAATCTCTTATTAAAGGACTATATTAATTTGACATACCTTGACTATTGAACAGATCGATCATAAATTATGTTAGAGAAATAGCCATGTAAACTGATTATATTTATTGCTCTATTTAATAAAAAAAATGTATCAGCATTACGTTTAAATATCAAATTATTTAATATAGTGTTGAGCAGTCAATACAATGATTGATTTCGATGTAATATGTTTCATTAGTTTTTAGTCTTTTTGGTGAGAAGAATTTTGTTGTGTAGAAGAGAGAGTTTAATAGAAGTTATACGTTTTTGATAGAAAAAGTAGTGAGGGTGATGGCCCATAGAACAAAGGACTAGTAGCATATTAATAGTACATTAATGGAACTAGTCAAAGTAGTTAGAATAGATTAACATCATAATCACCAAGTCTAACTCTGCCCTTATCAAAAATATAAACCATAGTACTGATCAAAAGGATTAAACCAAAGTACTTGAAATGAACAGTAGCATGTAAAGTATCAGTTATAAGCCACATTAACCCCGACCACAAAACAGGGGATCCTAAAACCAAGCCCAGTCAAAATGATTACTTTTGTAAATTAAGTAACAGAATCCATATATTACTTTTGTAAATTTTGTGATTTTTGAGACTCTGATTCTATTGAGAACATTAAATGCCGAAACAAGAATTGTGGGAAAATTTGAGGGAAAAAGTAAGTTAGCTCATTTATTAGTATATCAATTAAATGTTTTTTGTGTGTATTGCATGAAGAATAGATTTGGCAGAGGCTTATGGACTCAGACAACGCTATCATTGTTTACTTTGGATTGGGCATGAGATTGCGCATGCATTAACAGAGACTATAGTAAACTACTGGTATATCTATATTTGAAGAATTTAGGTATATGGTAAGAGATATCTTAAAGAGATCTAAACTAATGAAATATAAAAATAACATATTAATCAAGCAATAGATCATGCTAATTAAATCTCATAATATATATATTTTTTTAAAAATTAAAAATTTCTATTTTAATGATAATGTAGTAACTTTTATAATTAATCAAGAATTACAACAGTTACTAAAAAATTTCAATAATAAATTGAAAAAATTCACTTGAAAAATCTTAAGTCATAAAAACTGTGATTCTCAATTTTATTATAAGAATCTCTTCATCTTAAAAACTCCCCCCAAAAAAATAGTTCCTAAAATGGGCTAATGAGAAAACAAAACTTCCAAATTTTGAGATGTGATCTTATGA
The DNA here is from genome assembly GCA_027943335.1 of Chamaecyparis obtusa. Taxonomy (NCBI): domain Eukaryota; kingdom Viridiplantae; phylum Streptophyta; class Pinopsida; order Cupressales; family Cupressaceae; genus Chamaecyparis; species Chamaecyparis obtusa. Next base: position 318,371 of record BSBK01000587.1, read on the forward strand.
TTTTTTATTCAAGAACTAATGTTAAAAAGGGTAAAAGCACAATCAGGTGTCACCTTTTAGGCTAACTTATCAACACAGTTGAATTTTAGTATTTCTAACTAAAAATTAATTTTGGTCAAATATATGGTCTAGCTAGATTCATTATAGCTAAGTTAGATAAGTTCTTTAACTTTTCCAATTGGAAATATCTATTAAATGCATGTTTTATACCACTTTGGATCCAATTACCATAAAAATAAAATTATTTCAGAAAAGTGGTGTTTCAATAAATCCTAATATTTTTAATGACATTTTTTTTAAAATTAAAAAATATCATTTTGTAGAGATCAGAGTCAAGAATATCCTCATATAGATTTTATAATGTTTTAATTAGGCATAGTTTATTGTAATTAAAAAGTATTACAAATAGGTATTTTAACAGTCAAGGATATGATGATTCGGAGAAAGAACAAAATAGTAAATCATATTAAATAAATTTGAAAAACACATGGTGCACTAGAGGAGAGAGTCCTCTTCAAGAATATATATTTCTTTTTTTTATTGGGATAGATTTGTTATGAAAAATATGTTGCGAGATGAAAACTGTCGATTTTAGTGATTTGGAATTTGGATTGTTATAAAAGAGAAAATATAGGTCACAAACTTATTTTTATTTCTTTATGCACTAGATATATATGTCATCTATGACATATTTTGAAATTAGGGGAAAATATGTTTATTTACTTATAATTTTTTGGTGGGAACTAGACCCCTAATTTTTAGCATTTTTCAACAGCTGAAAAATAATCTTTAAAAATTAAAAAACATATCAATTATTATTAAAAACAAATATTAAAAAATATTAATCCTAAACTTCATCCATTTTATCACATTTAATTAGTTTAAACATCAACTTCAAATTCCAAACATAAATGTCATTTTTATACTATTGAAGTTGAACAACTTTGATTTTGTTAGCCTCCTCCTTTGTAAAAGGGTGACAACTTATTGTTGTTTTACCCAAAAATTAGGTGAATTATTGTTTAACAATGATTAGTGATAAAAATTATAGATATTCTGTAATTTAATTTACTACTTCTAAATTTTGGTATGTTCTCCAATGCATACATATGTGATCTTACAAAGATACTCTCTATGAGGGTAGGGTTTCCTCCACCCATTGAAAATGAATGGCAGGTTGTGAGGAGCCAAAAAGCCAAGAGGGCCTTGTGAGGAGGTGTCAAAAGGATGAGAAATTGTAGGGATTTGGGTAATCCCCATCTCATCCAAAATCTTGAGATTTGCAACTAGTGCTAATCAAATTGCATCAGAAGATTGAAAAATTGTAGGGATTTGGGTAATCCCCATCTCGTCCAAAATCCTGAGATTTGCTACTAGTGCTAATCAAATTGCATTAGGTAGAAGACAAAAAACCATCCATTTCTTCAGAATTGAGCAACCTATGACTTGGCCTTCAGGCAAACCGACCTCAAATATGTTTCAATATATGGATAATAATGCTTTTAGCTCATGACAGAGGGATACCTCATCTCTGAACAATATATCTCACTACAATTCTTCTTTGGAACATACTAACTCTATCACTCTAAGCCCTATTGAGCAAGGAAAATCCTGATATCCTCATAGAAACCAAATAATGCAGAACAAAAGGAATTTTGTGTCCTCATTTTGACCTATAAAGAATAGACCTAGGAATAAGAATCCCCTTTCTACAGATCATAGAGGGAACGTCAGTATTGCAGTGATTAAGAACAAATTTATAGATGGTATGTGGGGTCATTGCAAAAATCATGGTATTTTCACTAAATGTTGTGGTTATGAGCTCCCCATGGAAAGAATTGCAAAATAGGAGGGTCAGGTAAGCATAACTATCCTTCTCAAGGTGATTACTTGCTCATTGATTGTAGACATCTAGCCCTAAAAGATGAATTGTTATATGGAATTTTTTTTATTATTATTATTACAAAGGATACAACTTTAAATTCATTAAGTGGCAACCAAAATTTGGCCGGAGAAAACATCAACTAGAAAAAGTTCCTGCTCTCCTCTAATGTTAAGATTTTAGTAGATACTAATATTAATTCAATAAGCTTGAAACCATTAGAATTGATCACAAAAAATGAAAATTATCTCATCAGACCTATGTTTTACCAAGATCCCATTCATGATAAGGTAGTTTCTAAAATAATTAGCAAACCAATTAATGATAATAATATTAATAGCATAAATAACATTAAACATCAAGAGGCTAGGGTTAACAAGGAAATAAAACTATTACAAATGGAGGAAGTTAACATTCAATTTAATGACGATATTGGAGGCTTTATTATTGAAAATTAGAAGGAGAACCAAAAGTATTATCCTCCACCACATTTTCAGGGAGATCACATAAATATAATTATGGATAAACCTAATCTGGTCAAATATCCAAGTATGGTATCTTCTCAACCCCAAATACCTTATGCAAAGGTCTATGGAATTGAGTTTACCAATCAGATAAATGTTTTCATCTTATAAGTGTATCAAAATTGGACAATAAGAGATTCAAGCATTCATTGTACCCCTAAGCAAGATGATACAAAAGGAAGTAATGTTTGGGATAAAGAAGCCAAACCCATCCAAATAGAGTTGAAAAAGGAAATGCCACTAATTGATCAAATGTATAAGAACAAAATTAAAGAAAGATTAGAAAATAACCTAAAATATGTAAAGAAAATGGATGTAGAGGAGGGAGTGATTGTGGAGAATAGGAAGGAGGATAGCTCAATTTTGGAAAGGTCTACTCCTATGGGTGATATATCTAAGAAGGATGTTGTGGTAGAAGAAGGGCCTAAGTATCTAGTTGCCTTAGAAGAACCTCTAGTAAATTTAGCTAGAGAAAGTTTAGTCAATACAGGAGGGATAGGGAGGACTCAAGATAAGAGGATAAAAATTAAGGATAAACCCGCTGATAATAATGGAGCCCCAAAAGATAACATTAACCTAAGTCTTGAAGACTTTGTAATGAGGTACTAGGAGATCTCCTTCAGGGGACTGTAAAGTACACATTGAATAAGGAAGAAATTACAATAGATAAAGAGCTTCTTATTACTAATATTATAGGACTTAAAGAAGAAGAGAAGAACTAAGGGGTGTTGGAGGAATAAATAGTTGAACTAGGAAGAAAGGAGGTGGAACCTATGTAACCTATTCTTGACATTGTACTGACATAATTTAGCAAGGACATCCCAAACTATGTGAAGAGCAACAAAAAGAGAGGCAAGAAGTCTCTCTTTGAACTAAGAGATAAAGATGGTTCTATTGAAGAATAGACCAAGATCGCCACTTTGTTTTGGAGCAGATTTTGAAACGCTGCATCTTTCTCACTAAATTTGAAATCTCAACAATCCAAGAAATAAAGATCAATTTAAGGAATAAATAGATACCCTAAGGAAAAATCTATGTATTTGGGGCTTGATTGGTATCCTAGCTGATGGGGCCTCTAGTGGTCTTGTGGTGTTATGAGACCCCAAGGTGGTTTCCTTTTCAACCTTAAGGTGTAAGAAAAACTAGATGTGTGACAATGTTAGAAGTATTAGGAGAAATATTCAATTCACTTTAATTAATGTATATCAGCCAACACAAAACAAAAATAAGAGAATAGTATGGAAGGAAATAGAACACTATCTAGAAAACATTCCAGACCAGATTTTCATAACCAAAGGTGATTTTAACACTATCTTAAACCCTAAAGAAAAATGGTGAGGTTTAACTAGGACATCCACATCAAAAATTTACTTCAAGGAAAGGGTTAATAAAAAAAGATGATATAAATCAAGGAATAAAAAGATATTTAAACTTGGAACAAAAAAGGCAAGGTTTCAGTAACATAGAAAAAAAAACTTGACAAATTCCTTCTTAGAGACAATTAGGCTGAGTTTCCTTACACTTTCACAGCTGAGATCCTACCATAATTGGGATCTGACCATTTCCATGTAAAACTAAATATCTATGAGGACCCCTGGCCAAAGCATTTCCCCTTTAAGTTTAAACAAATATGGCTAAAAGATGAGTCTTATAGGGTTAATAGATCAATGGTGGAAAGAAAATGAAGTATCAAGACCAAAAAATTTCAGTTTAGTAGCTATCAGATTTAGGGATCTTTTCTTCAATGACCTCTTTATCCTTAGGATTTTCAGATATGGAGGCCTCATTAATTGATGGTTTGTTAGTTTCTTTAGTGGAAGGTTTCTCAGTAGAGGATTTCATAGGTTCCTCTTTAGAAGAAGGTCTGAAAAACTCATTCAATGGACAAAAATAGGTTTGTTTCCCTTCCAATTATTTGCAATATTAGAAAGGCTCTTGATCTCCAAGAATAGTGATTTCTCTACCTTGATGTGGGATATTCAAGCACTAATGTAATGTGGAAGGTACACCTAAAATAGTGTGTATCTATGGCCTTCCAAGGAGTATATTGTAAGGTAGGTCAAGATCAAGGACTTGACAAGTCATCTCAATCAATGCAGGACCCACTTAAAGAGGGAGGTTTTATTAAACCTTTGGATTCTCTTTCTCTACCATCAGATGCCTTGATGGTGATTCTCTTTGTAACATCTAGAAGGTCATCAATGAGTCTCAACTTTCTTATCATTTTCATGGTACAAAGATTCAAACCAAATCCATTATCTAGAAGGCCTCTTTTTATTTTGTGATGAGGAATGAGGGTTTCAATGTGTAGGGGTTTGTTATGATGTAGATCAGGACCAAAAAAGTCCTTACTTTTGATTACAAGGTATTGTTGTGCCGCCAGGTTCCCAATCACAGCTTGGAATTGTGATACATTGATATTGTCAGGAACATGTAACTCAAGAAGGGCTTGCTCAAGGATTTCTTTATGAATAGGTGAAGTCTAGAGAAGCTCAAGAATATATATTTGTGCAGGAGTCTTTCCAAGTTGTGAGAAAAGGTCATACTGTGAAGTTCTTCTAGTGGAAGTTGATGGTACAGCTAGTGGAGTGACAACTTGGACAGTAACTTTGGCTCTGCGAGTGGTAGCATTACAATCTACACCCATAATTTTGACGGTTTATACATAGTTGTTAGATTCTTTAATGTAACAACATAGGGAATCAAAGCCAAAAATTCCATTCTCTTCAATATTTTTGCACAATATGCCAAAACCCATAATGTTGGTGGTGTAGTCATATGGCACATTCTTCAATGATGATGCATTATTTGATCATATTTAGAAAAGGGTTGATTATAGATCTTGAGTTTAGCATTTGATGATGATGGTGTCTCTCCCTAAACCTCAAACTTTCCATCATCAATAAAGTCTTGGAAAAAAAATTTCAATTTCATATATTTCTTGGTATCATGACCTTTGATATGATGCTAATAGTATTCATTGTCCTTATCCCAAGAGGTCTTAGGTTTATTCTCTTCATAAGGTCTAGTGTTCAGAAATACCATTATGTTTTGGTCAACAAGTCTTCAGAAGATGATATTGAGAGGTTATGAAAGAGATGTTTATTGTTGACATTGACGTGTGTTGGAATTGTTGTTGTTGTTATTGCATGGGAACAAATAGGACTAATTTCAATTTTTTTGATGCTATTGTGACAAGTTATTTTGATTGTTATTGTGATTCCGTTGGTTATTTTTTTATTGTTGTTATTGTTTTGATTTTGACTATTGTGATTGCCTTGATTATTGGATGCTTGTACATTTTCGACATGTTTAGCATTAACCAATCCATTATTGACAACTCCCTTATTTTTTATCTCAAACTTAGGGTTTTTATTATTAGATGAAGGGGTATAAATTGTTTAATGGTACCATTTTATAAGAGCCCATCTTCAATGTTCTTCCCTTTCTTGACAACTCCCTTATATTTTCTTTCCATTCCTACACTCTCTCATCTTGATGATGGATCAAAAAGTGTGATTCAAAATGTTGATGCTAAAAAAACACACACAATCAAATACAAAAACTTACTTGTATTAATACTGGATTGTGGAAATTTGATATTGTTAATAGACTAAAAAGTGTTAAGTGAAGCCATTTCATTTGGAATGACATCTCAAATACAAAGTTTCTAGTAAAGATGTCAATCAAGTGTTGTTCTAGTATTTTCTAAGGCATTTTTTTTGCAAGGTGCCTCCACCTTTTTAGGAAATGAGAAAATATTTCTCCATTCCTTTTCTTATTGTTGCACAAGTTACTTAATGATGCTTGATGTTCAATGTTATATGAATATTGTGCAACAAACTTATTTGTGAGATCAAAGAAGGTAGATATGGGTCCATGAGGGAGGTTCATCAACCACCCAAGGGAAGGGTCTCCAAAACTTCTAGTGAAAATTATCTTTAGATAATTCTCATTGTAGGAGACCTCTTGACATGCAACATATAATTCCATAAGATGTTGGATCAGACATGTTTTCCCTTTGTATTTATCAAATTTAGGGATCTCAAAGTTTGGGGGAAATGATTGCATATTGATTTCTTTGTCAAAGGGGTAAGGACATATCTTATCAAAAGAGAGCTCCTTCTTCCCTTGATTTTTCATGTTATACACAAGACTCTTGAGTTCATTGATTTGATTGGCTAATTTAGGAGCATTGTGATGTGTAAGTGGTGGTCCAAAAAATTGTCCTCCTCCAAATTGTGATGCTAAAAATATTTTTGATGTAAGTCCAAGTGTAGGAGGGGGTGTGTAATGATACAATCGTGATGATGTAGGGATGGATGTCTTCAAAGTACTTGATGGGATCAACAAGAGTGATGGAGAATATTATTTTGTGAATACTAGCTTGTAGAAATGAAGTTTGACCTACATTCAGGATACTTACACTTATGTTAGAAGATGTGTTCATTGTAGTATGAGTTCTATTGTGAGAGGTTGAATTTGGATTTTTCTAAGGATTTAATGAATATTTTCATCTATCAATCAAAATGTTTGTGCGGGTTGTGGTGTTGATACCACTTGAGATGTTGATGTATTTTGAGATGTTGATGTAGGATGTGAAGTAGATGGCCTAATAGAAGTAGCCTTCCCCTTTTTTTGTGATGGTGTTGTGTTGATTATGGAAACTAAAGTAGTATTGAAAGGGACGATGGCCTTGACAACATTATGATAAAGAAAAGAATCATCAAAGTTTCTTAGGACCATGACCCCATAATGTGACAAGACTCATGAATATTTCAACATTGTTTTGTCTAATGAATCTTTATACCATCTCCAAGCTATAAGGGTCTATGAAAAATTCAATCATGTGAGGAGATGAATCGGGTTGATCAACAATTTTTTCTTTGGGTTCATTGGTGATGTCTATATCAAGCACCTTGGTGTTCCCAAGGAAAGTTATAATAAATGGATTCTCATTTTTTGTGTTGGTTCTTGATGCAAACCTCCTCATGTTTCTATCTTCTGAGAGTTAAAACAATACAAATGTGATCTTTGGAAAAATGAAAGATGAAATATGAAGTCTAAGAGTGGGTTGCATAAAAGATTTGACGAGGAATGAAAGATGGACATAAGACTAGGAGAAAATGTTTAGGAATTGTTTTGATCACAAGGGAAAATGTTGGATTTGGATGATGGATTGTGAGGGTAGGGCCTTAATTGGATTTATTTTGATTTTGATGATTGGATGAAGGTTTTGGATAACCTTGGTGAAATAAGATCCTATTAGGCACAATTATTTTGACGTTGGATGATATATTTCTTCTACTTAGGATAAACTATTGATCTCAAGAAAAATAGGATATTTATTGGTTAAATCAATCACTCAAGATGGACAATTCTCTCAAGTATTGTAATTCAACTAGGGTTTACTAAGGATGAGGATCTCAATGACACTTTGATAAAACTTCAACCTATAGAATGTGATAAAAATATTGATAAAGATGTGAAGGATTATTTTGGTCCTGACTCTAATTTGGATGTGGGTCAATCAAGATAACAAGATTTAAGGCCAGATGAATGATGGTGATCCTAAGTCAAAATTTGGAAGACTGATGATTTATGGAAGATTAAAGGAATTAAGGATTGATGAAGTGATGAAAAAGGAAGTTAACTCTAGTTATCATAGGTTTCTCTAGTAAGTGCAATGAAGTTGTGGTTTACTTGGAACTTAGTGATGAAGTTAAAAACTTTGCTATTGAATACCATCATGTCATATCTCTCAAGTTGTTGGACAAAAATTTGAGTTACTTTCATAACACATTACTAGTTTCTACTAGTTCTATCAACTATTTTTTTCTCTTTATAGGAAAGGGGTAATTGGACTTTCAACTTCTTATGTTTCCTTGAATCTGACATGGGTCATGGAAAAATTACAATTCTAGACTATAGGGAACCAAGTTTGGAGAAATGACTTGAAAATCATTTAGGAGGGTCAAAATGATGGATATTTGAAAGGTCTAAAGACTCACTATTTTCTAGTGGAGATTTTGGTTGCAGTTGGAGATGCCAATTTGTGGAGACAATGAACTGCAGTTTGAGATGTTGTTATATGGAAATTAACTGGTCAACAAAGTGTTCTGTCTAAATTCTAGAGAATTAGAGACATGGGTCTACTTAGCACAAACACTGATCTACGTAGATGTAGATTCGCACAAATGCCAATTTATAGAAAAGACAAAATTTCAAATTTCTAAGGCTTTGACTAAGTTTGACTATTTGTTTGACTAGTTGTTAGATATTTTTCATGGCAAGAAAAAGTACAACAGGAAGAAACTTGAAAAATCATGAAATGTTTGAGATTTCAAAGATTTTTTCAAAAATCATTTTCATTGGTTTAATATTGTACAAAAACTTTCTACCTAAGGATTGGCTGTAATTTAACACATTGTAAACCTATAGAAGCAATCTTCAATTTTTATATATTGGACCCTCATGCATTGTGTCCCTCTAAATATAAGAGGTGAGTCGATGTGGAGATGAATGGAAATAAGTGCACTTAATAAGGCCTTCAAGGAGTAGGTGAATAGGAGATCCCCTTGTGGGGTCTTTGCTGACTTCCAGTGATGCAATAAACAAGTCTCCACACCTGACAACCAAAGGTATATGTATTGTGAGTAGCTTGAGAGGATGATGTAATCCTCTTGTATTACAAGAGTTAAACTAAGGATAAAAGGGTGTACTTCTAAATAAATAGTTTGTAGTTAGGTTTATGACATCCCTTCAATCAGTTTGTACACATGTGAGACACTTAAGTATCTAGTAGACCATGTCGGCTCCTTGGGCACTATTTTGGCTAATTTGAACTATCATCCATAGACAACACCAGATCTTGGAAGGAAAAGACATTTTTTGGTTTGGTGTCTTAGTTATATACCAATAGAGATATTTAATAGTTTGAGCTCATCCTTTGAAGGGGAGTGCATCCCTCATAAAAGACCTCTCTAGAGGCAAAGATAAAATTGGATTTCTCTTACACCCAAGTATTAGAAGTTTGATTGGAATTGTTGTATTCCAATATGTTTGGGAGATTGTTGGAAGACTTTCTAGATACTAGCACTCAGTGTTTTTCATTGATGTCAACATATGTTACTGATTGGTTGTTCAGATAAGCTTGCAGACTAGTTGCAGAGAATTTAACGAACACAATACAATAAATTACCACGTTTGAACTTAGATGGAGAATCTACATGAAGTCTTGGGTCACTGGCTATGATCACACATTCTTATGAATTAATATGACAGAGTTATGGCTATTTTATTGATGACTATTTTTAGGAGATAGAAATTGAGATTTTCATAGAGTTGACTATAGAACTTTGTGGATAGCATTCATGATTTTTTAAGTCATGATGAGTGAACATAGGTTCATATTGGACACTGGTTGGAGATATTATTGCGATCATATGGAGTTATGATCATATACGTGATGTTATCTATGGCATATTTATTGGCAAAGACCTATTTGAAAGATAACATGGAACACATTTCAAGTAATTTGATGAGCGAGATTGATTTATGGATCTGGATGATTAATTGATGTAATTGTTACGTTGTAACATTGCAAGAGGTTGCTTTCAACTTGGGCTGATATAACCTACTTCTCTCTTGTCAGGTATGTGACCCACCTGTTTGTTTCTCCCCTGGTTCTGAAAGCTCCTTCTTTCTAGGAGAAATCCCTCAACATTCCTCTATTGGGGGATATTTTTTCAGACTGGATTCTTTCATGCAATACTCTTATTGAGGGGGACTATACCCCTATTAAGGTGGGGTCTATTTAGGTGGTTATTTGGGGGTGGATTCCTTTTCTTCTCCTGCTCCCTTCACCCTCGAATCCTTTTGAGGTGGATGTCACACACCCTATGTTGGTGGTTTGTGTCAGCTGGATGAAGAGCCCTCTTGGGAGCAAAAGGCCTTTTATCCCTTATAACTACTTGACAACTTGCAGGATCTGGCTATGCAAAGGTCAATCTCTCTCAGAGGATCTTATGGATATGGAACTTAGATATGACCTTGTGGCTGTGGGCATGGATCTGAAAGGTTATTCTAGTTATGGGAGCCAAGATAAAACCCATTCTCTTGGTTTAGGGAACCAGAAAACCCTAGTTTGATGTAAATCTTAGGCTTTAGGTTTGGAGCAGCTTGTACTTCTTTGTCTTTTCTTTTTAGTAGCTTCTTTTGTATTGTTGGTATGGGATTGCTAGTAGTTCTATTGGCAATCTATGCTAGGGGGTTTTGTAAAGCCTATTTCTTCATTCCCTAGCTATCTCTCTTTGTTCGGTGCTCATATTTCCCATCTTTTGTACAGGGTTATGTTTCCCTCCAAAAATAGACTTTATATGGTTTCGGGGCCCATTCAAAACCTGTTTTACCTAATCAAAAACATTGTAGGAGGTTCTATGTGAATCTTTGCATTAGTCCATTATTATTATTTAAATGAGATTTATCCTATGTAGGCCGACCCGAACCTAATAAGTGTAACTTGTATATAAGTATTGAGATCCTTGGAAATTATGTAAGGAAAAATGTTGTAAAAAAATAGGATATATATGAATTGTAGAGATGAATGTGATCTTGAGGGAACATTGGTTACTGTTTAGAGAATAGTAGTTGTGCATTTGGGCACACGTTGGAACTTTCTTAGGATTGGTCAAGTGTTGGAAGCATTTTCATAATAGAATTGTCTTACTCTTGAAGTTGTGAGGTTTGGAGAACCTGAGGGTGGCTTTAACTCTCAAATCTCTTGAGAAGGTTGATCTATTTTGAACCCCTAAAAGGGTTATTGCCTCTAGTAGGGATGGACTCTTACAAAGGTCGATTCCTTAACAAGGATCACATTGTTACAAAAGATTCCTAATAGGGTCTATCCTTTAACCAGGTCCTTCCTATTGTAATACTTGGCTCCTAACAGGGTCATAACTCTTAACACAATTATTATACTCATAGTGAAGATATTTGTGGGTTCCATTCCCACTGGAGTTTTTCCCTTAATAGGGTTTTCCTTGAGAAAAAATCTTGGTGTTCATGTGTATGTGTATTATTGTTGCATTTACTTCTCAGTTCAATATTTTGTTTCCAGAAATAAGTTTTGAAGTTAAAGTTTAAAGTATTCAATATTGACATCAAGTGATTCAACCCCCCCTATCAATTGATTAGGACATTATTAGTCTAAAAATTGGTATTAGAGCTTTTGGTCCTCAATCAGGAAGCTTAACAACTTGAGGTAAAGATCAAGATGGCCTAATTTAGGAAGGAGAGTCCTAAGTTTGATGCAGATAATCTTGACACATGGAAGGAGAAGATAAAAAATCATATGATGTGCATGGCATTGGAATATTGGTGCATTACCTAGAAAGATATGCCTATCATAAAGGAGGAGGACCTAGAGACACTTACTATTACTAAAGAAGAAAGAAAAATGTTTGTGTAATGTTATTGCAAAGGAAGATTTGGTTAATGCATTATCTGATGGTGAATTTATAGATATTAGAGATCTAACAAAATAAAGTAAGATTTGGAAAAGACTAATTGCACTTTATGAAGGAGATGAATACACTAAGCGAGGAAAGTTTCAGTATTGGAGAACAAATATGGACATAGTATAGATGACAGATGATGAAAAAGTAAGGATGTATGTTCAAAGAGTATTTGAATGTGTGGTTAGAATCATAAATAATGGAGGTACTTATACAGAAGATGAATTCATAGCAAAGATTTTGAGATCTATGACTCCTGCCTACAAACCCAAAGTTATTGCTTTGGAGGAGACAATACCACAATACAAGGATTTCACTAAAGAGATGTTAGTGGCTAAGTTGACTACATTTGAGACCACATAGCTAAAGGATGCACTACCTATGGTGGATACAACATTTAAGACTACTATTCAAAGAAATAGATCTGTTGGTGATAGATGTAGTAGAGTGAACAAGAACAATGAAGATCTTGGAGATTATGCTAAAGAATGGAAAGAGATTCAAAGGCTAGACAACCAAGTGGATGAGAAAATCATGACCCTGATCGCCAAGAGAGAAATGAAAGGTAAAGATAAGTTTGAAGGGAAATTACCTTCAAAATATTTTAACTACAATAAGGTGTTGGAAACTACAATTGAAATAATTGTTGTATTGTCATTGATGCCAAACCTTAACTGGTAAGACTTTGGCTATCTAAGAAATTACTATATCTATTTTATTGTTGAGAAGGATTAGGGAAAGGGTGATAACAATAGCACCTAAGGAAAGGTTGAGTAATCTTGATACTTCAATGGGTACTTGATTACATGGCACAATGATAAGATAATGTAATTTTTATCTAAGTGAGAAGCAAGACTAAACAAGTAGGCTTAACCAAGTAGAAATGAAGAAATCTAGTTTAAACTTCAAGTGATGTTAGTGTCAACCAAGCCAGTATATGTCAAGAAAATATAGTTTTGACCGAACATCAGTTTATTGCCGAGGAAGACAACATTAGCCGAGGGAAATAGTTTCGAGTGATGACCGAACTACGTAGTAATGACTGAGGAATTGAACACAGTATTAACCAAGCGTCAGTAATTTACATTTGAGGAAGAATTTAGATTCCTAGTCGACATGTTTAAATTATTGGATTATGTAAATCATGTTGGCTTTATTCATTAAATGTGTGGAGAATTTAATGCATAGTAAATCATTTTATTGTGATTCCATAAAGAGATTTAGAAATTTTTCTAGAAGGATGGATGAAGAACATAATGCTAGAAGGATTCGATGAATCTAACCTAACCCTAAGATCTACAAAGGAGATTAAGCAGCAAAAGATGGATCTACCTATTGAAGAGGTATTAAGGAAACCTAAGTGTGAAGGTGAAGCAGTATGCTGGAGTTGTTGTTATTGACTGAATAAGAAGAAAAGGATGATGGAGAAGGAGTTGTGATTGCTTGAAGCAAATACTGAGCAGATCAGTGATGGAAATGGAAATGGATCTTAGTTAGTAAGCCAACATATATATGTAAGAATTTGATCTGTTATTTGCAAAGTGAGTTGTATGTTTTCAGATCAAACACTACTGTTACTTTCTAACCATTGTATCAGTTTAAATCCTTTAATCAAGGTTGACCTAATAGTCATTATATAAATCCTTTAATTAAGGTTGCATTCTAATATAATGTACTTAATTCCTCTAATAAAGCATGCTCCTAATAGGTTGTTGAAATCCTTTAATAGGGTCACACCTAGCAGTGTGTTTGTAAACCTTTGACACGGTTGGCTTTTCATAGAGCTAACTTCGGAAGAGTGAAAATATTAGTAGCATGTTACAAAGTGGTTTTTCCCAAATTGGGTTTCCACTATAAATCTTGGTGTCAATACTTGTGTGAATGTTTTGGTTTGAACATTTCTATGTTTTGAAAGTTAAATACTATTGGATAGTGGACTGCACTATTATATGTTTCTAATATACATTCTGTAATGACCGAGTAGCTGTTGGTTGTTAGATTTGAGTTGTTGAAGAGTATAAAAGTTTAATTTATACATTTGGACTTGAGAAAAACTGATTCACCCCCTCTCTATTGTTCTAAATCATATTAACAATTGGTATTAGAGATGTTGGTGCTTACAGAGAACAAGTTTAAAGGTACTTGAAGTAAATGATCAGGATGTATAAGAAGGAGGTACCAAAGCTGAATAAGGAGAACTTCCCTGCATGGCAAAGTCTGATGAAATTGCATCTAGCTGGTATTGGTGACTCAGTGAAGTGTTATGTTGAACATTACTATTTCACACCTGCTACACCCTTGACTACCAAGAAAATGAGAGCTAAACAAGAGCACAATCAAGAAATGTTGGAGATTGCATCTGCCTTGAGCTATCCTAAATTTGAAGACATCAAATATTGCACAAATGCAAAGAAAATGTGGGATACTCTTGCAAAAATCTATGGTGGTGACATAAATGTACTAAGGGAAAAAGATGAAATCCTGAGAGGTAAATTTAATGAAATGAATATGCAGAGAAAAATGAACAGGAAAGCAAGAGAAAACCAGAAGATTATAGATCTTTTGTCTATATAGAAGAAGGAGAGGCATGTGACACACTTACACCTAATGCAAAGTCTTGGATAAATAACACTGAGAATCAGGGAAACAATTCTGAGTGATAGGAGGATGCTGCCAAGTATCAGGAGGAGGTTGCCGAGCATTCAGAGGTTGAATCTGACAATCTTATTGATGAACCTGGAGAGCAAGGAGAAAAGAAAGTAGAACCTATTTTGACATAGTATGTAAGAAGACATCACAAGCCTAAACAAATCATTAGAGAAAAAGGAACTAGAGTTCTAACCATAAGCAAGTTAAGAGAACCTACATGTTTATTGTGTGAATTTGAGCCTAAGAAAACAAGGGAGATGATTGAAAAGCTACAATATGTTGTTCACAACAGACTAGATATTTCTCTAGTAGTTGGGATTGTGGCAAGATTATCTAAAAATCCTAAGGAAAGTCATATGATGGCTGTGAAGAGGATAATAAGATATTTGAAAGGGACTACAGATTATGGAATGTACTATAAGAAGCATAAAAGATTTAAATTGAGAGTCTATATTGATGCAAATTGGGCAGGAAATGTGGATGATAGAAAGAGTACTAGTGGTGGAGCTTTCTTTCTTGGATAGATATTAGTTTCCTGGACAAGAAAGAAACAAAATTGTATTTCCCAATCTACAACTGAAGTCGAGTATGTAGCTGCTACAGTGAACTGTTCAAACCTGATATGGATTAAGCAATTGTTGAAAGGCATGAAAGAGGAGATCATTGAACCAGTTGTTATCTACTGTGACAACATAAGTGTTATCAACATATCAAAGAACCTAGTGATGCACACAAAGACCAAACATATTGCCATCAAATATCATTACTTGAGGGAATTGGTACAAGATAAAGAGGTCAGAATGGAATATGTGAATACAAAGGAACAACTAGTAGACATATTCACCAAAGCCTTATCTAAGGAATCTCATGAATATTTGAGAGGAAAATTAGGGGTTCTTCCCCTCACTAAGGCAGCCTAGTCAAGCTAGGAGCACTACATCAAATGTGTTGCAAAGAGTATCTGACAAATTGATGCAGAAAACATCACACTTTAGGAACAACCTAGAGTTGTGAAAAGTACAGAAAAGCTAATAATTAGTCATAAGAAAAGATGACAGAGGGAGAAATATTATTGCTGAACTAACAAGATGACATCTACATATGACATATGCATGTTCTAGTTGTTTCTTTGGCATTATTTTCAAAGAGGGAGATGAGTAAGATGAAAACACATGGAGAGATTTAATGGAAGATAAAGTAAGAGGGAGAGATTCAGTGGAAATTACTATGTGGGCAGTCAAGAAAGTGAGGCTAAGTGATTCAAAATTAGAATGAAGCTAAGGATATTACAAATGTTTCTGATGCAAGACAAGTTTTGAATTGGTTGGTAAATTATGTATTATTCATATGGTGTTTCCATCAATGCCAAAGAGGGAGATTATTGGAAACTGCAATTGAAGCAATTATTGTATTGTCGTTGATGTCAAACCTTAACTAGTAAGACTGTTGCTATCTAAGAAAGTACTATATCTATTTGATTGTTGAGAAGGATTAGGGAAAGGGTGATAATAATAGCACCTAAGGAAAGTTTGAGTTATCTTGATAATTCAATGGGTACTTGATTATGTGGCATAATGATAAGATAATGTAGTGTTTATCTAAGTGAGAAGCAAGACTAAACAAGTAGGCTTAACTGAGCAGAAATGAAAAAATCTAGTTTAAGCCAAGTGATGTTAGTGTCGACCGAGCTAGTATCTCTTGAGAAAATTTAGTGTTGACCAAACATCAGTTTATTGCCAAGGAAGAAAACATTAGCCAAGGGAAATAGTCTCAAGTGATGACTGAGGAGTTGAACATATTATTGACCGAATGTTAGTAATTTACATTTGAGGAAGAATTCAGATTCCTAGCGGACATGTTTGAATTCTTAGATTATGTAAATCATGTTGACTTTATTTATTGAATTTATGGAGCATTTAATGCATAGTAAACCATTTTATTGTGATTCCATAAAGAGATTTAGAAATATCTCTAGAATAATGGATAAAGAACATAATGTTGGAAGGATTCAATGAATCTAACCTAACCCTAAGAACTACGGAGGAGATTAAGAAAAAAAAGATGGATCTACCTATCGAAGAGGTATTAGGGAAACCTAAGTGTGAAGGTGAAGCAGTATGCTAGAGTTGTTGTTATTGACTGGATAAGTAGAAAAGGCTGAAGGAGAAGGAGTTGTGATTGCTTGAAGCAAATTTTGAGCAGATCAGTGATGGAAATGGAAATGGAACTCAATCAGTAAGCCAACATATATATGTAAGAATTGGGTCTGTTATCCTACTTAACGAAATTTACAATAGTCACATAATAAAAAAAACACCACTTGACTGGAACAAAAGTGGATGCTTAGAAAGGATGAGAGGTTTAGAAAGGAAAAGTTCTCTTTCTCCCAAGGTGGAAAAAAAAAATATTATGTTTCTCACATTGAGAGATTGAAAATTAAATCATATCACCATGTAAAACAAAAATCCCCCAATAAGGTAATCTACAAAGATCACATGGCATGGAACAACATAATAGGAAAGAATAAGATGGTGAATATTTTTTATATAAATAAAAAGATATAAGATTTTTTGTTAAACAAATAAAAAATCTATGTACTAAATCTTGAATAAATTATTTAAATTCAATACAACTAGCAAGATAATTTTTATTTCTATGATGAAAAAGATACTGAAAATCACAAAATATGTGATCTTTTTTATTTTTGAAAAAATGAAAAAAAGTAAATCAAAATTTGGTATCATATTTAAGCCTCCAAAATATTATTTTAGCCAAGACCAAACAATCATCTAAAGGTTTGTTAATAACTCTCAATGTTTGAAAAATAATTCATAAAGAAGGAGATTTAGTTTTTGATGAAGAGGGAGCAATAGGATATGATGAACAAGGAGGGACATTTGATTATGGTATAAAACCTATTCCTTTTCTAGTGACTTTTTTAGGAGGATATATAGGGACCTTTATTCATTTTTTGTTAATTTGAAGACCTTTTCCACTATATCCTTGTTGAGAAGTAATTTCATAACCAAAATTGTAGTAAGACTTTAGATGAGATGGGGAAGAATTTTATCTTGAGGTTTGTGAAAATGTGTGGTATAAGGAGGAATGGTAGGATTATTGATCTCTTTGGGGAGATTTGGAATCCCATCATCATTAGTCACCTCCTCTTTAGGTTGGGAGTAAGAAGGTTTATCAGGATCTTTATCCTTAATTAATGTTATTTTAGGATATAAGACATGAAGGAAATGCATCATATCAACACTATTGAAAATAATTTGATAAAGAGATTAACATCTAGGAGAGGGAAGAGGATCTAAAGAAGTGCATAAATTATCATTATTAGTCTCTTTCACCAAGGTATCTTTAGAAGGAGAGGACTGATGACTTTAATGTGTTACCATTATGATTATGAACTCTATCCTCATTAGAAAAAGTAAACCAAGGATATTTACTAATGTTGTCGTATTAGTGACATCCTTAGACTTATCATTTTTTACAAAGAATATTATAAATTCTACATATTATATGCATTTGATTAAGATGTTTATTATATTGCCACAAACACCATGGATAAAAGTATTGAGTAATGATTTTCAAGAAGGAATAATACTTGAAATTCTTTTGTTTCCATGTACATGAGTACCGTGAAGAAATGCAAGAAACATGGAATGCAAGAAGCTATTATATATCATGTATGATTTTGATACATGAAAGTAAGAATAAATGTAGTCACATGTGAGATAATATACCAATCCAAATTAGTAAATTCCATCATGAAAATGAAAGTCACCCAAATCAAATATAGGAATGAAAATCAAAAGCATGTAAGAAATAATAGGGATCATGAAAATGTAATGAAGGTAGACCTAGATATCTAAATGTATAAAATGTAGCAATGGTATGATATAAATAATGTTTAATGCAATGCATAAAAATTAGATGTAGACATCAAAATTAGAAATAAAAGGAATGAAAGATGTGTTGAGTTCACCAAAACATAAGGAAATAAAATATGGAGTGAGGCACTTTCACTAGGATAGATGTACAAACTAAGAAGCTCACACCTATATTCAATCATAAATTGGAGGGAATGTTGATACAATGGACTTGAGGAGGCCCAAGCTCTAAGAGGATGTGATGATTCTTTTTCTATGGATTTGAAAATGACCATGAAAATTGGAAACTGTCAATATGTATAAAGAATGAAAGATCTAGGGAAAACATGAGATAAAAGAAGGAATAATTAATGTATATAGATAGATCAAAGACTGCCAACTTGATTGTGATACTAGATCTAGAAATCCAAATTAGTAACTAACATATAATCAAATTTATTTTTTAGAATGGTAGGCATGAGGTGATCTAAATTGTATAGGATGACCAGACTCATGCGAGGCCCTAGGAGGCATCTTAGACCCAAAAAATTTCTACCTATAACTCTCTATTAGATCTACTTGTATTTTTTTTTTAGTTGCGCTACTTGTCACCTGCAAACATAAAATGGGAAAAAAGTTGGGAGAAATGGGTTTTTCTTAATCAAAACCATCTAGAGGAATTAACATTGAAATCTAAACATAAATTTTTAAAAGTGAAAGTATTTTATTAGCAGTAGAGGTTTGAATAGGATAATAAAATGTCTTATACCTTGAATGATGAAATTGTGCTTGAAATGAGATCATAATTGTTGACGTTATAGCATGACTCCACAAAGGCCTACATGGACATCACAAAACACATGCTTGCATAATGATTGTTTTAGATTTCTACAAGATGAAGGATATGGTGGGATGAAATGCCTTGAATGCTTGATTTATCGAATGCTCCTTTAAGGATTTCTTGAATTGCATGACATTGATATGAGATTTGTTAGATGCAAAATGAGGGAGTTAGCCTTGCTTTTATGTCTCACCAAGCAATTTTGAGGCTTAAAAATTGAAGGAGGCCAATGGGGTTTTGAATATCCTACTAAAATAAGGAGACTATTCTTCAATTCAATCTTGGGCCTGTTTTAAAAAGTATGAGACACCTCCCATGTCATGCGGTGACCTATCTTTCCTTTCCTCGTGCCTTATGGGGTACCTTGTACAAACCAATCAAGGTTTAAATTTAAATTTAGGATCAATGAGAATATGGTGATACCCAGAATGTGCACAGAATTGAGATTTAAAATTAAAATATATATAAAATTCCAACCATATTGAAATAAGGACTATTTATGCATGATGTGAAAAATGAACAAAATAATTAAAGGATACCTACCTAAAATTAAGGGTCCACATAATTAAATTAATTAAATACATAACAAATTCCTATAATGCATAGAAGAATGAGCAAAAATTGGTGCTAAGCATGGAACTAGACACCTAAGGAAGTGTGTACAATCTACAATAATGGTAAAATATTCTTTTTGCTTCTTCCCTAAAACACAACCTTTCAATATAATAAATACAAATTTTTTAATTAATGTAAATTTTTTTGTCATTCTTTTTTTGTTAGAAAGACTAGTCTTTTATGTGACCTAAAAATATAGATAAATACATTATGAGCACATCACATTAACATGTAACAGGATTTGGGGGGTACTGTCTGATGTTCTAACAAGATTGCCAAGGAGAAATGTAGAAAAATTCTCAGGGAAATGACTTCGAAGGACAAGTCTCGTTCAAAGGATATGGACACCTCTGCCTCCTATGGTTTGATTGAGGGCTCCTCAGCTAAACACTTAATCTCGCCCAGGTCTGAAAATGCTCCCCCCTTGAATCCCCCATCGGCGATGGAGGATAAGCCTCACAGCAATACCCCACCCCCACTCTCTCCCCACACCCAGTATGCCAAATCCCCTCACATTAAACACACTATGGTGGCAACAAATGAGAGTGACAGGTTTAAAGGATCCCTCAAGAAGAAGTTCAACAAGCTTGATATGGAGATCCTAAGCCTCAAACAGGACATGAGAGAAATCAAAGCCCTGGTCCCTGATTCGAACAAGTTTTCCCTTAAAGTCATGCATGCGTTGGCTATGACCCTATGCAATGTGCAGGAAAAGATGGCTGGCGGTAAATTGGAAGCTGACGAAGATAACAGAGACCTCTTCCTGTTTCTACAGGAAGAGTGGGCCACGACCCTGATGTCCAAACGTCTGGGCGGGAGATCCTAGCTGCTGCTGCATGTCCATGAGGTTTATGTGCTTGCATGGGCCTGTTAGTCCCAGGTCCCATTTTTTGCTTTTCTATTTTCTGGTTAAGTTCTTAAAACACTGGTTTAGCCTTGTGTGGCTTGTTATTGTTAATATTTAATCTACTTTCTGGTTATGCTACTATGGTTCTCTTTTTTTGAAAAGGACCTATATGTTTGTTTTTGATAGAGGCAGACTAGACACTTCTATTTTTGCTGACTTTCTGTCGTTAAACTGCTATGCGACTAGTGCTATTAATATGCTGCTAGTCTATATGTACCACGGGCCAACACCCTCTTGTTGCTTTTTTTAATCAAAAACATGTAACAATAAGGCATTTGGAATTTAATTACGACTATATCAAAATTGTCATCTATAATGATAATTTAGATATTTTCAATTGATACTTGGTGGTAATTATTTTTAATGAGTTTTATGCTTGTTCCTTTTTATGAATAGTCATATATGTTCAATGTTCAAAATAAAATCTTCATCCATTGAATAAAAATTTCTTCTCTACTTTTAAAGAAATGTAAGTTTGACTTTAAAAATATAAAACATATTTAATTTTTTTTTTCATTTTGGTTGATTTGAATGTCTATAATTCTTCTAACTCATAACAAACATTTGATTATTATTTCTTAAAATTATTTTAAGTTATGAATAAATAAGGTCATAAATGAAGAATCTTAATCATATTTAAGCATTCAATAATACTACATTAATAGAATTTGAACCTTAATAACAAAAATCACAACACAACTATCACAACATATTACTACTAAGGCTTTTATTTACAGCTTAATTTATGTTTTTAAAAAATTGTATTTATATGTACAACTATATGATAGTTATATTGACTATCTTAAAACCTAATAAGTTTTATGTTTTGTTGAATGACACATTAAACTATTATTTTTATTATCATTTTTTTAAATAAATTTACATTTTGTATACTCAGACTCATTTCCATAATGTCCAAATGTATAACACTGACAACATTAGATGTAGACTGACAATAGTTGTCACTTCTCTCTCTTCCACTTGCACTAAAGATTTGTATTTATATTTGTAATTGTAACTAATCTTCTCCCATCATGTAATGTATTTTTTCTTCTCCTCTTAAAACTTCTCTTCCATTGCCCCTACTAGAATGTCTTTTTCCTTTTCCTTTACTATTGTTGATTTTAAAAATTTATTGAAATTAATGGATACAAGAACTTCAGCCTTACCTCTATCTATGCTTTAAATAAGGGATTCTATATCTAATATGAGTACATGATTTGATTACATAATCTGCATCACGGATTTTCTTATAAATTTAGCTGTTTGCTCTACGCTTAAAGAGGACTGGATGCTTGAGAAGCAACCTTATCTCGGAGTAAATCTATATTTTACTACAATTATATTAATTAATCAATTGTGAAATGGTGTCTATAAATGTGATTGGAGTTACTCATAGATTAGTCTGATCTGTGGAAGACGATGAAAGTATCTACTTGAAGGTATTTGTGAATTCATGAATAACGCTTCCTTGCTATTTCTCTATTTCCTGTATTGGAATTATGCTAAGGGATTAATATTATTAGAAGTAAAATTTATGAAAGATTTTGTATTATTTACGAATATGATACAGAAACATATAAAATATGTGTAATTTTCTTATTTTTGATGTATAGAATAAAGTTACACCATCACAGCATGAAGACAAACCTTGGTAGAGTTTCTTCAAGAAGTATATCATGGATTTCAAATGGTTTAATTCTTGTTCTAGTATTTGTCATGGCGTTTGTTGTTGAAACAAAGTTAATGGAAGAACCCTCTCAATTCGCTGAAAATTCTTCTAAGATGGAAAGATACAATTCCAGCAAATTATCTGAAGCCCTCAACCATTTTATAAAATTTAATAAGCCCGCTATCAAAAGTATACAGGTGAAGGGCTCTAAGGTTTAGTCCTTCTTTCATGAATTGTGATTCAATTTTTTTTTTAATTAATGTCTTGTAATGCAAGAGCTTAACTTTATCTCACATACAGAGCCCAGATGGAGATATTATAGACTGCATTGATGAGGAAAAACAACTTGCATTTGATCATCCATTGCTTAGGAACCATAAAATTCAAGTAAGAAAATATCATCTATGTTAATTGCATTATGAATTCATTTCATGTGTTTAGTGAAAATATCATAACAATAGTATTTATTCAATATGCCTTTTCTCTTACATTTAAGAATTATATCTCGTCTTTATTTTTCTTATAATTCTTTTAATGCAGGATCTTCCTAAGATGCCTTCAATGTTTTTTGCAAGAGATAATAGAACAAGTTTTGCTCAATCATGGCACATCAATGGAGATTGTGCAAAGGGGACAATTCCAGTTAGGAGAACATTTATAAAAGATTTAATGAGAGCAATATCACCTCAATATTATGGGAGAAAGGATCAATATCATCAAGGACGAGAGGTAATTATTTTATAATTATCTATTTAATCATACACTAG
The DNA here is from genome assembly GCA_027943335.1 of Chamaecyparis obtusa. Taxonomy (NCBI): domain Eukaryota; kingdom Viridiplantae; phylum Streptophyta; class Pinopsida; order Cupressales; family Cupressaceae; genus Chamaecyparis; species Chamaecyparis obtusa. Next base: position 341,618 of record BSBK01000587.1, read on the forward strand.
TAATGTGATATTTGATATTAAAGATAATGCATACAAAATATAAAGAAAGCTATATATATTAATATATTTAAGTAAGCTTTTTAATTTATAATAATTTTTTTATTTTTCTTTTAACTACAATTTTTTCTAGCAAACTTAGCAATAACATTTTTTCTACCATAGATTTAAAAATCACAAATATTTTATACATGAATAACAAGTCATTCTATAGCTTTTTATTTCGTGCACTCCATATTCATTAAGTCAATAATATTGAATCTTTTATATATATGCAAAGTTCTTATTATTTCCTAGAGGTATAACTTATGTATCTATATTAATACATCTTCACTTAACAACATAAACACTTAAGTATGTGTCACTTCCTTAGATAATGAAATAGAATTTGTTATTTGCCTCTCTAGAAAGTCCAATGATGTCTACTATTGTTGATTTTGGCATCACCTTAAATATATATGTTGCATGTTTTTGAGGTTTATTCTTTGGACAACCCTGTCTTGTCACTCTTAGGGTCAACTCAGGCATTTCATTCTTTGTAAAGAAGGGAGTCCACTCTATTGCCACCTAAGTGGGTTAATATTTCTACTAAGATGCTCAGTTACCCTCTATCTTTATTGGTCTTTCAAATGAAATTTTATGCTATTGGGATTGGCTCTAGGTTTCTCTAGGAAGGATCTCATATGTTGTCTTGTATTGGATTTCCTCTCTCATGTTTTTTTCTAGGGTTGTGTAGGTAGGCATATCCTTGGTGGAGGGTCTTCCCCTCTTTATTTTTCCCAATCCCTGAAATGGGTTAGATTTATTTAATTTTTTTTTAGCTCTAATGTATTTTTTTGGGCTTTCCCTCAAGGTGTCTAAATGGAGAATTTGGTCCCATAGTTGCATGTTTATATTTGTCTATAGGTAATAAACATTAACTTCTATGGCTATGTTGATAGGAAGATGATTTGGAGGGGTTTTTTTATGGAGGGTTCTCTTAAGATTGATTCAAAGGCTTTTGGGGTAGCTTTGAGGGATTTTGGAGATTTTGTGCGAGGGATTTAATCAATCATCCTAGTAGACCTTCTCTACTTTCTTATTTATTTAAAAGGTGTGACACTCCCTTGATTAAATTGTCCACAAGACTTAGGTGGTTTCATAAGGGGTTCTTTCTACACTTAGCCCAATTATTGCTCATGCTACTATTATTGTTCAGTGGATTTTGGTTTTCAATGTATTGGTAAGATCTATTGTTGGGGAATGTTTCTTCCTTTTATTGGAGTTAAAGTAGGTCAAAGTTCTCCCTCTATACACGCTATATGTTTTGAGGCTCTCTCAATTGTTTGTGTATGAGACTGTGTTGTTTCTATATTAAGGATACTCCTATTGAGCTGGAGACCAACAATGAAAATGTTGTCGGAGTTGATAAGTAGGAGATATTTCCATAGCAAGTAAAATTGTGATATTGCTATTATCAAAAGTTTGCATCTAGAAGGCCTTATACTACTTTACGGACCAAGTAGTGTGAGGTTTATTTGAACCTAGAGTTGTTGTTTTACTTTAGGATTTTAGCTTGGATCCTAGCAAAATGTCCTTTTGTCAATTATTCTTATTATTTTTGTAAAAATACTTTGATGTGTTTGTTTCACTCTCTAGGAGTATAATTATGTTCTTGTCTTTGTTTTCCTCTGTGTTAAACTCTCTGTCCATGCTCTAACTTATTCTTTTATGGTTGTAGATCTTGTCACACTCTTCATGAGATTTTATTGGCTTGTTATCTTGGTTGTTTGGTCTCTAAATCTTTCTTCCCGCCTTTTTTTGTCAAGGGCCCTAACTGAAACCTTACTTTCTCTTCAATTTATCTCTTTTGCCTTGATGGTTGATTTGTAATAGACAAGGCCCTCTCCCCTTCTTACCAATCTAAACATATAAAATATATGATAAAAAAATACTTATTTTATTAGTTAGCTAGATACAATATACACTTTTATAAAATATTACCTTTGTATTTGCACAGGTTTTATCATATTTCCATGACATACCTATATCTTTAATTAGTTGTCTCACTACAAATTCAAGATTGTATTATAGGCATCCTATGATAATTATAAATACTTTAACATTAATGTACTTAAGTTTTTATACTATTTAATATTTTTCTATGAAATGTGTTAAAATAAATTTATCATCACAATTATCTTACATTTTCCTATATTACAACTTCTATATTAAAAAATATAGCTATATATTAACTCAAAACTCACTATTTCAAAACTTAATATTTTGTAGTTGTTTACTGGCTAAAAGTATTCTAAAAGGTTTTCAGTTTTCTAATGGACTTCTTTGAAATGGTAAAGACCATTAAAGTTAGGACATTTTGTGCACTCTACAATCAATCTACTCAATGTTGAAAAAGTAAAGTAGTTCTTCATAATTTTCCTATGCAATTAAGGTTATGAAAATTCAAAAATCAACTAATTCATTTAGTTCTATTATTCTATAAAACTCTTTCTTATTTAGTTCATAAATTTAGACATATTTTATTGTTATTAATAAAACTTTTATGGTACTTGGCCATACAATTTTTTAAAGATAAATTATAATTTTTTAACCTGGTTCAATTTATTCAAACATATTGAATGAGATAATGTACATACACCAAACTCTTCAAAATGAAATCAACCTTTATGATACTTAGGCATACAAATTTTTAAAGATAAATTAGAATTTTTCAATGTGGTTCAATTCATTCAAACATATTGAATGAGATGATGTACATACACACTCTTCAAAATGAATGAAAAAAGTATATATGTTTGTAATTTTCTCATAATTTATAATGTCAAATAAATTATGAAGATTATCTGATAACCAAGATAATAAGAACAAGCCAAGATAGTGAGAACATGCTTAGTACATAACCTACACACACATATATATATATATAACTGATTTTATATTCACTTATATTTTTTTTTGATATACATAACATTTAATTTATAAATAATAATTTAGAAATTTCTTCATAAATAATTATATTTAAAAATAAAATTTAACTTTTTTAATTAAATCTCTCCAAAAAGTTATATAATACAAAAAGTGTTCTTAATAATCCAATTTAATAGCTATTTCTTTTGTTACACCAAATTTATGGGAATAAGAGGGTTGCTATCACTATGTCCCTCTGTTATGACATAATTTGAACATGTAATAAACATTGTTCAAATTGGTAAATGCTGGAATGAAATCTTACAAACTATTCATTTTCTTATAATTTTCTCAATTTATGGCTAGGCTTTTTCTATTCTACGAGACATTAGATTTTAACAGTTTGTAATAATTATTCTGCTATACTTTTAATTCAATTGTATAAATTTTATTTGTTTCAACATTTTTAATTACACTCTATATCCATCATCCAAATACAAAAATAGAAAATTTTCGAACTCTTTTAAACTCTTCTATTACTTTTTTTTATTAAAGGAAGTAGACTGTTTAAGTATTTTGTCATGTCTAGACTCTTGTTAGTTTAATTGCTGATATGTTTTTGCTCATTGAGTTCACAGCTTGTGAATTTCTTTTGAGCTGTCTTATGACTTAACATTTTTTGTTGGATTGTGACCCTTTCCAATTGAACTTAATCAGAACATTTTTAGACTCTAGTTATTTTAATTGCTGGTAGAGTTCACAGCTTGTGAATTACTTTTGAACTATGTTTTTTGTTGAGTTTGGACAGACCCTTTCCGATTGAATTTAATGAAAACATTCCTTATGTGACAGTATGCAGGTGCCAAAGTAGATGGAACATTCTATGGAGCACAAGCTAGATTAAATGCATGGGCACCAATTGTCGAAAAAGATGAATTCAGTGCGTCAGCAATTTCGGTTTCAAATGGAGGTGACAACTTGGTTGTGGCTGGGTGGCAAGTACGCCTCCTTCATTACTACTTTTATTCATCTTATTTTCTCACGGTAATAATTAATGGTAACTCATATTATGATGGTTTCAAATTAGGTTAATCCTACACTGTTTGGTGATGCTCAGCCTAGACTTTTTACTTATTGGACGGTTGGTATTATCTCTTTATTTAGTTAAACATTTTTCATGCTTTGGAATGTGAAGATGATTATATAATCTGATCCTCCAAGTTGTCGTAGGCTGATTCAGATCATAACACAGGCTGCTATAATCTTTTGTGCCCTGGTTTTGTGCATAAAAGCACAACAATAGCACTTGGTACTGCCGTGCATCCAGCTTCTACGTACAATGGGAAACAATATGACGTCACCATCAACATTCTCAAGGTGAGCACTGATGCTATACGAGACTCGATAGATATAATTATGTTTAGTTGATTAAGGTAACATCCCTTATTGTAGAATAAGATCTAATTTCTTGTTCAAAGATTTAATGTAGTCCAATTTTTGTCCCAAATTCTCAAATCACAACTATTATTTGTTCTGATTAAGGTATCATTTCTAGGAAAAAGAAGTTTTGTTTCAATTTGACCTGATTGGGGTATCAGTTTTTATCCAAAAAAAATGTCTAATCAACTTGTGATCAGGGTGTAAGTGTTTTGAGTGTGGTTGTCATTGCATCAAAAGATCGACCTGTCAATGCCCCACACAACTACTAGACTTATAGAATTCATAGGAGACGGTTATTCTATTGTCATGAACCTTGAGGGAAGTGCTGACCATTTTGCCAACAGTAAATAAGATCTAATATGTAGTTCCAAGATCTAATGTAATCCAAGTTTCGCCTCAAGTTCTTATATCATAATTAACTAATATTGTCTATGGTCTCTACTTCCTTTGAGTCTCTTATATCATAAATAACTAATATTATCGATGGTCTCTTCTTCCCTTGAGTCTCTTATTTTAGTATCTTTGTCTATGATGATTTTTGTATTTTTGGCTTTTTATTATGACAAATTTGAAATGTTGGATAAGGTCATTTTGTATTTTTGATTGTAAGAATAGTTGGTGGTAGGGCAGTTACTTTTGAATTCTCCATCTCTGTCTTAGATTCTTTGTACTCTTCTTTTCATTATGAATAAAATTTAGTGACTTCCACTTTTATTTGAAAAAAAATTATTCAATCATTTCAAAAATTAAATTTTCTCATTGACTGTCCTTTTTCTGCTGTTGAAGTTATTTGGGTCTGAATGAGCTCAGAGAGATCGTGCCCTAGATGGATTTTGGCCGAATAGATACCCCTCAGTCCTTAGCTCTTAACTGAAAAGATTCTCTGAACCTTCAACAGAAAAAAAATGTCTTATCAATTTGTCCTAATTAAAATATCATTAAAAAAAAGTTTGGTCTCATCAACTCATCCTCATCACAGTATCATCGCTTATTGTGGAATAAGATCTTTAATGTCTTGTTCAAGTAGTTATTGTAGTGTAAGTTTTATCCCTAATTCTAATATCTTTGCTTATCTGCTGGCAGGACCTAGACTCGGGGAACTGGTTGATGTTGTTTCAAGGTGAATATGTGGGCTATTGGCCACCTGAAATTTTTAACAGTTTTGATCATGCAAATAGTGTAGCATGGGAAGGAGAGATTGTGAACTTGCACCGAAATGGGCAGCACACTTCTACTCAAATGGGAAGTGGGCATTTTCCAGCAGAAGGACTAGGTAAGTCAAGCTTCTTTCGCGAACTAAAGGTAGTGGATGACAAACATCTCATACGAAATGTTTATAACGCTCATATCTCTGCATCTAATCCTAAATGCTACAACGTTAAAAAGTCCCAAGACTCCGGTGATGAATTTTTCTTTGGTGGACCTGGTAGGAACTCAAAGTGTCGCTAGCTTACAGATCTCTTATTAAAGGACTGTATTAATTTGACATACCTTGACTATTGAACAGATTGGTAATAAATTATGTTAGAGAAATAGCTATGTACACTGATTAAAATTATTGCTCTATTTAATAAATAAAATGTATCAGCATTACGTTTAAATATCAAATTATTTATATAGTGTTGAGCAGTCAATACAATGTTTTCTATGTCAAATGTTTCATTAGTTTTCAGTCTTTTTGGTGAGAAGAATTTTGTTATGCGTATAAGAAAGAGTTTAATAGAAGCCATATGTTACTTTTGTAAATTTTGTGATTTTTTAAGAAGCTGATTCTATTGAGAACATTAAATGCTGAAACAAGAATTGTGGGAAAATTTGAGGGAAAAAGTAAGTTAGCTCGTTTATTAGTAAGTTAGCTTATGGACTGGAACAACACTATCATTGTTTACTTTGGATTGGGCATGGGATTGTGCATGCATTAACAGAGACTATAGTAAAATACTGGTATATGATTACTGTTGGTAAAATGATCGGAGATATCTTAAAGAGATCTAAACTAATGAAATTTGAAAATAATATATTAATTAAAAAATAGATCATGGTAATTAAATTTCATAATATTTTAAAAAAATAAATTAAAAATTTCTATAATGTAGTAACATTCATAATTTAATGTTGCTTCTTGAAATATAATAATCAACAATTACAACAAAAGTTACTAAAAATTTTCAATACTAAATTAAAAAAATTCACTTGAAAAATCTTAAGCCATAAAAACTGGGATTCTCAATTTTATGAGCAAGATTTTTATTATAAGAATCTCTTCATCTTAAAATCTCCCAAAAATAGTTCCTAAAATGGGCTAATGAGAAACAAAAAACTTAAAACTTCCAAATTATGAGATGTGATCTTATGATTTTTCTATTCAAGAACTAATATTAAAAAATTAGGTGAATTATTGTTTAACAATGATTACTAATAAAAATTATAGATATTATGTAATTTAATTTACAAATTTTAAATTCCGGTCTGCTCGTACATAAGCGATCTTACAGAGATACTCTCTTCGAGGGTAGGGTTATTGGATTTTCAGAATAAAATCAAATTGTCTAGAAGCCTCCATAGTTGACTTTATTTTTGATAAAGTTAAATATAATATTTTTGTGTAAACTTTTGGGAGATAACTTCAAATCTGATTTCTTCTTTAGACTTCTTCTTTCTTCCTTGGACTTCGTCCTTCTTCTTTTTGGACAGCAAGTTTTATATAAAAGGAAGAATGTCTTTATTCTTTCAAAGTGAGCATGCAGCAAGTAATATTTTTTGACATACTCTGTTTTAATAGAGAAGTAAAGGATTATGTTAAGAAGTAATTGCTTCAGATAATCTTGTAAGAGCTTTGTGAAGCTCGTAGATGTTTGTATACAACCCTAGATAGCTGTAAGTTTATTTCTTATTGTACAAGTAATTTTAATTTGAATAGAAGTAAGAAGTTTCTTGCATATTTCTCCAGCTCTTGTGTCTGCCCTATTTTGGGGATTTTGATTTTATCCATTGCTAAAATAGAGCACCATTCTATGTGTTTCCAGAATTTAATATTTCTCTAAATTCTTTACATGGTATCAGAGATGATTGACCCTCAATATTTGTGAGTTTGGGCATTCTTTGGGGGGGGGTATTTGTTTATCTTGCACAAGAGACATGGCTGGAGATGTAGGAAAGAGCTAGCAGTAGCCACTATTCTTTAATAGACAAAATTATGATGTTTGGGCAAAGAAGATGAGGACTGTTATGACAACAAATGATTTGTGGCAGCTTGTGGTCAATGGATTTACAGATGTAACTGACCCAACTCAATTTACTGGCCTCACAAACAATCAAAAGACCCAGTTGAAGGAGTCAAGGAGGAAAGATGCAAAAGCTTTGAGCTTGATAGAAACTACCTTGATAGAGGCAATCTTTCCCAGAATAGCAGCAACTAATTATTCCAAAGAAGCTTGGGATGTTCTTCACACAAGTTTTAAAGGGACTAAAAAAGTTCAGTTAGTGAAGCTCCAAATGCTTCGAAGAGAGTTTGAGACTCTCCTCATGAAGGACAGTGAGTCCATTTTAGATTTTAGCTCAAGACTCTGTGGTTTGATAAACCAATTGAGAACTAATGGAGAAACCATGGAGGAGCAAAGAATAGTAGAAAAAGTTTTGAGAAGTCTACCCTCAAAATTTGATAATTTAGTTATTGCCATTGAAGAGGCAAAGCATCCCTCATTAATGACTGTTGATGAGTTAATGGGTTCTTTCCAAACCCATGAGCAACACATTAATAGATCAGCAAATTCTTCCCAAGAACAAGCTTTTAGAGCTCAAGCTAATGCAAGAGGTAGGGGAAGAGGAAGAAACAACTCTGGAAGAGGTTCAAGAGGTGGAGGTCATGGTAACTCCGAAAAACAAAATGCTGGAGGAGAAAGCTCAAAATGAGCAACCACAAATGAGGGAGCTACCAGCTCTCAGAATAATTCCAAAGGAGGTAAGAAGAAATATACCTCTGACAAGAGTAATATTGAATGTTATTATTGTCATAAATTTGGGCATTATGCTAGTGAATGCTGGAAAAAACAAAGTAATCAGTCAAAGCCAAGTGCAAATGTGGCTAATATGAAAGTGGGTGATGGAAATAATCTCATAGCCTTCATCATGTGCAATGTTGGTGAAGAATGCAGCCCTGAAGTCTGGTATTTAGACAGCGGTTCTAGTAACCACATGAGTGGTAATGAAAGTCTTTTTCCTTTCATTGATAAAAATGTAAAGTCTGAAATTAGAATGGGGAACAATGGAGTTGTTCTAGTTGTGGGAAAAGGATCTATTATGATCCGCACCAAGCAAGGTGAGAAACAAGAAATTCAGAATGTTTACTTTGCCCCAGGTATAAAGCACAATTTGATAAATGTTGGACATCTCACTCAAAATGGTTATAACGTGTATGATCAATTGTGTCATTTATGAGAAGGATGGGAGTAAGAAAATAGTTGTAGCAGTTCAAATGACAAAGAATCAAATGTTTCCTTTGAAGCTAGAGATGTATTTCTCTTCACAATCAGCAACTATACCTCCCAAGAAAGAATGTACAATAGTACAACAACTAGCCTTCAAGAGCATGATTGAAGACCCCTCCAAGCTATGGCATTTAAGGTATGGACATCTTGGCTATGCTGGTTTAAATTTATTGTCCAAGAAAAGAATGGTAGATGATTTATCATGTATTAAAGAGTTCAGTAGCAAGTGTGAGGCTTGTATTTTGGGTAAGAAACATAGGCTACCCTTTAATTCTGGAAATTCTAGAAGGGCAAGAGTGTCATTAGAGCTGGTGCATACTAATTTAGTTGGCCCTATGAAAATCACTTCCATTTGGGGGAGTACTTATTTTATGACCTTCATAGATGATTTCAGTCGTAGAACATGGGTTTATTTTATGAAAAATAAATCTGAAGCTTTTGATAAGTTTTTAGAATTTAAAGCCCAGGCTAAAAATGAAAGTGGACAAAATCTTAAAGTCCTAAGGTCAGATAGAGGGGGAGAATATACCTCCAATATTTTTGTAAAGTTTTGCAGGCAGAATGGCATCAAGAAGGATCTAACAACCAGTTATACTCTGTAGCAAAATGGAGTGGCTGAAAGGAAAAATAGAACCATCGTTGTGATGACAAGGAGCATGATTAAAGAAAAAGGGCTCCCAATTGAATATTGGGGAGAAGTTGTAGCAACAGTAGTTTATTTGATAAATAGAAGTCCTACAAAAGTAGTTCATGACAAGATTCCATTGGAAGCATGGGCAAAGCATAGATGGATGGTGAAAAACTTGAGAGTGTTTGGGTGTGTAGCATATGCACACGTGTCAAAGAAGAAGAGGCAAAATTTGGATGACAAAGGAGTGAAGTTTTTCTTTACTAGTTATAGTCTAGAAACCAAGGCATACAGATTGTATGATCCAGTTGCTAAGAAGATGATCACTTCAAGAGATGTGGAGCTCATTGAGAATGAGTCATGGGATGGCTTGGTGGACACATCTTCAAGCACTTCAAGTAAAGTGCCTATTATTGATGAGCATGGTGAATTTAATGATCAGTAAAATGATGTAACAAAAGTTATAGAAGGCTCCAGAAGGCTGAAAATTGGCCCCACAAAGAGCAGCAGCAGCAATACTGAGAGCTATGATCCCACTCTCACCTCCCTAGTGCCAAGAAAGACCAAGAGTCTAAGGGAGATATACCAAGATGAAAGGTATGAAAATGAATTTGATGAAAATAAAAATTTTGCATTATTTTCTCATAGTGATCCAATTTATTTTGAGGATGTTGAAAAAGAATAAAAATGGTGTAAGCCCATGGATGAAGAAATGAATGCAATAAAAAGAAATGAAACTTGAGAGCTCACTAATTTACCTCCAAACAAGAAAATTATTGGAGTTAAATGGGTTTAAAAGACCAAGAGCAATGCTGAAGGAAAAATAGATAGGCATAAGGCTTGATTGGTGGTCAAGGGGTACAAACAATAGTTTGGTAGAGATTATGATGAGATCTATGCCCTGGTTGCTAGAATGGAAACCATGCGTGCTGTCATAGCAATTGCAACCCAACACAAATGGAAGGTTTATGAAATAGATGTGAAGTCAGCCTTCTTGAATGAAATATTAAAAGAAGAGGTTTATGTGGAGCAGCCACCTGGTTATGAAGTTCTAGGTCATGAAAGTAAAGTGTATAGGCTGAAGAAGGCTCTTTATGGGCTCAAGCAAGCTCCATGAGCATGGTACAACAAAATTGACTTATATTTAATGAGCAATGGCTTTTGCAAAAGTGATGGTGAACCCACTCTTTACATCAAGGCAGCTAATGGTAATATTTTAATTATTGTCTTGTATGTTGATGATTTAATCTTTACTAGGGATAATGATTTCCTCATTGCTGATTTTAGAGAGGCCATGAAAAGTGAGTTTGAAATGTCAGACTTAGGTCTCTTGAGATATTTTCTAGGCATAGAAGTAAAACAAATGCATGATGGTATTTTTATCTCTCAAGAAATATATGCAAATCAAATTTTAGAGAGATTTAAAATGTAAAGTATCAAGCCTACTCCAACACCAACTTCAGTAGGTTTAAAGTTAAGCAAGCAAGATTGCAGTAGCAATGTGGATCCAACTTTATATAAAAGTTTAGTTGGAAGTTTGATGTATTTAACTGCTACTAGGCCAGACATTATGCATGCAGTAAGTTTGATTTCAAAATTCATGGAAACTCCAAAGGACTCCCATTGGCAAGCAGGAAAGAGAATCCTAAGGGATGTGAAAGGCACCAAAGGATATTGTATTTTGTATATTGTAGCAAATGCTTTTAATCTTATTGGCTACACAGATAGTGATTGGGTAGGGAGTTTGGATGATAGGAAGAGCACTTTCAGATATGTCTCTCACATGGGTTTAGGTGTAATCTCATTGGCTTCTAAGAAGAAACCCATAGTTTTTCAATCTATAGCAGAGGATGAATATATAGCAGTGAATGCAACATCATGTCAAGCTATTTGGATGAGAAGAATCTTGGCAGATTTGAAGCAAGAACAAGAGGATGGCACCACAATATTTCCTCAATAGCTTTGTCAAAGAATCCAGTGTTTCATGAAAGAAGAAAGCACATTGAAATCAAATATCATTTTATTAGAGAATTAGTTGAGAATGGTGAAATAAAAATGGAGTTTTGTAGGTCAGAGCAGCAGCTAGCAGACATTTTCACCAAGCCATTGGGCATTGCAAGTTTTGAGTCCCTAAGGAGAAATCTTGGTGTAGCTAGTTTGGATCAAGCATGATCCTATTTTCTCGGCTCAAGACAATGGAGGAGTGTTGGATTTTCAGAATAAAATCAAATTGTCTAGAAGCCTCCATATTTGACTTTATTTTTGATAAAGTTAAATCTGATATTTTTGTGTAAACTTTTGGAAGATAAATTCAAATCTAATTTCTTCTTCATACTTCTTCCTTCCTTGGACTTCTTCCTTCTTCTTTTTGGATAGAAATTTTTATATAAAGGGAAGAATGTATTTATTCTTCCATAGTGAGCATGAATGTAAACTATCTTTTGTATGCAACAGCAAGTAATGTTTTTTGAAATACTCTATTTTATTAGAGAAGTAAAGGATTATACTGTTAAGCTGTAATTGCCTCAAATAATCTTGTAAGAGCTTTGTGAAGCTCGTAGATGTTTGTATACAGCCCCAAATAGCTGTAAGTTTATTTCTTATTGTAGAGGTAATTTTAATTTGAGTAGAAGCAAGAAGTTTCTTGCATATTTCTCCAGCACTTGTGTCTGCCCTATTTTGGGGATTTTGATTTTATCCATTGCTCAAACAAAGCATCATTCTATGTGTTTCCAAAATTTAGTATTTCTCTAAATTCTTTACAAGGGTTTCCTCCACCCATGAGAACAATATTGAAAATGAATGGCAGGTTGTGAGGAGCCAAAAAGATAGGAGGGCCATGAATGCTCGAGCGAGGGTTGACTCTAGTGGCATCAAAAGGATGAGAAATTGAAGGGATTTGGGTAATCCCCATCTCATCCAAAATCTTGAGATTTGCAACTGGTGCTAATCAGATTGCATTAGGTAGAAGAAAAAAAAAACCATCCATTTCTTCAGAATCGAGCAACCTACGACTTGGCCTTCAGGCAAACCAACCTCGAATAGGTTTCATTATATGGATAATAATGCTTTTAGCTCACAATGGAGGGATACCTCACTCTAAAGAATATATCTCACCGAAATTTTTCTTTGGAACATACTAACTATATCACTCTAAGCCCTAATGGGCAAGGAAAATCCTGATATCCTCATAGAAACCAAATAATGCAAAACAAAAGGAATTGTGTGCCCTCATTTTGACCTATGAAGAATAGACTCAGGAATAAGAATTCCCTTTCTAAAGATCATAGAGGAATGTCAGTGCTACGATAATAAAGAACATATTAAAAGATGGTATGTGGGGTCATTGCAAAAATATGGTATTTTCACAAAATGTTGTGGTTATGAGCTCCCCACGGAAAGAATTGAAAAATGGTGGATGGACCTACATATGCGGGTCAGGTAATTATATAACTATCCTTTCTGGTGATTACTTGTTCATTGATTATAGAGATCTAGCCCTAAAATCTAAATTGTTATATGAAAATTATGTTTTTTTACAAAGGATACAACTTTAAACTCATTGACTGGCAACCAAAATTTGACCAGAGAAAACATCAACTGTAAAATGGTTTCAAGATGGATTAGAATACCCTAACTTCCATTGGAATTAATACATAGTGAAATACTCATTAAAATTGGAAATTTAATCGGAGGTTTTGTAGGATTGGAGGAAAATTTCATGCTCTCCTCTAATATTAAGATTTTAGTAGATACTAATATTAATTCAGTAAGCCTGAAACCGTTAGAATTGATCACAAAAAAGGAAAATGATCTCATTAGATCTGTGTTTTACAAAGCTCCCATTCATGATAAGGTTGTTTCAAAAATAATTAGCAGACTACTTAATGATAGTAGGACTAATAGAAGGAATAAAATTTAACATCATGAGGCTAGGGTTAACAAGGAAATGAAATTGTTACAAATGGAGGAAGTTAACATTTGATTTAATGAGGATATTGGAGGCTTTATTATTGAAAATGAGAAGGAAAACCAAAAAGGTTATCCCTGGCCACACTCCGAGGGAGATCACATAAATGTAACTATGGATAAACCTAATTTGGTCAAATACTTGAGTATGGTATCTTCTCAACCCCAAATACCTTACATTGAAGTCTATAGAATTAATTTTAACAATTAGATAGATGGTTTCATCCTAGAAGTGGATCAAAATGAGGCAATAAAAGATTTAGGCATTCATTGTACCCCTAAGGAGGATGATAGAAAAGTAAGTAATGATTGGGATAAAGAAGCCAAACTCACCCAAGTAGAGTTGGAAAAGGAAATGTCACTAATTGATCAAATGTCTAAGAATAAAATTAAAGCAAGATCAACAAATAACCTAAAAGATGTGAAGGAAATAGATGTAGAGGAGGGAGTGATTGTGAAGAATATGAAGGAGGGAAAATTGATTCTAGAAAGGTCTACTCCTATGGTTGATATATCTAAGAAGGATGTTGTGGTAGAAGAAGAGCCTAAGTATGTAGTTGCCCTTGAAGAACCTCTAGCAAGTTTAGCTAGAAAAAGTTTAGTCAATACAAGAGGGATATAGAGGACTCAAGATAAGATGACAAAAATTAAGGATAACCTTGCTGATAATAATGGAGACCCATAAGATAACATTAACCTAAGTCTTGAAGATGTTTATAATGAGGTACTAGAAGATCTCATTGAGAGGATTTTAGAGGACATACTTAATAAGGAAGAAATTGCCAGGGAGAAAGAGCTTCTTATTACAAAGATTATAGAACTTGAAGAAGAAGAGAGGAATCATGAGATGTTGGAGGAATAAATAGTTGAACTAGGTAGCAAAGGAGGTGGAACTAACATAACCTATTCTAGGCATTGTACTAACGAAATTTAGCAAGGACATCCCAGACTATGGAGAGATAAATAAAAAGAGAGGCAAGTAGTATATCTCTAAGCTAAGAGATAAAGATGGTCATGTTGAAGACCAAGATCACCAATTTTTTCTTTTGTGATGGGAAGGGAAATAGCCCTCCTAAAAAGTCATGAAAATAAACACGTGGAATGTTAGGAGCCTGAATTCTCTTAACTAGGAGCATATTTTGAAATGCTGCATCTCTGCCACTAAAGATGAAATCTCAATAATCCAAGAAATAAAGATCAATTTAAGGAAGAAATAGATGCCCTAAGGAAAAAGATATGTATTTGGAACTTGATTGGTATTCCAGCTAATGGGGCCTCTGGTGGTCTTGTGGTGTTATGAGACCCCAGGATGGTTTCCTTTTCAACCTTAAGAAGTAATAAAAAATAGATGTGGGAGAGTGTTAGAAGTATCAGGAGCAATATTAAATCCACTTTGGTTAATGTATATAGGCCAACACAAAACAAAAATAAGATAATAGTATGAAAGGAAATAGAACAGTATCTACAAAACATTCTAGACTAGATTTGCATAATCAAAGGTGATTTTGACACTATCCTGGACCTTGAAGAAAAATGGGGAGGTTTAACTTGGATGTCCACATCAACAGCTAACTTCAAGGAAATGGTTAATAAAAGAAAGATGATAGAAATCAAAGCATAAAAAGGAATTTACAATTGGAACAACAAAAGGAAATTTTTTAGTAATGTAGAAAAAAAACTTGACAGATTCCTTTTTAGAGGCAATTGGATCAAGAGTTTCCTTACACTCTCTCAGCTAACATCCTACCATACTTGGGATTTGACCATTTCCATGTAAAACTAAACATCTGTGAGGACTCTTGACCAAAGAATTTCCCCTATAAGTTTGAACAAATGTGGCTAAAAAATGAGTCTTATAGGGTTAAAAGAACAATGGTGGAAGGAAACTGAAGTATCAAGAACACAAATTTTCTATTTAGTACCTATTAGATTTAGGGATCTTTTCTTCAATGACCTCTTTACCCTTAGGATTTTCAGATGTGGAGGCTTCATTAGTTGATGGTTTGTCAGTTTCTTCAGTGGAAGGTTTCTCAGTAGCGGATTTCATGGGTTCCTCTTTAGCAACAAATCTGACAAACACATTCAATGGACCAAAATAGGTTTGTTTCCCTGCCAATAGTTTGCAATATTGGAAAGGCTCTTGATCTCCAAAAATATTTATTTCTCTACCTTGATGTGGGAGATTCTAGCATTAATGGAACATTGAAGGTACACCTGAAATACTGTGTAGCTATGGCCTTTCATGGATTATATTGTAAGGTAGGTCAAGATCAAGGACTTGACAAGTCATCTCAATCAATGTAGGACCCACTTGAAGAGGGAATGTTATTATACCTTTGGATTCTCTTTCTCTATCATCAGATGCCTTGATGGTGATTCTCTTTGTAACATCTAGAAGGTCATCAAGGAGTCTCAACTATCTCATCATTTTCATGGTACAAAGATTCAAACTGAATTGTTATCTATAAGAACTCTTTTTATTTTGTGATGATGAATGTGGGTTTTAACATGTAGGGGTCTGTTATGATGTAGATCAAGAACACAAAAGTCCTTACCTGTGAACACAAGGTGTTTTTGTGCAGCCAGGTTCCTAATCATAGCTTGGAATTTTGATGCATTGATATTGTTAGGAACATGCAACTCAAGAAGGGCTTGCTCAAGGATTTCTTTACGAACATGTGAAGTGCAGACAAGATCAAGGATAGATATTTGTGTGGGAGTCTTTCCAAGTTGTGAAAAAGGTCATACCATGAAGTTGTTCTAGTGAAAGTTGATGGCACGACTATTGGAGTGACAACTTGGACAGTAACTCTAGCTCTACGAGTGGTAGCATTACAATCTTCACCCTTAAGTTTGAAGATGTATATATAGTTTTTGGATTATTTAATGTAACAACATAAGGAATCAAAGCCACAAATTCCATTCTCTTCAATATTTCCACATAGTAAGTCAAAACCCATGATATTGTTGGTGTATTCACATGGCATGTTCTTCAATGATGAGGCATTATTTTGATTGTGTTTAGAAAAGGGTTGATTATAGATCCTGATTTTAGAATTTAATGATGATGGTGTCTCTCCCTATACCTCAATCTTTCCATCATCAATAAGGTCTTGGACAAAGTTTTTCAACTTCATATATTTCTTGGTATCATGACCCTTAGTGTGATGACGGTCATAGTAATATTCATTGTCCTTATCCCAATAAGGCTTAGGTTGATTATCTTCATAAGGTCTAGTGTTTAGAAATACCATCATGTTTTGGTCAACAAGTCTTCATAAGATGATATCGAGAGGTTCTGCAAGAGAAGTGTATCATTTCAACATTGACGTGTGTTGGAATTGTTGTTGTTGTATGGGAACAAATAGGACCTATTTCAAATTTTTAGACACTGTTGTGACAAGTTGTTCTGATTGTTATTGTCATTTTGTTGGTTTTATTTTTTATCATGGTTGTTGTTTTGATTTTGACTATTGCAATTGCCTTGATTATTGGATGCTTGTATATTTTGGACATGTTTGGTATTATCCACTTCATTATTGACAAATCCCTTATTTTTTTATCCCAAACTTAGGGTTTTTATTATTAGATGAAGGGGTATAATATTTAATGGTACCCTTTTGCAAGAGCCCATCTTCAATGTTCTCCCCTTTCTTAACAATAGACTAAAAAGTGTCAAGTAAAGCCATTTCATTTGGAATGACATCTCAGATACAAATTTTCTAATAAAGATGTCAATCAAGTGTTGTTCTAGTATTTTCCAAGGCATTCTATTTGCAAGGTGTCTCCACATTTGTAGGAAATTGGAAAAGTTTTATCCATTCCTTTTCTTAGTGTTGCACAAGTCACTTAATGATGCTATGTTCAATGTTATATGAATATTGTGCAAAAAATTCTTTGCGAGATTAGAGAAGGTAGATAAGGACCCATGAGGGAGTTTCATGAAACACTCAAGAGAAGGGCCTTTGAGACTTCTAATGAAAAGTCTCTTTAGATAATTCTCATTGTAGGAGACCTATTGACATGAAACATAGCATTCCTTAAGGTGTTGGATCAGACATGTTTCCCCTTTGTGTTTGTCAAATTTAGGGATCTCAAAGTTTGGGGGAAATGATTGCATGTTGATTGATTTTTCAAAGGGGTAAGAACACATATCATCAAAAGAGAACTCCTTCTTCCCTTTATTTTACAACATTATACACAAGACTCTTGAGTTCATTTATTTTATTAGCTAATTTAGGAGCATTGTAATATTTAAGTTGTGGTCCAAAATTTTTTCCTCCTCCAAATTGTGATACTGAAAATCCTATTGATGTAAGGCCAAGTGTAGGATGGGGTATGTAAGGATATGCTTGTGATGATGCAGGGATGGATGTATTCAATGTACTTGATGGGATCAACAAGAGTGATGAATGATATTATTGTGTGGATACTTGTAGAAATGAAGTTTAACCTATATTTAGGATACTCACACCCATGTCAGAAGATGTGTTCATTTTAGTATGATTGCTATTGTGAGAGGTCAAATTTGGAATGGTTCTAAGGATTTGTTGAATATTTTCATCTGTCAATCTAAATATTTGTGTGGGTTATGGTGTTGATACCACTTGAGATGTTGATTTATTTTGAGATGGTAATGTATAATGTGAAGTAGAAGGCCTACTAGAATTAGCCTTCCCCTTGTCTTGTGATGGTGTTGTGTTGATTGTGGAAACCAAAGTAGTATTGATAGGGGCCATGGCCTTGACAACATTATGATAAATCAAATAATTGTCAAAGTTTGTCAGGATCGTGACCCCATATATGTGACAAGACTCATGAAGATTTCAACATTATTTTTTCTAATGTATTTTTATACTATCTCCAAGTTGTAAGGGTATATGAAAAATTCATTCATATAAGGAGATGAATCAGGTGGGTCAACAATTTATTCTTCGGGTTCATTGGTGATGTCTATAGCAGGTAACTTAGTGCTCCCAAGGAAAGTTATAACTTTGAATGGATTCTCATTATCCATGCTGGTGTTTGATGCAAACCTCCTCATGTTTCTATCTTGTGAGAGAGTTATGACCATACATATGTGATCTTTGGAAAAGTGAAAGATGAAATTTATGAAGTCTAAGAGTGGGTTGGATGAAAGATTTGACGTGGAATGAAAAATGGACGTAGGAATAGGATAAAATGTTTAGGGATTATTTTGATCATGAGAGAAGGGCCTCAAAGATGTTTGATTTGGATGATGGATTTTGAGGGTAGGGCCTTAATTGGATTTATTTTGAATTTGATTATTGGATAAGGTTTTGGATAACCTTGGTGAAATAAGATCCTATCAGGCACAATGATTTTGATGTTGGATGATATCTTTATTATTCTTGGGATAGACTATTGATCTCAAGAAAAATAGGATATTTAATGGTTAAATCAATCACTCAAGATGAACAATTTTCTCAAGTAATGTAATTCAACTAGGGTTTACTAAGGATGAGGATCAAAATGACAGTTTGATAAAAATTCAACCTAAAGAATGTTATAAAAATATTGATAAAGTTGTGAAGGATTATTTTGGTCTTGACTCTGATTTGGATGTGGGTTAATCAAGATAACAAGATTTAAGTCCAAATGAATGATGGTGCTCCTAAGTCAAAATTTGGAAGATTAATGATTTATGGAAGATTAGAGGAATGGACGATTGATGACGTGATGAAAAAGGTCTAACTTTTTTTGTCATAGGTTTCTTTGGTAAGTGCAATGAAGTTATGGTTTACTTGGAACTTAGTGATGAAGTTGACAACTTTGTTGTTGAATACCATCATGTCATATCTCTCAAGTTGTTGGACACAAATTTGGGTTTCTTTCATAACACATTATTGGTGTCTAATGGTTCTATCAACTATTTTTCTCCCTTTGTAGGCAAGGGGTAATTGGACTTTAACCTTCTTATTCTTCCCTGAATCTAACATGGATAATGCAAAAATTTCAATTCTAGATACAAGGAACCAATTTCGACAAAATGACTTGACAACCATTTAGGAGGGTCAAAATGAAGGATATTTTAAAGGTCTAAAGACTTGATAATTTATGGTGGAGACGTCGATTGTAGTTGGAGATGCCAATTTGTGGAGATGATGAGCTGCAGTTGGAGATGCCGTTGTATGCAAATTAACTAGTCAACAAAGTATTCTATCTAAATTCTAGAGAATTAGAGACATGGATCTACTTAGCATAAATATTGATCTGCATAGACATGGATCTACATAAAGTCTGATCTAGAGAAAAGACAAAATTTAAAATTTCTAAAGCTTTGACTAAGTTTGACTAGTTTGTTAGATTTGTTTCGGGGAAAGAACAAGTAGAACATGAATAAAATTGAAAAATCATGAAATATTTGAGATTTGAAAGAGTTTTTCAAAAATTATTTTCATTGGTTTAACATTGTACAAACAATTTCTACCTAAGGAATAGTTGCAATTTAAAACATTGTAAGCCCATAGAAGCAATCTCCAATCTTTATATACTGGACCCTTGTGTGATGTTTCCCTCTAAATATTAGAGGTGATATCATGTGGAGATGAATGAAAAAAAGTGCACATAATAAGGCCTTCAAGGAGTAGGTGAATATGGGATCACCTTGTAGGGGCTTTCCTAACTTCGAGTAATGAAATAAACAAGTCTTCACACCTCACAACTAGAAGTATATGTATGGTGAGTAACTTTAGAGGATGATGTAATCCTCTTGCATTATATGTGTTAAACTAAGGATAAAATTCTAAATTTATAGTTCATATTTAGGTCTATGGCATCCCTCGAATCAGTTTGTAAACATGTGAGACACTTAAGTCTCTAGTGGACCATGTTGGCTCCTTAGGCACTATTTTTCCTAATTCAAACTATCATCCACACACAACACATGATCTTGGATGAATAAGAAATTTTTTTATTCGATATCTTATTTATATACCAACTTTGATATTTACCATTTTGAGCTCATCCTTTGAAGGGGAGTGCTTCCCTCCAAACATGCCTCTCTAGACGCAAAGATAAAATTGGATTTCTCCTACACCCAAGACCCATGAAGGAGAAGGGAGATGATAACCAAATTCTATCTTTTTATCATGTAAATTAATGAGATTTAACTTATAAACATTGGGTAAAGACTTTGAAGGGAGTGCCTCCACTGACAAAGCCTTCTAGGAACTCAAGATATGGGGTTCAATTCCAAAATTAAGTTAACTTAGAGAACCTATGTATGACTATCTAACATAAGACACTCCCATAAAGTATTGAAGATCATCCATTCAAATCTTGAAAATGTTCATTCCATTAAATATTGAAAATTATATACTAAAAAAATTTAATTATTCATAGGAAAACTTACAAATGTTTCTAATTTGTTTATTTTTGGTCTTGAACAATTGGATAAGAGTTACACCATTGGTTAGTTGGAAAAAATCAAGCTAAAAATGAAGATATCTGCAATTAGGTGGAGATGCAAAAGAATAGATTGAAACACCAATATGCACAGATGTAGATCAATGAAGATATCGATTCTAGAATCAACTAGAAATCAAAAGAAGAAAATAGAATTTAAGAATGTGTCAAAATACCTACACTTACCTAGTGGAGATGAAAATATATGGAGTACAAATGGTGATTTGCACAGATGTCACTCTATGGAAATGAGGATCAAATCCTATGGTTATAATTTTAAAAATATCACTAGTATTTACATTCATAAAAATAAATGTCTAACAAAAAACTAAATGTTAATTATTCTAAAAACCAAAAAAAGAAATAAAAAATGAAAACCCCTCAAAACCAGGTGTCAAACTATAAAAAGTAGAGATGACGGTCTACAAATGGAGATGTCAATCTACATAGACGTGGATTTTCATAGACCATAGTCTATGGATAGAGACACCTCTGGGATGAACAGAGATGCCAACGCAAGAACTGGGCCTATAGGTGCATGAAAATTTAAAATTTGTTAGTAGTTTTAAGGACATGGGTCCCACCTGGGGTGCCAAAATGTATGTGTATTTTATTCTTGACCTATGTAGTCAAGCGTAGGCAAGGAAAAATTTAATAAAAAACATGCATTCAATCTTAAACTACAACTACAAAAGTTACACAACCTCTAATTGAACTAAGATGGAAGCACCTATGTTCCATTTGATTTGTTCATTAAGGATATTTTTGGGGTGCTCTCCAAATAGAATATTAGATCCCCAATGATGATAATATTATAGGTGGATGAAGCTATAATGAAAAATAATAGAGATCAAACAAGATTGCAAAATAGTATGAATAATTAGCATCAGGTATTCAACCAAATGAAGATGAAACAATGGTCTTGGATGGAAAAATGAAACTAATATTATATGAACACTAAAATGGATTCAATATTAATATGATATGATATGAGATGTAAACAATATATTCAGCTAAAATGTATATGCTAAATGCTCTAAAATTTCTTGAAAATAAACTAACATAATAACTCTATAATGCAAAATGATGGATGGAATGCAAGAGGCAAGACTCCTATTTATAGATTTTTGGGAAAGATGAGAGGGATTGGTTGAGTTGGCACCCATGTGGAATCCACATAGTAGCCACATAAGGGACACATAGGCTAAAAGATGACAATGCACAAGGCATGATTTGCTCACATATGTGTGAGAAATCCTTGAAATTGATAGGTCATTTAAGGGAGGAGACAAAGTGGAAGTATGGAAGAGGCTCAAGGTTTCTCACACATGTGTGAGAAAATCCCAAAAGGGAAGAGGGGAAAGCCACGTAAGAGTATAGGTGGCCATTTATGGAAAGTGGTTGGCCACCTTGGAAAGGGTTTCTCACACACATGTGAGAAAATCATTAGGGTAAATGAGGTTAGGAATCACATAGATTAGGATAATTATTCTAGGATTAAATCAAATAATCAGCTTAATGTGTGAGGTGATGGGTGTAGGATATGTTTTAGGTAGAATATAGATTTGAATCAAGTTAAATTAATTTAAATCATAGTTTATAAAAAGTAGGAATATGGAGCAAATACATAAATTAAAATTTATTTAAAAGGGGACTTATGGCTCAGGACTTGTATTAAACTAAATTTGATACATTAGAGGAGGATGCATTTAAATTTAATTTAAATATGGTAATGAACCTAATTAATAAAATAAATTCAATTAAATAGATAGATGATTAAGGAAAATATAATTAATTAGTTAAATTCAACTATAGTGCCTGAGGGAGTGTTAATTAAAATCAATTTAATTAATATAGAGTGCTAAGGATATTTTTAGATGTCTATAGGATGAAATGAAAGACTAAGATAAATTCCAAAAGATAATGGAAGTATAATTGCTTTAATATACATGAATGATATTATTGATACTGGATATAATCAAAATGTACATAATAGGTTTTCTTATATAGGAAAGGCAATAAGAGACAATGATAATAATGGAAGAAGATATCACCCATACAATGTGGAATCACATGTCCATGACCAAAGGTGGATCATCTTCCATTATGCAATGAGGCATGTACAACATGTGGAGGATGATAATGTGATCTAAGTATAATAAAGGTAGATTTCACATATAAAGTGGATTTTGATCTAATAACTATCACCACCTAAAGTTGATTTTCTCCTACACAATGTGCTAATAATGGTGAAAAATCCTAGGTATCTCACATGAAAAGTACTATGCAATGCATTATCCTAATTAATCTTAAGTAAAGTATAATTAGTACGCCATGCTAGGTACCCATGTACAATAAGGAAATTAAATGCAATAAATCACTCAAAAAGTGAAGAAAGGGAGATAACCTCATGGGACAAAACCCCCCTCCAGAAAGAAAGATGAAAAATACAATGCATGGATGGAGGAATCGAGACCCCCCAAGGACTACATACATCATGTATATACAAGAAATTATTCCCCATAAGAAGGAAAGTAGGAGTCATGATATCCCCCCCATAATGAAAAGCTCCAATATTAATGAAGTGTACCTACAAATAAAAGATAATAAAATTCCTTCAAGAAACATGTCTCCCCTTAAGAAGAAACAAGTACATAAATGATGAAGAATCCAATCCATGTACAAATGGAAGAATGAAGAAGGAATTCTCTTTTATCTCTAAAGATTGAATAGGTATCTCTAAGATCAAGGAATCCATCACATCATCAAGATGAACCATGAAATGTGATAAACCAAGTGAAGGATAAGAATCAAGAATGTCAATCTCAAAAGAAGGTGAAGAAGAGTCTCCAACTATGATGAAGTAGTCATCAAAGAGAAGAGAAAACCACTCAAGTATGTCTCCAAAACACTACAAGATCTAAAACACTATGATCATCCTACCGACAAGTAGAAATAAAGTCCAAAGAAGTAGGAGGTGGAGGAGTAGGAATATCAACACCTCCGTCATGAACACAATGATTCAAGTCTCCAAAGTTATCCTCGCATACATAATTCACCTTTGGTATAAGGGTGGGTACATCATTAACGTCAACAAAAAAATATGAAAAATAATAAAAGAATGATGCATGATCAACAACTACCATAGCTATGAAATATCTAGTCTCTATGTCCGTAATTTAGACATAATCAGGAGTGAACTTAAAAATTTTACCTTCTGTCCTAGAAGTAATTTGGTACATAGAAAGAAGATTAGTGATCGAGGATGGTCCATAAAGAACATCATTAATTTTTCCCTCTCCCATATCAATAGAACCCTTCCCACAAACCATCATTTAAATGTTGTTACCCATCAATATATGAGGATAATTACAAGGCTCAATAGAAGAGAAAATATCCATAGAAGATGCCATATGATGTGAAGCACCTAAATCAAGAAGTCATTTCCCACATTCATGATGTGTAGAGGCCATGAGTTCTTGACCTTTACCTTTATTTTTGGTTGATCATGTAGATAGAGAAGTTTCCAAATATGTAGAATATGAATGAGAAGACATTGATGAAGTCAAGTTAATATTTTTATTTTGATGAATGTGAGTGAGATCACCAATATTCTTATTGAAACATTTATGCTCGTCATGTCCTTTCTTTTGATAATATGAACATTTTACCTTCTTCCTTCTAAATGATTACTCTCTTGAAGATAAATTGGATTCATAAGTATGATGTGAAGGAGAATCATCACCTTTCTCATGATTCTTAGGATCCTTATGTTTCTTTTTTCCTTTTCCATTGGAAGCATCCACTAAGATGGTCATTTGAAAGAGATGCACGAGTATTTGAAGGTTTTAATTGACCCATGTGTTCCAACTTTTCTTGTTCACTTGTGAGTTGATATGCAAATTCATCAAGATAAGGCTTTTTGTATTTCCTACCAAGAGCATCTATAGTAGCATAGAATGTAGAAATAAAAATTGAATATTTAGGATCTAGCTTCGAAAGAATAGATAAGATCAAATTTTAATCCCCTTTAGTAATCATACAATTAGAAAGAACCAGTATAATGGACTTTAGTTTAGATAAAAAAATCTTGAATGTTGTCAAAATCACTAGGATATAAACTTATTATCTCATTCTCCAAACTGAATTTTCTCATTCTATCTGGCTTATCAAAGAGTCTCTCCATGGTTGTCCAAACATCATGAGAATATGTTCAAGATTCAATATTATATAGAAAATCAGAATAGATATACAATTTAAGATATCGAAGAGCTTTATCCCTTTAATCAAACCATTTTCTCCTTTCTAAAACACTTGTGAGTGACTCTAGATCTTGACCAAAAGTGATTCTATGCAATCTCACTTGTAACAACTAATTATCCATAGCTTTTTCCATTTGTGATAATTATACGAAGTAAGGAGTACAATTTTTGACAATTCCATGATACAACCAAAGAGTATAATAGAATAATAGATTACCCCTTCAAATCACAAATTGAAAATAGAAAACTAAAATCCAAGTATAACAAGTGTCAAAATAGGCTAAAAAAAGATCAAGTGATAAAAGTGATATCTCCATTGACAATGGCTACAAAATGACATAGTATTTGGAACTTATATTAAAAATCATACACTTTCAAAAGAAATGACACTTGAAAATGTTACTCTATGATCCCAAACAAAGCCACAAAAGTTGCAAAAAATTAGTTTTGTAGTTTTTAAAAAACTTTAGGCACAAAGATCCAAAATCACCTACACCATGATTTACAACACATAATTCTACCCCAAAACAAAAAATATTTCTTGAAAAAGGGAGTCTGGATGACTGAGATATAATTTTTGGAAAATTTCCTCCGTAATTTTGTTTTTGAATGACCAACACTACACCTTCAAACTTCAAATGGCTTTATATTTGGCCTCTATTGTCTAATTTGAATGAAAGAAAAAGTCAATTTAGGGGATCTTTTGGATCCCCTTAATATGATGTCAACCTTTTATTTGCACCACGAAGCTCCAAGTTTGACCTACGATAGAAAGCCACAAAATACAAAACTCAAAATTATACCAAAATTTTCTCCAAATAGGCTATGTAATGGTGGTGCCCAAATAGCCTTACTCTATACACATAATTAAATTAATCAAAATTTACTAATCTTGAGAATTAGTCTTCACCTTGAGAGATTTTATACTATGTTAGTGTTACCCTAATTTTCCTATTCTATGCAAATTTGGCTAAAATCCATTCAGGGGTCTCTGTTTTTACCTTGCCAAGCACCTCAGAAAGTTTCATAGCTTTATGTCCTGTCCTCTAGCCTCTGCAAGTTTTCTAATTCCCTGGTCTGCAGTAAAAATTCATAAAAAGTAGCCATTGTAGGCATAAAACCCTAAGTGACCCTAGCCTTCATCCTATTTGGTCATTACCTTTTTCAGCCACTTAAATCCTTAAATACACATGTATGCTTTTTTCTCATTGGCTAGTCACTAGTTCTCTAATTTCTTCCGGCGGTTCCCTTTTCTTTTGGTGACTTAGCAAATATGGTGATTCTCATAATCGCTAAATGTTTCACGGTCACTACATAATATCTCAAGACTCAGAAAACATTCCCTTTCTTCAGTCATGCATTCACTAAGTGTTTGGTGGTCACATTATGCAGGGGTGCCAGTTAGGAAGATCAACGGTTGTCATGAGTTTGCGAGGGGTATGTCAGAGGCTTGCGATATCATGATAGCTATTGATCTTCCCTTTTGATGTAGCGCTTCAACCTTTGTGTGGGTCCATTGCCATGTTGTATGACTTGGAGGCTCCTGATTGGCTGAAGGATTGTGATGTGTAACTTTTTTAGAGTGGGCCCGGTAGACTGTGTCCCTTTTGATCAACAGTTGGCATCTCTTCTCAAGGTGTTTTTCTGACACAAGATTATGCATCAACCATTGATTTCACTTTGTTGTCAAAGCCTTTGGAGGTGGGTCCTTTCTTGCTGATGTGCTCACATGTGATTGGTCCACATAACGATGACTTGGATATGTCAGTGGGGCCGTGTCAAGGTATCAATAGGGATGTTAGACGGATTAAGATCGACGGTTAGCGCATGTTCCAATGGAATCTTTTGAGGGTATGCGATCATACGCTAACTATCCATTTTACCAAGTGTTCAATCTTTTGTCAGGTGGGTCCATGCCAGGTCAGGATTATTTGTCATCTTTTGATTGGTCAAGGTAAAGAGAAGATTTAAGTGGGTCAAGTGTCGTGTATTGCTGATTTGTCATGTTATGATTGGTTGTTAGAGTGCTGACAAGATTTCCAGGTGGACCCATGTGTTAATGGGGTCCCAATTCTAAAAGGATCAATGGCCAGTGCATGATTAGAAGGAATATTTGAAGGTCATGAGATCATGCACCCGCCGTTGGATATGAATCAAGTTCTCAGTGGGTCTGATGTCAGAAATAGCCGAGGTGTTTTCTGATGAGGCGAACGGAGTGAATAAGGGTTTGACATGTGGCATTCTAGGCCCAAGTTTAATGAAGTATTAAGCGAATCAGCGACTAAGGATTTCTCTTGTTCGCTAAATTTAACTGGGGTCAACCGATAAATTAAGCTATTTAGCGACTGCAGTGTTCACGTAGTTGCTTAACCAGACCGAAGTTAGACCAAGTTCTTCGAGACTTAGAAAAGGGGCCTTTAGTCACATAGTCACCAAATAACTAAAAGAGAGAAAGGTCAAGATGGGTCCAAGCTGATAGATATGTCGACGTGATAAAGTTTCATTGGCTGTAGTGTGCCAAGGTAAATTTTGACTTTTCAAGAAGGTTTACAACTGTTGTCAGGATGATATGAGTCATTCATTTTCTGGGAAGTGAAAGACATCGACGGTCACGTTTTAAAATGACCAGGCTAGTCATTAATATTTAATTTCTAATTTCCTGTGAAGGTTTTGCTAGGGTTTTGCATTCTTTTAGCCATGCACGATGTCGGTTAGCTCAGGAAATAAAGTCTCAGGATGGTTGTGGTTGTGAAGATAATAGAAGTGACTGTTGGCCGGCATTGCAGGGTCCTTTGCCACATTTTCATGACAAGTGGTGCTAGAAAAAGTTGGCCCCATCATTCAAGTGATACTATTATCTAGGGAATTATAATCAGATTGTGAGCCTTCATAGCTTAGTGGAGTTGCGGGTGGGTTGGTAGGTCGAGGTTGTTGTGTCTGCAGGCATTTTCAGTTCAAAAGGATCAACACACAAAGAAAGATATGATTTGATCACCGGTTCTCAGATATTTTCATTAATAGGTGATCAGTACCCTAGGGTTTGCTATTATTCTATTGAAATCTGTAACCTTAGTTAGGTTTTAACTCCTGCCTGTGTGTGTGAGGGAGATGTATATAGTTAATTTTTGGAGCTTTAGAGCTCAGAGTTCACATTTTGTAAAGAAGAAAGTCTCTTTCTTGGAAAGCTATATGTGGCATTTCTTCCTGCCCTCTAGTTTTTCACATTTTGTAATCTCCCATTGATTATTCAGACATTGCAGAGGTATTTTGTGACAATTCTTCATGTCCCTATGCTTCTTTGTTTGAATTATCTCTTATTGGATTAAATTATATGATGTTTTCAATGAAAATTTAGGGTTCTTAATCCCTCTTACTTTCTGTAATTGTGTGTGTTATTGTGTTTGATCTGATTTAGATGCTTTTGTGGGTATACTTCAGCCCCCTAACAATCTTGTCTCAATCCTACACCGAGTTGCAGAAGTGAATGTCTGCTTGCAAGTCATAAATTGTGTCTTATGTTCAGACCCTTCTATGAAATACTTATGCAAGCCTACTCAGTAAGTTGTGACCTACTAGACTTGAGCCTTTCATTGATTCCATTCCTCTATACTGAGATCCAAACCCTAATTTTAGTGTATCACCAAGTAGGTAGTTTTCTTTTCAGTCATTTCCCTTTCTACATTCCTTCTATCCCTTTCCCTCAAAAGATTTACTTTTCTTCTCTAGAAGAAAATTAAGGTGATTATCCAAGAGGAACTAGCCTAGAATGTGGAGGTCTCATCTCAGTTAGCATAGGTCCCAAAACCTGGAGATGATTCCCATGTTATACTAAGTTATCAAGACTACAAGAGCTTGAAACAAGGGTGCAAACTTAGTGTATAACAATTCTGGCATGCCCGATGGGACCAAGAGCTCATAGTTTTCATAGTTCTTTCTGGTTCTGATATGCCTCCAATAGGTTACAGACCTTTGAGAGGTCATTGTTTTGCATATCTGGTGACTCTGAATTCACATTTACTGGTTGTAAGCAGACTCAGTACCTAAAATGGATTACCATCCTTCTTTTCATGAGGACATCCCTTCATTTCATGAAGGTCAGCTTTGTCAAAGTAGTTGTACTTCTAATTTCATGCAGAACTATCCAGTTGCAACAATGAAGCAACATACACCTCATGCTTAGCCCCCACCCACCCAATTTCCAATATCATGGTAGCATCAATACACATATCAGCAGCCTCAAGAAGAGATGCTTTCCTTGAAAGAGCATGCTTATCATGCCTAGATCCAACAATAACAAGCTTTGGCTCAGTAGGATCAAGGTCATAGGAGGTATTTGGTAGAGCAATACAAGATGAATAAGGCCAAGCTCGTTGAAGGGTTGGAAGCACAAAAGAGACACTATGAAGAGGTGTTGGAAACATAGAAAAGGCATATGTGAACACAAGCAAAGGAGTAGTTTGATGCTAGATGGAAGTAGTGTGAAGATATCATTATAGGACAGTGGCAAAGCCAAGCAGCCCTTGTAAGCAATCTAGCAACATTGAATAAAAATTACAAAGAAAATTTGATTAAGGTTAGTGCTATCATAGCTGTGAAGGAAGAAGATTTTCAAAAAACATTAGCAGCTCAGAGGGGTGCTTATGAAGAATTAGAGGTTCATAAGAATAATTGTGAAAACATGATTCAAGACCAAAGGATTTTGATGGAGGCCATGTTTGATAGAGGTAATGAATTTTAGATTGAGAAAGAAAAGGAGAAGAGAGCTTATGAGGAGTTTCATGAGAGAGAGCTACAGGATCTCAAGAAAAATATAGGATTCCTAGCTTCTACAACTGAAACATATAAGAGAGGCTATCAAATGTAGATTGAGAAATGTTCTCAACTGGAGGAAGAAAAGGAGATCATTGAGCAGAAGATTGCTGATCTAAAGGAGGCTCTATGTAAACAAGTTAAGACAAATGAGTTCTCAGAAAATCATGATAATTGTGTTGACAATGGTATGCTTCTCCCACAAAAGAATCTAGAGGAAGAAGAAGAAGATCAATTTTGGGACAAGATGGAGCATTTTTGTCTGCATCTTGATGACAAGACCACACTTCCAGAGAATACCTACAAGTTGCAAGAGGAGATCAATTAGATTGAAGTAATCTCTTAGGAGCTTGAGTTTATCAAGGAAAGCTCTAGATCCACTATCAAACAAGGGTGTCCTATCAAGCATTTGGCCAGGATGGTGGTTATCAAAGGAGTATAAACTATACTAGCATCTCAATATGATATTCCACTAGAAGCTGAGGCTGAGAATAAACCAAATCAGCTTGTTGTCCCCATTGACCAAGTAAGGTCTTATTGTTGCTTGTTGTTTCTCCCCATAATGATGGTGCTTACAATCAACTTGACCAAGTGAGTAAAATCCATATCAGTCAAATCCTTGTCAAGCGGGTGTTTCTTCATATCTCCTATATTTATCTTGTAATAGCTTTCCAAAAACATGTGGATTATTGTAATCTGAGAAGGATGGGAAGTTATTTTTCAGAAATAGTAAAAGGTTTTGTTTGACCAGTGTTAAGTACTGGCTAGTTTAGGTTAGGTTAGTTTCCCTTTTTTCTATTTCTTGGTTAGTTTCCCTATTTTCCAATAAGTGCCCGTGCATAGTTCTATCCCTCTAGTTCCTAGTCTGTCTCTCTATGAAGGTTTCTTGAGCTCAAATGATGACCCCATGCCCAATGAATTATGTCAAGGCCACTGGTTTTTCATATCTAGCAGGCTGACATCTAGCAAAAATTGCCAAAATGTTACCCTAATTTTCCTATTCTATGCAAATTTGGCTAAAATCCATTCGGGGGTCTTTGTTTTTACCCTGCTAAGCACCTCAGAAAGTTTCATAGCTTTATGTCCTGTCCTCTGGCCTCTGCAAGTTTTGTAATTCCCTGGTGTACAGTAAAAATTCATAGAAAGTAGTCATTGTAGGCATAAAACCCTAAGTGACCCTAGCCTTCATCCTATTTGGTCATTACCTTTTTCGGCCACTTAAGTCCTCAAATACGCATGTGCACTTTTTTCTCATTGGCTGGTTGCTAGTTCTCTAATTTCTTCCGGTGGTTCCCTTTTCTTTTGGTGACTTAGTGAATAGGGTGATTCTCATAATCACTAAATGTTTCATGGTCACCACATAATATCTCACGACTCAATGAACATTCCCTTTCTTCAGTCACACATTTGCTAAGTGTTTGGTGGTCACTTTATGTGGGGGTCCCAGTTAGGAAGATCAATGGTTGTCATGAGTTCGCGAGGGGTCTGCCAGAGGCTTGCGATATCATGACAGTCATTGATCTTTCCTTTTGATGTAGCTCTTCAACCTTTGTGTGGGTCCATTACCGTGTTGTCTAACTTGGAGGCTCCTGATTAGCCGAAGGATTGTGATGTGTAACTTTGTCAAAGAGGTCCTGACAGACTGTGTCCCTTTTGATCAATGGCTAGTGTATCTTCTCAAGGTTTTTTTTTGACACATGAAATTATGCACCAACCATTGATTTCTCTTTGTTGTTAGAGCCTTTGGAGGTGGGTCCTTTCTTGCTGATGTGCTCGTGTGTGATTGGTCCACATAACAATGACTTGGATATGTCAGTGGGGTCATGTCAAGGTATCGACAGGGATGTCAGAGGGATTAAGATCAACAGTTAATGTATGTTTAGATGGATTCTTTTGAGGGTATGTGATCATATGCTAACCATCCATTTTGTCAAGTGTTCAATATTTTGTCAGGTGGGTCCATGCCAGGTCAGGATGATTTTCCATCTTTTGATTGGTCAAGGTAAAGAGAAGATTTAAGTGGGCCCAGTGCTGCGTATTGCTGATTTGTTGTGTTATGATTGGTTGTCAAAGTGCTGACAAGATTTCTAGGTGGACTTGTGTGTCAATGGGGTCCCAGTTCTAAAAGGATCAACTATTGGTGCATGATTAGAATGAATATTTGAAGGTCATGAGATCATGTGCCCACCATTGGATGCAAATCAAATTCTCAATGTGTCCAATGTCAAAAATAGCTGAGGTGTTTGCTGATGAGGCAAATGGAGTGAATAAGGGTTTGACATGTGGCATTCTGGGCCCAAGTTTAATGAAGTATTAAGAGAATCAGTGACTAAGGATTTCTCTTGTTCGCTAAATTTAACTGGGGTCAACTGATGGATTAGGCTATTCAGTGACTACAGTGTTCGTGTAGTCGCTTAACCAGACCAGGGTTAGACCAAGTTCTTCGCGACTTAGAAAAGGGGCCTTCAGTCGCATAGTTGCCAAATAACTAAAAGAGAGAAAGGTCAAGATGGGTCCAAGCTAATAGATATGCTGACATACTAAAGTTTCATTGGTTGCAATGCGCCGAGGTAGATTTTGACTTTTCAAGAAGGTTTATGACTGTTGTCAGGATGATTTGAGTCGTTCATTTTTTGGGAAGTGAAAGACATCGGTGGTCACATTTTAAAATGACCAGGCTAGCCGTTAATATTTAAATTCAAATTTCCTGTGAAGGTTTTTCTAGGGTTTTTCATTCTTTCAGCCATGCATGACATCAGTTAGCTTAGGAAATAAAGTCTCAGGATGGTTGTGGTTGTGAAAAAAATAGAAGTGACTAGTGGCCAGCGTTGGAGTGTCCTTTGCTGCATTTTCACGACAGGTGGTGCTAGAAATAGTTGGCACCATCATTCAAGTGATATTGTTATCTAGGGAATTATGATCAGATTGTAAGCCTTCATGGCTTAGTGGAGTTGTAGGTGGGTTGGTAGGTCGAGGTTGTTGTTTCTGTAGGCATTTTTAGTTTAGAAGGATCAACACACAAAGAAACATATGATTTGATCACTGGTTCTCAGAGATTTTCATTAATAGGTGATCAGTACCCTAGGGTTTTCTATTATTATATTGAAATTTGTAACCTTAGTTAGGTTTTAACTCCTACCTGTGTGCATGAGGGAGATGTATATAGTTAATTTTTGGAGCTTTAGAGCTCAGAGTTCACATTTTGTAAAGAAGAAAGTCTCTTTCTTGGAAAGCTATCTATGGCATTTTTTCTTACCCTCTGGTTTTTCACATTCTGTAATCTCCCATTGATTATTTAGACATTGCAGAGGTATTTTGTGACAATTCTTCATGTCCCTATGCTTCCTTGTTTGAATTATCTCTTATTGGATTAAAGTATATGATGTTTTCAATGACAATTTAGGGTTCCTGATCCCTCTTACTTTCTATAATTATGTGTGTTATTTTGTTTGATCTGATTTAGATGCTTTTTTTGGTATACTTCAGCCCCCTAACAATCTTGTCTCAATCCTACACTGAGTTGCAGAAGTGAATGTCTATTTGCAGGTCATAAATTATGTCTTATGTTCAGACCCTTCTATGAAATACTTATGCAAGCCTATTTAGTAAGTTGTGACCTACTAGACCTAAGCCTTTCATTGATTCCATTCTTCTATACTGAGATCCAAACCCTAATTTTGGTGTATCACCTAGTAGGTAGTTTGCTTTTCAGTCATTTCCCTTTCTGCATTCCTTCTATCCCTTTCCCTCAAAAGATTTACTTTTCCTGTCGAGAAGCAAATTAAGGTGATTATCTAAGAGAAACCAGCCTAGAATGTGGAGGTCTCATCTTAGTTAGCATAGGTCCCACAACCTAGAGATGATTCCCATGTTATACTAAGTTATCAAGACTATGAGAGGTTGAAACAAGGGTGCAAACTTAGTGTATAATAGTTAGAGTTTTAGATGAATCTACAACACCCATAGAATAGAATGAAAGACCAAGATAACTTTCTTGAGAGAATGGATATAAAATTTCATAAACATGAAAGAATGATATTATTGATAGTGGACATAATCAAAATATACATAATAGTCCTACTTATATATAGGAAATACAATAAGAGACAATGATAAGAAGTAGATAAGTTATCACCCGTACAAGGTGGAATCACGTGTCCACTAAAGGTGGATCATCCTCTCTTATCCAATGAAGTATGCACAACATATGAAGGATGATAATGAGTTAAGCTCACTAATAGTAGATCTCACACATAAAGTGGATTGTGATAACTATTGTTGGTTGTGGATTATTCCCTTTGATCTTCAACTTGCAGATTTACACTTTGATGGATAATGTAAATAAGATCCTGACTCTATCACCACTCCAAAGTCCACAAGGAAGAGGGCCAACTGACAAGGATCAAAAGATCCTTCTACACTTTGAGCTTCAATGCTTAGGTGGGTGTACCCTTGACTCACTTCTCTAAAGGAGTCTAAAATAATATTCCACTATGTCTCATATAAGACTGGTAAAGATTTATCAAATGATGTTTGTGTTTGTAGTTTTTAACCATGCATACCTCAAGAGGAAGGACCAGTGCCTTATCCCAGGGCTCAGAGTCACCTAACTGTATACCTCAATTGAATACCTTAAATCAAACACAATGGAATCCAAGGTAAGTGCTTTGCCTATTACCCCTTTCCCTCAAGCACAAGGACATCAAATTCTACACTTGACTGCAAACTCACTGAATTCACCTAGAAGACTTTAATCCTAACTTTGTTAGGAACTCAAAGATAAATTCAAAATACTCTTTGTTTACCATACATTAACACACTTTGTGATATTAACATATATGAGCTCAGAGACAAGTAAGAAGACATACACAAGATACAAGATTGGGATTCAAGAATGTTCTCATTAACATAATTAGGATCAGCATACAATCAGAATGATACCAAGATAAGAGAAGTCACAAAATCAAACTTCTATCAGTATATTACTGTCAAAAACTAGGGACCAAAAGCAACAATGTTTTGGAACCCTTGCAAAATCAAAAATTTTGTAACTTATACCCCCTAGTCATCTTGAAAATCTAAAACAAGCTATGAATGACTAGGGTTAGGGTTTCAACCACCCAACCTACTGGAAACGGTCCAAAAAGTTATTACAGGGGCGGGAAACACAGGCAATCAAGAAAGAGGAAATCCTAAACTGATCCACAATCATGAAATTCTTCTCTGCAAGTATAGGGGATCACAAAATTGGGCTCAAAAGGACATCCTGCAACATGCCTTGAGCACACAACCGAAATGGTACAAGCTCTACAAACAATCCAACAGCACCCTGGACCACACTGCAAATGGAAAACCAGTCACTTCTCACTGAATGGGGTCAATTCTGTAATGAATTCCATAAATCTTAGTGCTTTTTATCACTGGGAACTCTCAGGAAAATTTGAATTTGAAACATAATGACTAACTCCTTGGCGCCTGCAGAGAAACAACAGCCCACATTCAAACTTTAACATCTCACCAGCTCGGACCAACTAGAAACTGCCACGACACCACCAACCAACAGGGCCACTAAACAACCAAAAATGGGCCCTAGCACATGTGGCATCTTGTCGCATGATTGCATAGCCAAGAAATGGGCTATGTGAACATGTGACAACCCGCAAACATAACTGCCAGCGCAACCATCACTGAAACCGCCACTACATGGAGCTAACAGAAAATGTTAGTCGTGTGATCGCATAGCCTTGCAAAAGGCTAAGCGAACATGCGACTAACCACTAGAAAACTACCACCACTACCTGCCATTAAGTTACAGCCCCACCAATAAAATCCACCTCAGCAACCATCGACCAATAAGAAACCTCCAACTGCAAGCACGTGTGTCTCACCGGACCCACTAAGTACAATAGGCAACCTGGCAAAATAGAATAAAACCTGACGGATGGTGCATGATCACAAAAGCTTGGAATATTCCTTGTGATCATACGCTAACCATTAGATTAAAAGCTTTCAACATAGGTCCTCTGACATAAACCAACTCATCACATGCGGACGAATGAAAACCTGCCAACTTAGAACAACGTGGCACATAAGAACCACCTGGCAAATAGGACCCACCGACGAACTACCACCTGACAAAAAGTAACATCAATGGCTAGCATAAGATCACATGGCTCTGACAAATCCCATGTGAACTTATGCCAACCATTGATCCTCTGACACTGTCAGGTCCCACTGAGCCTTCGAAAATTTAGGTCCCACTAACACACGCACAATCACTAATCCATGGACCAATCACAAAACACTGAAAAGGCATATGGCAGGTGGACCCACTGAAAACTCCACAAGATAAAGCCGAGAACCTTAGGAGATATTAAAATCATAGGGCACCCAAACTTAGGAAATATTAAAGCAGCCAGGGAGCTAAGACTTAGGAAAAGAACCTAAAGGGACCCACCAAGATAGAAAAAACCTAACCGCGAACTTGGTAAAAGGAACTTGTTTAAAAGGCACATATGGATTAGGTGCTTTTAAGTGACCCGTGAAAAGGTAATGCACTAAAAGAATAAAGATAGGGCACACTTGAATTTGAAACCTAACGGCTAGATTCTGAACATTTTGCCTAAGGTTTAACCAGGGAGCAAAAAAAACATTATAGAGAATAGGGGAAAAGACTAGGAGCCATGAATTTTTTGCACATGCTAATAGTGGCTCTATCTACGGATATATGCCTCCTACAGGCATAACAAGGACCTAAAATAACTGGTTAAAGCAGACCATCCCATAGGACAAAAATTGTAGATAGCAAGGAACAAGCAGGGCAAGACGAGTAATAGGACCGAAAATTGACAGACCAAGGAAAAATAGGGCAGGGGCAAGCAACCTATATACAAAAATTTACAAGATGTACAACCCTAACTACTGTTCATGGAAAATAGAGTACTTCAAATGAAGTACTGCTTCAAGAATTGTCCATGAACTAGAAACTCCTGAATATCACCATTAAAATCCTTGATGATGTAAGAATCTTGGCCCCATTTCTCATGAATTAGATATGGCCCTAACTAGATGGGATCAAATTTTCCATGCTTCCCCTTATCCTCCAATCTGACATTCCAAACTAACACCAAATCACCAGGCTCAAACTTTCTGTCAACAGTCTTTTTATCATATAAATTCTTAACCTATAACTGCAATTTGGCACTCCTTGCAACTAATTCTCTTCTGGTTTCATCCAAT
Organism: Chamaecyparis obtusa; assembly: GCA_027943335.1. Classification (NCBI taxonomy): domain Eukaryota; kingdom Viridiplantae; phylum Streptophyta; class Pinopsida; order Cupressales; family Cupressaceae; genus Chamaecyparis; species Chamaecyparis obtusa. The sequence continues at coordinate 378,787 of BSBK01000587.1, forward strand.
CTAATGAGGTCCTCAATTCTCAACTACATTTCATCATCAATGTCATCATCATACAACTGCACAAACTTGTACATCTCCAACAAATTATTCTAAGGCATTCTAGCATAAATTCCATACACCAGGTCAAATGGTGCACAACCAATTGCCCTCTTCACAGTTACCCTATCAGCCCATAAAGCTAATGGCATCTTTGAATTCCATGCCCTCTTAGTCTTCTCCAAAATCCTCTTCAAGATTTTAATCAAGCTCTTATTAGTAGATTCTGCCTGACCATTTTCTTGCCGATGATAAGGTGAGGAATTAGAAATCTGAATTTTCAAACCTTTGCAAAAGTCCTTATATTCAGTAGACCTGAAGCACATAGCATTGTCACTCACTATCCTCTCAGGGCACCCAAACCTTGTAACAATATTGTTCATCGGGAAATCAATTACCACCCTGCTAGTTGTGCATTCTTCATAAGTACAACTTCTACCCACTTTGTAAAATAATCAGTGGCAACCAAGATCCATGAATGTCCTCCACTTGACTTGTTTGGTATCTCCCCTATGAAATTGATGAAGGGTGCTCCCCTTAATACCACAAACACATAACAGAAATAGAGAAACAACAACAATATGCAAGAACAGAAAATTGGCTTCTTATTATCTCCACAAATGTGGAATTACAAACTTTCAGAATTACAATATGCAAAGCCACATGGGCATTCCCTTACAATATTTTGTAGGACAAAGCCTCGAACTATTACCCAGATCTACTACCCAGAACTATTCTGAACTGCCTAAGACAATAATATAGCCTTCCTTATATAGGCAATTTTCCACCGCCTGGGAAGGTTCCAAAATTTTTAGCCAATAAGGCCGACCAAACTTAGAATTATTTTATTTTACATTTTATTACATCATAGTCGGCTCAAGATAACCTTTGAAACCCGAACATAAATTTTGAAGAAAATTATTTTTCGCCATTTCAGGTGGCCCAACTTCTAAAGACCATAAGTCATCACCCATTGACCCGCTCAACTATTATAACCCCATTTCGGAAATGCCACGAAGCGCTCTACAGGCTTGACCGGCACAAGTGCTCGTCACCCAAATTTTTGACCTCATCTGGGGCCTCTAAAGCCTTCAAAACTGAGTTCAAAGTTTCTGTACCCTGCTGCCAATACCAAAAATCTTCAATATCTTCCAACATACACTTGATCTGGAAATGAAACTTTACTGGCAGACTTATATGACCAAAATGAACCTCCAAGAAAGAAATTAGATCATTCTGAGCACAGATGAAAATTACCAAAAATAGTAACTTTCCATAAATAGCAGCTCTGCACAGGATAGCCCTTATTGAATTCAAAAATAGAAATATTTTTGGGTGATGCAAGATTGCTCTTACACCCAGGATGCTCCTGCATCAGACACCCAGGGTAATTTGAGAAGTGACCCTATCGCGACTCAGGTGTGCAAAGGAAAACTAAGATGGCTAACCTCCTCCTTTGTCAGCCATGATGAATCTTCAACAGGACATCCTTTCCACTTGACCAGATATTCTTCATATGTCCTGTTCCTTGTGCTTCTGCCAACATGACTGTCCAGTATATCTTCGATCTCCTTAGTGTCTGAACTAGTTGCTGGAATACTCCACTGTGCTACTGCAACCTCATCTTCAACACCTCCTTCGTGATACTCTGTCAAATCTGAAATGTTAAACACTGGTGAAATATTTAGCTCACTAGGCAATTCTACCTCATATGCATTTCCTGAATCATGCTTCTTTAGTATCTTACATGGCCCAAACTTCTTGATTTTCAGCTTGTTATATGTACCAACTGGAAACCGCTCCTTTCGCAAATGAACCATGACTTCATCACCAACGTAAAATTCTTTATACCTCCTTTTCTCATTTGCCTTAGCCTTATACTGTGCATTCATCTTGGTAATATGCTTCCTCACCTCCTCATGGATGTTCTTCAAGTGCTCTACAAAATCCTCAGCTTCAGCACTACTTATTTCTCCTTTATCTATCTTTCTCAATTCAGATGCATTTCTTGGACTACTTCCATATACAATCTGGAATGGTGATTTACCAGTGCTCCTATTGATAGAATTATTGTATGCAAATTCTGCCTGTGGTAAAATCAAATCTCATCCCGTTGGCTTATCTCCAACCAAACATCTCAGCAAATTTCCCAAACTCCTATTCACCACCTCTGTCTATCCATCAGTCTGTGGATGATGTGATGAACTGAACTTCAAATCTGTCTTCAACTTCTTCCACAATGTACGCCAAAAATACCTAACAAACTTAGTGTCCCGATCTGAAACTATGGTCTTTGGCAAACCATGAAGTCTCACTACTTCTCTGAAAAACAATTCTGCTACATGAACAACATCATTAGTCTTCTTGTAGGGAATGAAATGTGCCATCTTTGAAAATCTGTCAACTACTACAAAAATTAAATCATGTCCCCGCTGTGTCCTCGGTAAACCAAGAACAAAGTCCATACTGATATCCTCCCAAGGCTTCTCTGGTATAGGTAATGGCTGATACAACCCTGTATTCTGCTTCACTCCTTTCGCCATCTAACATACTCTGCAACTCTGTACAAACTTCTTCACATCTTGCTGCAATTGTGGCCAATAATAATTCTCACCAACCAAAGCAAGGGTTTTATCACGACCAAAATGTCCAGCCAATCCTCCACTATGCTTCTCCTTGATGAGATTCTCCCTCATAGAACTTTGTGGAATGCACAACTGACTCCCTCTGAATAGCATATCATCCTGGATGATGAAATCCAACCATTTTGTCCTGTCTAGAGTAACAGGTTCTATACAAGTTTTCCAAGCTTCACCAAAATCGGGATCCTCTGGATACAAATTCTTGAGTTCCTTGAACCCAACCACTTCAATCTGCATTTCTGTCAGCAATAGTTGCCTTCTGCTAAGAGCATCTGCAACCCTATTAGACTTTCCACTCCTGTGTTTCAAAACAAATGTATAACTCTGCAAAAACTCAACCCATTTCAAATGTCTTTGATTCAATTTTCCTTGACTATTCAAATATTGCAAAGCTTGATGATCAGTATACAAAACAAACTCTTTAGGAAGTAGATAATGTCTCCACTTCTTTAATGCCTGAACTATAGCATAAAATTCTTGATCATAAACAGAATATTTCCTCTTGGCATCATTTAACTTCTCACTGAAATAAGCAACAGGTTTACCTTCTTGGCTCATAACAGCTCCTATTGCAGTACCACTAGCATCACAATCTACTTGAAACACCTTATTAAAATCTGAAAGTGCTAAAATAGGTTGTTCTGTAACTTTTTGTTTCAACAATTGAAAACTCTTTTCTGCCCCATTAGTCCACTTAAACTCTTTTCTATCCCCTCTCATTGTTTAAGTCAAGGGTCCACAAATACTGCTAAAGTTTCTGATAAACTTTTTGTAAAAGCTAGCTAGACCATGAAAAGATCTTACCTCAGTAGCATTCCTTGGAGTAGCCCATTCAAGAATAGCCTGTACCTTCTCTGGGTCCATTTTTAGACCTTCTCCTGAAACTACAAACCCCAAATACACCAACTCTTTCTTCACAAAACTGCAACTCTTTCTTCACAAAACTGCACTTCTTCAAATTAATCAATAATTTCTCTTCTCTCAAATTCTCAAATACCATACGAATATGCATCATATGCTCATCCAATGTCTTACTAAAGATCAAAATATCATCTAGGTAAACAATGACAAACTTACCCAAAAATTCTTTCAGAACCTCGTTCATGAGCCGCATGAAAGTGCTCGGTGCATTGGTTAGCCCAAAAGGCATGACTAACCACTCATATAGTCCTTCCTTTGTCTTGAAGGTAGTCTTCCATTCATCTCCTTCTCTGATCCGAATCTGATGATATCCACTTTTCAGATCTATCTTTGAAAAATACACAGCTCCACTCAAACAGTCTATAATATCATCCATTCGTGGCAATAGAAACCTGTACTTGATTGTGATCTTATTTATTGCCCTAGAATCTGTACACATCCTCCATTCTCCATTCTTCTTTGGTGCTAATACTGCTGGTACAGCACAGGGACTCAGACTCTCGCGGATCAATCTTTTCTGTAACAACTCATGTACTTGTCTGTTCAACTCCTCACTTTCTGCAGGTGTCATTCTGTGTGCTGCCTTGTTTAGCAAACTCACTCCTGGGATCAAGTCCATCTGATGACTGATCTTCCTGACTAGTGGTAATCCATCAGGCACGTTATCAGATACAATATCCTGAAACTCATTCAACAAATCTGCAACTTCTACAGGAACATCTTCTACTTCCTCTTTACCAGCTTTTGGAATTAAAGCAAAACATACGTGCTCATGCCTCATACCATCTAGGAAATTTCTTCCATCAACAAAAGTTATCCTTGCATTACCACATACCTTTTCTTCAGTCTTTTTCAATGGTTTTAGCTTATGCCACACTCCATCCTTTGTCAGGGAATAGGTATTCGCATGACCATCATGTACAGCACATCTGTCAAACTGCCATGGTCTACCCAACAACATATGACATGCATCCATAGATATGATATCACACAATACCTCATCTTGGTATCCGCCAATCTTGAACTTCACCAGGCATTGTTCATTGACCATGACCTTGTGGTCATCCTGTACCCAGGCAATTCGATATGGATGTGGGTGTTTCTATCTCTTGAGCTTCAACTTTGTCACCATCTCTTCTGACACCAAATTGTCAGTGCTTCCACTATCAATAATCACATCACAACATTTACCTTCACACTTGCACCTGGTGCGAAACAGGCTCCTCCTTTTCTCAGGTTCATTCTCACCACTCAACAAGACTCTTCTGTTAATCAACGTTTCTCCTCTTTCAACATCTTCAGAATTTGATGATCTGGCATCTTCATCTACATATGCAACTCTGGCCTGGCCTTCATTTCTTCTGTCTGTTCTGCCTTGGCACTGAGGACATTCAAATGCCCTATGACCTTCTTCTCCATAGTGAAAACATGTTCCACAGAAGCCACCTCTTCCAGATCCTTGTCCTCTTCCCCTTCCTCTTTGATCTCTATTATTCTGATCCTGGAAGCGATTGGAATTGTTTCCTCTCTGATTCTGACTGCTACTGGCCTCATCCTTCTTTTTCGGATCTTCATTTCGGCCACCATATGACCATCCACCAGATCGTCCACCACGACCTCTTCCATTTTGTCTGCTCTCAAACTTCTTGTTCAGCTTTTCCTCTACTTTTAGGGCAAACTGGTATGCCTCTTCAATACTATTCATTCGAACCAGATTCAACTCCTCCTGAATGCTTGGCCTTAACTCATTAAGGTATCGGGCAACTTTCTCCTTATCAGCTTCGGCATGGCCTGTTCTGATGAGGAGTCGATAGAACTCCTCTGTATACTCCTGAACAGATTTTCCCGCTTGCTTCAAACTTTGCATTTTCTTCAGTAGGTCAAGCTCATAATCAACAAGAATGAACTGTCACTTCAATTTATCCACCATCCGATCCCATCTTGTGATTTTATCTTTCCCTCTTCTATTTCTCTCTAATTGAATTTCTTGCCACCAGATCTTCGCATGACCTTTCAATCTGGCCTTCACAAATTTGACCCTATCAGGATCGTCAACATCTTCGTACTCAAAATATTCCTCACATTCATTGATCCAGTCAATCAATTCCTCTGGGTTAAGATTTCCAGAAAATGTAGGAACCTCAATCTTAGGTCTTTTCCCAATCTTGGAAATGGCCCAAAAAAGTCTTTCTTCCTCCTGGTTCACAATTTCGGCTTCTCCTTCTTGATATTCTTCTTCAGCTTCATCCTCGCTTTCATCTCTGACATTAAGATTCATTCTTCTGTGAATCTCTTCTTGCAATGCTCGCACTTGTCTCTGCATCTCTCTAACCTTAGGTGTCACAACACCAGCTCTTCTGCCACGTTCCCTTCATGGAGGCATTTTCACGATGCATGCTGAAACCCTAGCCACGGTCCTGGTGCAAACTGCCTCACAGTCAGTGATCTATTTACACACTCAAGAAAACCTGCTCTGATACCACTTGATGAAGGGTGCTCCCCTTAATACCACAAACACATAACAGAAATAGAGAAACAACAACAATATGCAAGAACAGAAAATTGGCTTCTTATTATCTCCACAAATGTGGAATTACAAACTTTCAGAATTACAATATGCAAAGCCACATGGGCATTCCCTTACAATATTCTGTAGGACAAAGCCTCGAACTATTACCCAGATCTACTACCCAGAACTATTCTAAACTGCCTAAGACAATAATACAGCCTTCCTTATATAGTCAATTTTCCACCGCCTGGGAAGGTTCCAGAATTTTTAGCCAATAAGGCCGACCAAACTTAGAATTATTTTAATTTACATTTTATTACATCATAGTCAGCTCAAGATAACCTTTGAAACCCAAACAGAAATTTTGAAGAAAATTATTTTTTGCCATTTTCGGTGGCCCAACTTCCGAAGATCATAAGTCATCACCCGTTGACCCGCTCGGCTATTATAACCACATTTCATAAATGCCACGAAGCGCTCTACAGGCTTGACCGGCACAAGCGCTCATCACCCAAATTTTTGACCTCATCCGGGGCCTCTAAAGCCTTCAAAACTGAGTTCAAAGTTTCTGTACCCTGCTGACAATACCGAAAATCTTCAATATCTTCCAACATACACTTGATCTGGAAATGAAACTTTACTAGCAGACTTATATGACCAAAATGAACCTCCAAGAAATAAATTAGATCATTCTGAGCACAGACAAAAATTACCAAAAATAGTAACTTTCCATAAATAGCAGCTCTGCACAGGATAGCCCTTATTGAATTCAAAAATAGAAATATTTTTGGGTGATGCAAGATTGCTCTTACACCTAGGATGCTCCTGCATCAGAAATCAACTCCCCACTATTGGAAAGGAGCTTGAAATTCTACTAGTTTTAATGGTACATTACTTGAAAACTTAAGCTTACCAAAGAACCTTTGACAAGCATCACATCTCCTTACCAACTATTCTGCATCCCTGAAGACTGTGGGCCACCACAATCCTACTCTCAAGATCTTATGAGTAGTTTTTTTACCCATATAATGTCCACCACAAACTCCCTCATGCATTTCCTTCAACAACACATTAGCCTGATTCTCATCTACACATTTCAATAGTATGCAATCCAAATTTTTTCTATACAGCTTACATTTCACAATTACATACTTGATGGCCTATAACTTCAATGTCCTCTTTTGATTATCATTCATACTATCGAAACACCTCATGTTTCTCAAATAGTAAATAATATCCTGGTACCAAATACAATCATCCATGTCACATGTATAATCAATTTCATAATGATTTACCTGATTTACATCTAGATTGGATTGGGCCATCAGTCTTGCCAATCCCTGTCCTCTAACCAACTTAGTGATCTGGATCTCAACATTGAATTCCTACATCATATTGATCCATCTGCATCTTCTTCCAGAAACCTCTTGCTATGAGAAAATATCCTTCACAGCTACACTTGGCACAAAAGCAATCACAACTACTCCCGTCAATTAACATCTAAAAGCCTTGATTGCCTTCACAAGTGCATAAGCCTGTTTCTCATTTATGTCATATTTCAATTCTGCAGCCTGCAAAGATTTACTGAGAAATGCAATAGGCTACTCAAAACCATCCTTGTTCTTTTGTAACAAAACTGCAGCAATAGTATGAAAAGATGCAAAAGAAAAGATATGCATTGGGACACTATAATCAGGTGCCTTTAACACTAGTGCATCTTTGATAGCTTGCTTGATATTCTTGAAAGCCTCATCAGGCTCACCCTCTCAATTGATTATAGACCCCTTCTTTAACATCTTGGAAATAGGTCTAGTAACCTCTGTAAAGTTTGTCACAAACCTCCTTAAAAAATTGACCTGACCAAAGAAGGACTGAATCCCTTTAACATTCTTTGGCCTCTAAATTTTATCAATTGCTGCTACCTTCTTTGGGTCAATTCTCACTCCTTGCTTCCCAACTAAGTGGCCAAGCAACTTACCTTCTGTGACACCAAAAGCACATTTCCTTGGGTTTAATGAAATGCCAAATTCCAAGGCCCTCATAAATATTTTTTCTAAATGAGCACAATGGTCCTCTTCCTTCTTGGAATAGGTAGTTAAATCATCCTGATACACAACAAGAAAATCATTAATGAAATCTAAAAAGGCAACATCCATTGCCCTCTAAAAAGTAGCACCAGCATTTATGATACCAAAAGGCATTCTCACATAAACATATGTTCCCCAAGGTGTTGTAAAGGCTATCTTAAATTGTTATGATTCCTTAACAATGACCTGATTGTAGCCAGAGAAACCATCCATCATTGACATCAATTCTGACCTGGTTACTCTCTGCAACATAGCCTCCATATTGGTCAAACAATAATTATTTTTCAATGAGCTGATGTTCAAATTTCTGAAGTCCACACAAAGCCTGATGTCACCATTCTTTTTTCTTACAAGAACAAGATTTGACACCCAAGAAGAATGCCTTATAGGCTTGATAATGCCAGTATCTCTCAACTTCATTAATTCTTCTTGCATCTTGGGTGCCAATGTAGGATTAATAGGCCTTTACTTTTTCCGGAAAGGTTTAGCATCTTCTTTTAATGGAATAACATGCTAAAATAAATCCTCTCTATAAACCTTTAGGTCATCATATGACCATGCAAAAACATGTCTGAATTTCCTCAATAATTCAATCAAAGGTCATCTTACTTTTTGAGATATATCTCTACCAATGTATACTTTCTTAGGTGCCTCATGTGATCCTAGATTTATCTCCTCAAGATCAGCATGATCTTCTCCTTTGATATTCTTTTGAACTCTATCTTGGTTGTCAAAGATAGACTCCAAAACAAAAAGCCCCTTGGGCACCTTGTTAGTTCTAAGCTGAATGACCTCATTGCCTAAGACAATGTCCCTTCCTTCTATTGACTCAACCAAGGTTAAACAATCAAGTTCCTGACCATGATACTGATCCTTACAATCCATAAACTTCAAAATATCATTATCATCATCAAAAACTTTCCAATTCTCAATATTGTCTGGTATACTAGGCCTAGCCTAAATTTCAACTTTAGAAATACCAGAGAATGTAACATCATTAGGATTGATTGCAATATTGGCTAACAAGTTAGCCATCTTATTGTTACTCCTATCCTTCCACTCAATATTGAAGGTATCAAAATGTTCAATCAAATCCCACACTGTATTCCTATATTGTTTCAACCTTCTATTCTTGGAAGCATACACTGACCTAACTTGGGACACCACCAACTTAGAATCACCAATAACACTTAGATATTTAATACCATGCTTTTGTACCAACCTCAATCCTAACAACAAAGCCTCATATTCTACTATATTGTTGGTACAAAAGAAATTCAATGTGAAAGAAAATTTGTAGGTGTTTCCATCAGGAGAAATAAGTAAAATACCTGCTTCTACACCATCTTTACAGTTTGCACCATCAAAGTACATGACCCACAAATCACCCTTTAGAGAGTCATCACCTACATCAGTAGAGATAGGTGACAAAATATGTTCATTTTCAAATACAGGGATCTCTTCCCTAAAAGCGTTGACATCAGTATCCACAAAACATGTAGTTTCATTATCTATGTTTCTCTCAATCATGTGGCATACTCTTGGCTCCCATTCAATCTTGACAAACTGATCATCAATCTTGAAAGTTGCATAGGACAGATCACACTATAAACTTCCACCCATGGCAGCACTCCACCTTCTAGATAGCAACATCCCATAATGAGGAGGGATATCCACTACCAAAACACTCATTGTTATCTCTTTCTCTAGATATGCTACCAACCTATATGGCATTGTATTGATAGTCCCAATAACTGGTACCTCCCTCTGATCGACTACACAACACCTGCCCTGCACTGTATGAACTTTAAGGCCCAACCTCTCCATGATTTTAAAAGGAATGATAGTATTAGAGGCACCACTATCAATCATACAATTTCTTAATTTCATCCCATTCACAAGAACACTTAAGAAGAATGGGTCAATATTTTCAAGGCTGGCATTGACAGAACTGTCCAAATATATTGGGGGAATTTAAGACATAATTCCCTGAGCAGCAACATCCTTCAAAGCTTTATCCTAAGATCCATTGCATGAAGTATCATTTTTATGAGTATTACCAACCCATGCAATAGCCTTATCTTTATGTTCATGGATCCTCAACAATTCTAACAATGGAACCTTAACTATAATTTGTGACAATGCGGATAACATGTCAATAGGGGCAGAAGTAGGAATCTCAATCTGCATTGCCTTAACATCCTTTTGCTTGTTTGACATGTTAGGTGTACTGACCACCCTCATTTTTTCAACCTTAGCCATTGTGTTAACTGGCTTCTCAATCTCACTAGAGACCTTTTCAATTCCAACTCCCCTAGGCTCACAATGCTTACCTTTTACATTCTTGAATTTTGCCATGTGATCAACCCTTGATTTGTTCTCATTATGTTCTCTGGAGTTGGAACTCTTTATAAAAATTCCTACAGCTTTCTCATTTGAATTCCTTGCCACCATGCCTCTAGTTTGCACCTGGGAAATCATTTCTGCAATAATCCTCTCCATCTCTTCTCTAGAAGGTCTTCTCAGATTTACTAGCTCGGGAGAAGAGTTCATGTTACATGTTTTCTGATCAATGCACTCACCACCAGAAAAAACCTCTTGATGAAAAAGGGCCTGATTATGTCTCTTCACATTCACATCTACCTCTTCATCAAAATCATAATCATCTTCATATCCTAGATATGAAGAATCCATGTTGCAACCAATATCATCTTGTTCTTCTTCTTATTCTATCTCCTCATTGCCACAATCTTGATTTGCAGCCATAGATTGTGCAACTACACAATGCTCTGCAGAATGAGGGGACTGGCATGCAACACACCAAGGTACATTTTCCATGACATTTATTAAAAATTTATGTAGAGGGTGGGGACACCTCTATCATTTTTTCCTCTTACAGTAGGGACAATAGGCTTTCCATCCTTCCATTGGGTGTTGTAGGGGTAATTCTGCAATCTATTCTGCCTACTGAAATTGTTGTTGAACTGAGGCCTCTCATTGGTAGGAGCAGTGATGTTCCTATTTTTAGGTGCCTTCAAATCCTTCAATGCATTAAGCACCATATCCAATTTATCTTCTTCTTGCCTCCTAGATCCAACATTCTTATCACTTTCTTTCTTATATTTCCTATCCCCAAACAACTTTGGGTCATCTCTCTTTCCACCCAACTTTCCTGATATTTTCATGTTGTTCTCAATATTGACAGCAATCTTAAAAGCATCCCTAAGAGTTCTTGGTTCTTTATCCCTCAATAAATATCCCATCTTCCCATCAAATGTATTGAAGTATGTAGTCAGACAGACATTGTCATCCAACCGCATGACTTGGAACAACTTGTGCATACCTTTTTGAAATCTCATGTTGAACTCAGCCGCAGACTCATTCTGATTTTTCCTTATGGTATTGAATTCATTCAACATGAAGCTAGCATTAGGCCTATCACCATACTACTCTTTGAAACATTTCTCAAAAGAGTCCCAAGTATCAATACACTTATCAGGAAGTCTCCTAAACCAATCTCTAGCATCCTCCATTAGAGATTGAACAAACAATTTCATGACAACATCCTCATGCTCTACCTCATAATCATTAAGCATATCAACAAATAACCTAAGATGCTCTTCACAACTAATAGCATTATTACCAGCAAACTTAGGTACCTTATCCCTAATATCATTTGGAAAAGCATTTGGATAGCCAGGAATTCCATCAAAACTTATTTTCCTATAGCCTTCTAATTGCATAGGTCTTCTTTGAAAGCTTGAACTAGTGTTAACCCTAGGATCAACATTAGCATCTACATTTATTTGTGCATTTGACTGCTGCCTAGGATCTACACCTATCCTAGTAGATGAAGAAGGAATATAACTAGTAGCATTACTAAGTGGAAAAGTAGTAGTCATAGATGGCATACCTAGTTCAGTACCAGATGGGCCAAGAGCATTAGCTGAAGAAGCCCGCAAAAATTGGATCTTCCTTTTCTTTTCTACAATGGCAGCATCAACCTCAGCTCTCTCTAGTTCTCTTGCAAGGTCTGCATCTTCTTTTCTCCTTCTCTCCATTTTAGTGTCCCTATTTGAATTAGGTGGTGGGATCCCTGGTATTGTCACCAGTTTGCTTGCTTGGTCACCCACCATCTTCTATTTTCCTTTCTCATTTATGATAACAACAAGTCTAGTAATCCTGTGCCCATGTTTATCTTTAGGCAAAGGGACATAACTTTGCACTTGCCTAATCATGAGGCCTTCATTTTCAAATTCATGATCCTGCAGTAAGCACTCTTGCTCACTCCTCAAGGCATCAAGATCACCAAAAACATCATGTTGTAACGTTCTAGGAGCAGAAGCAAGCATCTTGTTTCTCTCCTTCATTTCATTTATATTTGTCAGAAGAGACTACCTCTCTATCAAAGCATTTACCTTCTTAGCCTCTCTCTCCTCCTGTAATCTTTTATGTATGGCATCCTACTCTGCCAACTATAACCTCATTGCACTCAAGTCATTAGGATCTTCCATAATGTCATCAGAACCAGATGACACATCCATATCAAGAAAATTTTGATATGGGAAATGAACCTGCCTATGTCTCATGGATTCCCTTCTGAATTGATCTTCATCAAGATCCAAGTCAACCTCTAAACCCACATCTCTATTTTGTCCATCATGACCTACAGGCAATGGACCTTTGTCTGAAATGCAGCCTCAAGGGTATCATAAAATCTCTCATCAGAATGACCACCTTCTGATCTAGATACTCTATTTTGTGAACCATCCTCACTTGAGGACACATGTGGTACTCTGGCTCTTGCATTTCCTTTTTCTTTCATGGGAGCACTATTAGACTCACCATTCCTTCTAATCCAGCTCTTGTTTCCCTATCTAGGTAATTTCTCCAGAGTGACCTCTAGATTCTTTCTAACATATGACCTAGTATTTCTCCTCTTATCCATGCTTCTTCAATATGTTGCACTAGTTCAAAATTTTGAGTCGCCACCCACCTAGATGGGGAATCCTTGAAACACATAAGAAAACAAGAACACACTTATACCTTTCTCTCTAGATTCTCCCCAGTAGAATCACTGACTTTTAACAAATGCATATCTTCAAAGTTATCCTCCCCAGCAGAGTCACCATTTTGTTGGTTGTGGATTATTCCCTTTGATCTTCAACTTGCAGATTTACACTTTGATGGATAATGTAAATAAAATCCTAATTCTATCACCACTCTAAAGTCCACAAGGAAGAGGGCCAACTGACAGGGATCAAAAGATCCTTCTACACTTTGAGCTTCAATGCTCAGGTGGGTGTACCCTTGACTCACTTCTCTAAAGGAGTCTAAAATAATATTCCACTATGTCTCATATAAGACTATTAAAGATTTATCAAATGATGTTTATGTTTGTAGTTATTAACCATGTATACCTCAAGAGCAAGGACCAATGCCTTATCCCAGGGCTCAGAGTCACCTAACTATATACCTCAACTGAATACCTCAAATCAAACACAATGGAATCCAAGGTAAGTGCTTTGCCTATGACCTCTTTCCCTCAAGCACAAGGACATCAAATTCTACACCTGACTGCAAACTCACTGAATTCACCCAGAAGACTTTAATCCTAACTTTGTTAGGAACTCAAAGATAAATTCAAAATACTCTTTGTTTACCATACATTAACACACTTTGTGATATTAACATATATGAGCTCAGAGACAAGTAAGAAGACATACACAAGATACAAGATTGGGATTCAAGAATGTTCTCATTAAGATAATCAGGATCAACATACAATCAGAATGATACCAAGATAAGAGAAGTCACAAAATTAGACTTCTATTAGTATATTACAGTCAAAAAATAGGGACCAAAAGCAACAATATTTTGGAACCCTTGTAAAATAAAAAATTTTACAACTTATACCCCTAGTCATCTTGAAAATCTACAACAAGCTACAGATGACTAGGGTTAGGGTTTCAACCACTCAACCTACTGGAAACGGTCCAAAAAGTTATTACAAGGGCAAGAAACACAGGCAATCAGGAAAGAGGAAATCCTAAACTGATCCACAATCATGAAATTCTTCTCTACAAGTATAGGGGATCAAAAAGCCAGGCTCAAAAAGACATCCTGCAACATGCCTTGAGCACACAATCGAAATGGTAAAAGCTCTACAAATAATCCAACAGCACCCTGGACCACACCGCAAATGGAAAACTAGTCACTTCTCACTGAACAGGGTCAATTCTACAATGAATTCCATAAATCTTAGTACTTTCTGTAACTAGGAACTCTCAGAAAAATTTAAATTTGAAACACAATGGCTAACTCTTTGGCACCTGCAAAGAAACAACGGCCCATGTTCAAAATTTAACATCCTACCAGCTCAGACCAATCGAAAACTGCCACGACACCACTAGCTAATGGGGCCACCAAACAACCACAAACGGGCCCCAGCACATGTGGCATCCTATCGCATGATGGCATAGCTAGGAAATGGGCTATGCGAACATGTGACAACCCGTGAACATAACTGCTAGCGCAACCGTCACCGCAACTGCCACCGCATGGAGCTAACAAAAAATGTTAGTCGCATGATCGCATAGCCTTGCAAAAGGCTAAGCTAACATGTGACTAACTGCCAACAAACCACCACCGCTACCTACCATTGAGTTGCGGCCCCACCAAGAAAATCCACCTCGACAACCATCAACCAATAAGAAACCTCCAACTGCAAGCACGCATGTCGCACTGGACCCACTAAGTACAACAAGCAACCTGGCAAAATGGATTAAAATCCAACGGATGGCACATGATCACAAAGGCTTGGAATATTCCTTGCGATCATATGCCGACCGTAGATTAAAATCTTTCAACACGGGTCCTCTGACATAAACCAACTCATCACACACAGATGAATGAAAACCTGCCAACTCAAAATAGCATGGCACATAAGAACCACTTGGCAAATAGGACCCACTGACGAACTACCACCTGACAAAAAGTAACATCAACAGATGGCATAAGATCACATGGCTCTGACAAATCCCATGCAAACTTACGCCAACCATTGATCCTCTAACACTGTAAGGTCCCACTAAGCCTTCAAAAATTTAGGTCCCACTAACACACACATAATCACTAACCCGTAGACCATTCACAAAATGCTGAGAAGGCATATGGTAGGTGGACCCATTGACAACTCCACAAGATAAAGCCAAGAACCTTAGGAGATATTAAAATTGAAGGGCACCTGAACTTAGGAAATATTAAAGTGGCCGGGGAGCTAAGACTTAGGAAAAGAACTAAAAGGGACCCGCCAAGATAGAAAAAACCTAACCACGAACTTGGTAAAAGGAATTTCTTTTAAAGGCACATGTGGATTATGTGCTTTTAACTGACCCACGAAAAGGTAACGTGCTAAAAAAATAAAGCTACGGCACACTTGAATTTGAAACCTAATGGCTAGATTCTAAACATTTTGCCTAAGGTTTAACTAGGGAGCAGAAAAAACATTGTAGAGAATAGGGGAAAAGACCAGGAGCCATGAATTTTTTGCACATGCTAACAACTATTATACACTAAGTTTGCACCCTTTTTTCAATCTCTCTTGGTCTTGATAACTTAGTATAACATGGAAATCATCTCCAGGTGTGGGACCTATGATAACTGAGATGAGACCTCCACGTTCTAGACTGGTTCCTCTTGGATAATCACCTTAATTTGCTTCTAAACATGAAAAGTAAATCTTTTGAGGGAATGGGATAGAAGGAATGCTTGAAAGAGAAATGACTTGAAAGCAAACTACCTACTAGGTGTTACACTGAAATTAAGGGTTTGAATCTCAGTATAGAGGATGAAAATAATGAACAACTTAGGTCTAGGAGATCACAACTCACTAAATAGGCCTACATAAATATTTCATAGAAGGATCTACAATATAAAGAGGCTATTCAGGGAAAGAGAGAGAGACTTTCACAAACAATAGCATTCCCAAGTATTTAGACACAATCTACAACCTGCAGACAAACATTCACCTTTGCAACTTAGTATAGGAATGAGACAAGATTGTTAGGGGGTTGTAGTATACCCACAAAAGAATTCACATCAAATCATCCACAGGAATACACAAATATTGTAGAAAGATAGAGGGATCAAGAACCCCAAGATGTCACTCAAAACATACATATACTTCAACTCAGTAAGAGATAATTCAAACAAGGAAGCACAGGGATAGAGAAGATGTCACAAAATACCTTTGTAATGCTTAAATAATCAATGGGAGATTACAGAATGTAGAAAACTAGAGGGAAAAAAAAATTGCCACGGGTAGCTTTCTAAGAAAGAAACTTTCTTCTTTACAAAATGTGAACTCTGAGCTTCTAAAAGCTCCAAAAAAAATTATATACATCTTCTATTTTTGCACATAGGTAGGAGTTAAAACCTAACTAGGGTTACAAGATTTTTTATCAGAATGAGATCCAACCCTAACTCAAACAAGTCTGATCATAAATGTATCTCTGCAACATCATGGCTAATCAGATATTTTGTTTATGTGCCCATCCCTATACTACATTGCTTGTAGGTAAGCAACCTGGATTCATCAACTTTCCTACACAAAGTGTCGCCATGAATGCTAAAAATGGTACCTCTCAAGGACAAGAATTGACCCATGATGACTGCCCAGAATTCCCTCATCACCTTCCCAACTACAAATGTTCTGAAGACATAAATTCTTTAGCTACCTCTGCAATCGTAGCTTGTTGGATCAATCGCTGGTAGAAAACCCTCTTAGAAATATTTGAATTTGAAAATAACGGCTACCAGGTTATTTTAAAATGTGTTCATTGATATCTAATGTTTCCCAATAGATGAATGGCCTAGATCATCCCTGAAACAGTCGTAAAACCATTTTGAAAAGTCTTTGGCCCACCTCGGCACACTACAGCCAAGATTCCAATCGGATGACAGGTGTATGATCTCATAGCCCCCGAATATTCCTTCAGATCATAGGCCCACCATAGATCTTATTAAGTCAGGACCCTTCTAACACATGGACCCACTACAACACCAGTTATCACTACGTAGACCAATCATATTCAAGCACATCAGCAAATGAGGACCCACCTGACAGAGCCTCAACAATAAAGCAAGATCAACAGTCAACGTAAGATCTCATGGCTCTGATACAACCCATGAGATCATATGCCAGCTATAGGATTAAAAGGGATATAGCCTACTGGGCCCACTCTAACATGCTTTACAAATCATCATGAACTGACCAATAGGAAGTCTCCACATAGGACAATGTGGCAGTGGACCCACTAAAGCTTTGAAGCATTGCATCATAAGGAAGGATCAACGGTTGTCGCAAGATGACAAGCCTCTGACAGACCCTTCATGAACTTATGATGACCATTGATCTTGCTGAATTGGGACCCCACATACTAAGACTACCAAAAATTTAGCGACTATGCGACCAAAAGGAGTAATAAGTCGTTCGCTGAGTCGTAAGATATTTAGACCTAACTGCCAAAATTTTAGCAATTATGAGAACCACTATAGTCGCTAAGTCACCAAAAGGAAAAGATGACCACCAGAGAAATAAGAGAACTAGCGACTAACCAATTAGATTAAAGCACACATGCTAAATTTGGGGACTTAAGTGGCTGAAAAAGTAACAGCCAAATAGAAAGAAGGCTAGGGTTACTTAGGGTCTATTGGGCACAACGACTACTTTTATGAATTTTTGACTACAGACCAGGGGATAAAAAAAATTACAGAGGCCAAGAAACCAGACATAAAACCATGAAATTTTTGGGCATGCATGGCATGGTTAAAACAGGGACTCCTAAATGGATTTTAGCCAAATTGTATAGAATAGGAAAATTAGGGTAACATTTTGGCAATTTCTACTAGATGTCAGCCTGCTAGACATTGGATCAGTGGCCTTGACAAATCCATTGGGCATGGGGTCACCCTTTCTGAGCACAAAAATTGACAAAAAGACAACTGGAACCAGAGGGACAAAACTTGTGCACAGGCACTTCTTGGAAAGCAGGAAAACTAACCTAGAAAATAGGAAAAAAGTAGGGAAACATATTTATAGAGAATTTACGAGGAGGGATTAACCTCAAAATAGGGCTTCAAGTGGAATCCATTGACTGATATAGGCAGGACAACCCCTTCAAGAGTTGAATGCTAAAAATAATTAGGCCCCCTGCACTATGTAATAACAAATGGTCCACCCCAGAAAGAGTCAAACTTTGTATGTCTGCTAGGCTTGGATTTGAACTCATCCCACTTGAGGACTACATCCCCAACTTTGAAATTTTTGACCCTGGCTCTTTTATCAAAGTTCTTCTTTGTCTAAATCTAGTGAAATTCCATACCTTTCATGGATTTGTCTCTAATTTCTTCTAACTCCATCATCTGAGCATACTTGACTTGTAAGGGATCTCCTCCTTCAAATAGGGCATACTGAGTAGCCAAGTCCAGAGCTAGTAATTCAGTTGAAATGGACAACTTAGCCTCCTTGCCATACACTAGCATATAAGAAGAATTCCCAATAATCTTCTTTGGAGTAATTCTATCTAACCATAAGGTAGACTTCAACTTAGTATGCCAATCTCTCTGATTATCCTGCAGAGTCTTCTTGATTATCCTAATCAAGTTCTTGTTTGTTGATTCTACTAAGCCATTTCTCTAAGGGTAATAGTTTGAACATGTATTCAGATAAATGCCATTCCTAATTGCCCATTCTAAGACTTTAAGGCCTGTGAATGTGAATGCATTATCTGATATTATGGAGTCTGGAGTGCCAAATCCGTGAATTATATCATCATAAAAACTTAAGACAACACTCTCATTTGATTCTTTTAAGGAAATTGCCTCTATCCATCTAGTGAAATAATCTGTTGCAGTAATTATCCACTTGTGTCCTACACTAGATGGATGATTGAGCACACCAATAAAGTCTATGCCCCATTTCATGAAAGGTTTCTCTGTTCTAACTGGCTATAGGGGCAAGGCTGCAAGCCTTTTTTTTCTTGCAAACATAGCACATTTGATACATTTCCTCACATAATCATGACTATCCTTAAAGATAGATGGCCAATAGTATCCAGCCCTCATGATCTTAAAAGTAGTAGTCCTAGGAGAAAAGTGACCTCCAAAAGGTTCATCATGAAATTCAAATAGGACATCAGCTATCTTTTCTGAATCAATGCATCTTAAAAGGACACCATTGTGATCCTTTCTAAAAAGAATTTCACCTATCAGCACAAAAGGAATAGATTGTAACCTATAATACCTTCTCTTTGCTGAATTTGGGCCTGCAGGCCATTGTCCAATTTTCAAGTAATGAATCATGTTAGGAAACCAACTTGATGCCTTGGCATGCTCCTCTAAATCATGCATAACCAGAGATGCATCTATTTGTTCTATTTTCTTTGAACTTTCACCCCCTTCCAAATGTTCACAAAGACCTCTTCCTCTAACCAACTTGGTGGTTTGGATGTCAATGTCATATTCCATCACCTTGGTGATCCAACTAGCTCTTTTCTCATTTAGGTCGTTGGAAAGAAAAAATTCTTTGACACTTGAATGAGTAACCTTCAAGTGTACCTTGCTATGAGTCAATAGATATCTAAACTTTTAAAGGCTCTTTACCATAGCAAGTACATGTTTCTCTATAAAAGAGTATCTCTGTTTATACTCTTCTAACCCTTTGCTAAAGAAAGCAATAGGCTGCTCCAATCCATTTGAATTTTCTTGAGTCAGCATTGCAGATATAGCATCATGACCCCCATAAGCATAAAGGATAAAATCCTTACTGAAATTTGGGTTTAATAAGGTAGGAGCTTCTGTTAGAGCCTCTTTCATAGCCTAGAAATTGACTTTCCCTTCTTTAGTCCAGCTAAAAGTTGAACTCTTCTTTAACATGGTTTTCAAAGGCTTTAGTAAATAGGCAATATTAGGCAGGAAATTCCTAACAAAGTTAATCTTTCCTATGAAAGATTGGAGACTTTTCTTATGATGTGGAAATGGTAGCTCTAAGATGGCTGCAATTCTCTCAGGATCTACTATGATCCATTCATTGGATACTATGTATTCCAATAACTTTCCCTCTTGAACTACAAACACACACTTCTTGGGATTAAGAGATATCCCAAACTCTCTACACCTTTCAAAAATCTTCCTTAGATGTTTGATGTGATCTGCTTGATGTTTAGAATAGACAGTTATGTCATCTAAGTAGACCAGTACAAACTTGTACATGAGGCTTTTAAAGGCCATATCCATTGCATTTTGAAATGTAGCACCTGCATTTGACAAACCAAAGGGAATCTTTTGATAAGCCATGGTTCCCCACTTGGTTATAAATGCAGTCTTGTATTGATCCTCTTCATTCACTAGGATCTAATTGTATCCTGAATGGCCATCCAATAATGAAAATATCTCGGATCCAAGACACATTGTAAGATTTGTTCCATAGAGAGTAATGGATGGCGGTCTTTTAGAGAGGCCCTGTTAAGATCCCCAAAGTCAACACATAATCTCAACTCCCAATTCTTTTTCTTGATAGGAACAAGGTTGGAAACCCAACTAGTATGTTTGATGGGGTAAATGATACCACTTTCTATCAATTTGAGCACTTCTTTATGCATAAGTGGCTCAAGCTTGGGATTAAGAGGCCTTTGCTTTTGCCTTACTGGTTTGGCATTTGGATCTAATTCAATAATGTGCTGAGCAAGAGTAGGATCAAAACCTTTGATGTCTTCATATTTCCATGCAAAAATATCACTAAATTCTTTAAATAACTAAGTGTAAGCTTACTTCTCCAATTCAGTGTTTACCTTCCCAAATTGTAAGCTCTTACCTAGCTCCAACTCTAATTCAACATAATGTTCTTGTTGAACTACCAAGCTAGCTTTGTTTTTCTTAACTTCATCATCCTTGTTGAAGATAGTCTCTAAGGTGACAAGACCTCTAGGCATCTTATTAGACTTAAGTTGTATCACGTGATCACCATAGCTTTGTGATAGCCTATCTTAATTATGCTCTGAAAAAACATCTTCTTCAAACAATAATTGCAAAATTTGTTCATCATTGCCAAACACCTGCCAATTGACATCATTATTAGGAATAGAGGGTCTAACAACCACTTTGATATGTTGTTGGTCTACCTCTTTTAAAATGCTATTTGGAATATCATACTGAGATCCAACAACAACTAATCTATCTGTGTTCTAATTTAGTTTCCTAGGGATAGCAACAATATTGAAAGCACAAAAATCTTCAATTGCATCCCAAACTCTATGTTTGTATGCTTTCAAAGTGTCATTTTTGGTTGCACTTATCCCTCTTACTTGGCTGACAACTAACTCACTATCACCATAAAATTTTAGGGCCTTAAACCCTCTTTTTCTAGCCCACTCCAGTCCATTCACTAGGCTCTCATATTCTGTAGTGTTGCTAGTATAGGAGAAACTAAATCTAAAGGTATTATAACACCTTTCTCCTTTTGGGGACACTAACATAGCACCACCACCAGAACCATGTCTGCTTCTAGCTCCATCCAAAAATAATTCCCAACCTTGGTTGCTCTAATCCTCTGAATCAACACTATCCTTGAAGAGGTTTGGTTCTATGGCATTACTTTCTTGTATTAAATAACTTCCCAAACCAAAATTCCAAATAAGATTTTCTTGAGCCTCTGAAGCTCTTTCATCTAGAAGAATATCAGGGATACTTTCTATCTTTGTTCTTGCTTCACTAATGGTTTGGAAGTCACTAACATCAAATATAGGGTAGTTTACATTGATGGTATTGGACATATATGGTTCTATATGGTGTGCTGCCAATGGTTCTGACTTAATGGTGATCTTGGTCCCATACCTTGTATGAAATAGCATGTGAGACCAGTCAGAAGATAGGTAGCCTCCTATCTTGGCTGTAAACTCCCTTGACAAACATATGGCAAATAATGCAAGGAGATCTATGATATATATATATCAAGGAGGATGGAAAAATTAGGACTAGCATGAAGGATTAGACTTGTATCCTTAGCCACACCTATAGTATTGACTGAGGATACATCAAGTTGTGTGACCTTCTTTTGGAAGGGCTCATATTTTAGTCCTAGCTGGTCATCTACTTTTTTGGGCACTACAGTACTGGTAGCTCCACTATCTACTATACAATTATGTACTAAAGATTTTCCAATGATTAAAGATACATAAAAGGGAGGTGGTTTTGAGTTCCTACCTTGAATGGCATTGGCCTAGGGGTTTCTACTTGGAGCCTCCTTTTCTTGATCAATGTTAACCAACACTATCTTTGCAACTTCTTTTGTAGGTTGAGGAGTTGTTACTAGAGATGGTGACATTCACCTTCTTCATGTTGTCTACAATATTAAAAGATATCATAGTGTGTACCTTCTGTTGTGCTTTCACTATGATGGGCTCCACCTTTTTTGGAATTTGGCCTTGTTTTCTTGTGATGACAGGAACCTCCTTAGGTGTAATGGGATTAGCTTGTTGTAGCGGCTTTGCAGATGTAGTGGCTTTGGCATTGGAATCTTCTCTCTCCATGTCTTGAGCTCTCCTTTTTGCTCTTGTATAGGCAACAAAAGCAACCTCATTATTAACTCCATTGAATTCTGGTTGCTCCCAATTGAAAAGAGAAGTCTCATTTTCTTGTGATTCTTGTTGAGGAACTGATCCACTGGATGAAACCTCTGATTGAGCTTGTGAGGCATTTTGAACCATTAGAGCTTGGTTCATCCATCCATTTGAATATGTAGTCTAATTATGAGGCTGATTACAAGGAAAACACCATTCATTATCCATAGCTATATTATTTTGACTAGGGACCATATCCCTCACTGGATTTGCAGAATTGAGAGGTACAAAGTTATATGGTTGGAATGGTCTTTGATTAAAACTTTGCATTTGTCCTTGATATCCTCCTTGGTATGGTGGCCTATTTTTTTGATAAGGTTGTACTTGATTTTTATATTGTTGATTAGGACCTTGGCCTTGTGGTTGAAAGGGTGGTCTAATTACTTGACCTTGTCTCTTTAGGTTTGTGACCTCTTTTGTCAAAGTCTGCAGCAAGTTTGCCATTTTTTGCTGACTAGTTTGTTGGCTATTCTTTATTTCTTGCAACAATTGAGAGAAGCCTGTTGTTAGCTCTTGACCACTGGTACTAGCCTGAGGTGCCAATATAGTGGGAATAGGGGTAAATGGAGGTACTTGTGTAGGTGCAATGGGTTGAAGTCTAGGAAAGATGGGCATTGGTGGCCTTCTAGCGATCATGTCTGCTTGGATCAAATAATTTTCAGCCTTGACAGCTAGGTTAAAAGCTTGGGGTAAAGAGGTACCACCCATTGATTGGATCATGATAGAAATCTGACCATTCAAGCTTTTCAAGTAGTATAGAAAAGCATGGTCATCTGATGGCCTTACCGAGGCTGGAATTCTATTCCATGTTTTGAGGAATCTACTATTGTAATTGGTCATTTTCTCTTGAGGGTCTCTTTTTATGGTTGTCAACTACTCTACCAAAGACAAGTTATCTGATTTATCCTCAAAATGTTTACTTAATGCATCCCCTAATGCATCCCATGAATTAATAGAACCAATAGTTAGAGTTCTAAACCATTCAAGAGCCTTACCTTTTAGAGAGGCTGCTAATAATTTTGTGGCCACATTTTCTTGAGTTATGTTGTGTATGCTGCAGATGGTGGTCACATCTCTTATGTGTTCAAAAGCAGTTGTCTACCCTTCACTTGTGAAATTAGGTACACTCTTTAGTGCCACCAAGGGCACATCATGATGTACAGCAAAAGTCAATGGACTCCCCTAGTTGAAAGGTGCAAAAGCAAACTATCTAGCCATCATAGGAGCTGTGATTTGAAGATTAACAACTATGTGAGTTATATTTGCTACTGGATTTGAAT
The DNA here is from genome assembly GCA_027943335.1 of Chamaecyparis obtusa. Taxonomy (NCBI): domain Eukaryota; kingdom Viridiplantae; phylum Streptophyta; class Pinopsida; order Cupressales; family Cupressaceae; genus Chamaecyparis; species Chamaecyparis obtusa. The sequence goes on from BSBK01000587.1 coordinate 402,940, forward strand.
CCTCCTCTAGATCTCTGGTTAGGGATCTGCCTCTTCTTCTGAGATGAAAGGGAAAAGGTGTCCTCTCTGAAGTATTAGGAGGTGTAGATTGAACTCTCCCTGCAGGAGATGTCCTTTGAGTTGATCTTCCTTTGTAGCTTCTTTTTAAGGAAAACTCTAAAAATTCAGTAGGCTTTGAGCTTCTAGTCTCAATCTTTCTCATAAACTTTGAACAAGGTTAGCCTAAATCTATGAAATCAGTGGAGTCACCAAATATACTTGACAGAACAACTTCTAAAAGTCTATATTATGTAGTCTGTATATCAGAGATAACATAACTTAAACATTAATCTGATCTTTAGTGTCCCACCGAGCATGCCAGATATGTTATACACTAAGTTTTCACCCTTGTTTCAAGCTCTCGTGGTCTTGATAACTTAGTATAACATGGGAATCATCTCCAGGTGTGGGACCTATGCTAACTAAGATGAGACCTCTAGGTTCTAGGTTGGTTCCTCTTGGATAATCACCTTAATTTGCTTCTAGACATGAAAAGTAAATCTTTTGAGAGAAAGGGATAGAAGGAATGCTTGAAAGGGAAATGACTTGAAAGCAAACTACCTACTAGGTGATACACCAAAATTAAGGGTTTGAATCTCAGTATAGAGGATGCAAATAATGAACAACTCAGGTCTAAGAGATCACAACTCACTAAATAGGCCTACATAAATATTTCATAGAAGGGTCTACAATATAAAGAGGCTATTTAGGGAAAGGGAGAGAGACTTTCACAAACAATAGCATTCCCAATTATTTAGACACAATCTACAACTTGTAGACAAACATTCACCTCTGCAACTCGGTATAGGAATGAGACAAGATTGTTAGGGGGTTGTAGTATAACCACAAAAGCATTCACATCAAATCATCCACAGGAATACACAAATATTGCAGAAAGAGAGAGGGATCAGGAACCCTAAGATGTCACTCAAAACATACATATACTTCAACTCAGTAAGAGATAATTCAAACAAGGAAGCACAAGGACAGAGAAGATGTCACAAAATACCTCTGCAATGATTAAATAATCAATGGGAGATTACAGAATGTAGAAAAACAAAGGGTAGAAAAAATTGCTAGGAATAGCTTTCTAAGAAAGAAACTTTCTTCTTTACAAAATGTGAACTTTGAGCTTCTAAAAGCTCCAAAAAAAATTATATACATCTCCTATTTTTGCATGTAGGTAGGAGTTAAAACCTAACTAGGGTTACAAGATTTTTTTTCAAAATGAGATCCAACCCTAACTCAAACAAGTCTGATCATAAATGTATCTCTGCAACATCATGGTCGATTAGATATTTTTTTTACATGTCCATCCCTATACTACATTGCATGTAGACAAGAAACTTGGATTCATCAACTTTCCTCAACAAAGTCTCACCATGAATGCTAAAAATGGTACCTCTCAGGGACAAGAATTGACCCATGACGGCCGCCCAGACTTCCCTTGTCACCTTCTCAACTACAAATGTCTTGAAGACATACATTCTTTAGCTATCTCTGTAGCCGTAGCTTGTTGGATCAATTGTTGGCAGAAAACCCTCTTAGAAATATTTGAATTTGAAAATAACGACTACCAAGTCATTTTAAAATGTTTCTATCGATATCTAATGTTTCTTGGTAGATGAATGACCTAGATCATCCCTAAAATAGTCATAAAACCCTTTTGAAATGTCTTTGGCTCACCTTAGCACACTACAGCCAAGATTCCAATTGGACGGTGGGCGTATGATCTCATAGCCCCCGAATATTCCTTTAAATCATACACCCACCATAGATCTTATTAAGTTGGGACCCTTCTGACACATGGACCCACTGCAACACCAGTCATCACTACATAGACTAATCATATTCAAGCACATCAGCAAATGATGACCCACCTGGTAGAGCCTCAATAATAAAGCAAGATCGACGGTCGGCGTAAGATCTCATGGCTCTGACACAACCCATGAGATCATATGTTAGCCATAGGATTAAAAGGGATACAACCTATTGGGTGGACTCTAACATACTTTAAAAATCATCACCAACTGACCAATAGGCAGTCTCCACATAGGACAACATGGCAGTGGACCCACTAAAGCTTTGAAGCACTACGTCATAAGGAAGGATCAACGGTTGTCACAAGATCTCAAGCCTCTAATAGACCCTTTGTGAACTTACAAAAATTGTTGATCTTGCTAAATTGGGACCCCACATACTGAGATCGCCAAAAATTTAGTGACTACGTGACCGAAGGGAGTAATAAGCCATTTTCTAAGTCATAAAATATTTAGACCTAACCGCCAAACTTTTAGCAATTATGAGAACCACTGCAGTCGCTAAGTCGTCGAAAGGAAAAGATGACCATCAGAGAAATAAGAGAACTAGTGACTGATCAATCAGATTAAAGCACACATGCTAAATTTGGGGACTTAAGTGGCCAAAAAAGTAACAACCAAATAGAAAGAAGGCTAGGGTTACTTAGGGTTTATTGGGTACAATGGCTACTTTTATGAATTTTTTACTGCAGACCAGGGCATAAAACAAATTGCAGAGGCCAGGAAACTAGACATAAAACCATGAAATTTTTAGGGATGTGTGGCAGGGTTAAAACAGGGACTCCTGAATGGATTTTAGCCAAATTGTATAGAATAGGAAAATTAGGGTAACAATAACAACTATCAACACCTAAAGTGGAATTGATCCTACACCACGTGTTAATAAAGGTGCAAAATCCTAGATGTCTCATATGAAAACTACTATGCAATACATTATCTTAAGTAAGATTAAGTAGAGTGTAATTAGTGATTATTTAATTAGAAAAACACAATATAATAAGGAGACAAAACAATACCATTGCAAGGATTTATTTTGGAATATTCTAGTGAACAATTTAACCATGAACATATGATCATGAGAGAAATTACCACACAATATTTGAAAAGTTTTGACATGGGTCAAATGATCACCTTTACAATTATAAGCCTCAAGTTGAATAATCTCTATGTATTAAAAAATAAAGGTATGGATGATATCCAAGGATAAAGACTAGTAATGTCACAAGTAGGAATTTTAAACTTAGATTGAGTTATGGAAGAAATTTGTTGTTGCAAGGAAGACACGATTTGAGCCATGATACTAATAATAGAATTAGTAGAAATAGAGGTAGGAGATATGTGTAAAATATTTGGAGCATTATATAAATGGAAGGAACAATAGAGTATTGACAAAGAACACTATTTTAAGTGGGCATTAATGAAGGTATAGAAATATATTTAACACTTGAAGGAATAGTAGGAATAATAGGATAAGGAAAGCTAATATGTGCAGGTTTAAGGTTTTAAATGGAATTTATTATGATGGATGGAGCATAAATGGAGACACTAAGAATGGAGGTAGAAATAGACATGGATGTCTCAACATTAGTAATAGGTGGAATGAAACCTATCCCTTGGGCACAATATCTAATAGGCTTGACATTGTTATCAATGAGATGATAGATATTATGCAATATATTAAAACCATTTTCATCATTATGAATAATATTCCTCAAAACTATATAATGGATATAGCCTTCAAATTAGAGTTTTCTTGTCCTAACCATTTCTCAAAATTTTCAACTTCATGGCGATTTTTTTGAACTTGCACTAGAGGAATGTTTAAATCCTCATATTCATCATGAGAAGAGAGGGAAGAGTTGTTATTATTAATAGGATTAATATCATTAGTAGGTATGGTAGTCTCGAAGATTCCCGAGAAAAATAGAAGGCTTAGGATCAAACGAACCCGTTAGTCTATGACTTCTTCTAGCTAGAATGCTATAAGTAGGAGTTAAGGTAATAATACTTATGCACATGAGAATGAATAAAAGATAGATCTAATGTAAATTTAAAATTTCAAAGAGATATGTAATTAATTGTGAAAAGTGATATTTCTAGACCTATTGATCCTGATGATCTTATTGTGATAAGAAATATAAATTTAGTTAGAAATGGGGTGGACCCCTCTGGTAGAAAGCAATTAAGGTAGTCTAAATAGAAGATTTGTAGAGAAGGGAGGTGTCTCCATCCTTCGGAGGGAGTTTTAAAAATTAATACAGATGGTTCTTCTAGAGGGAATTCATGATATGCAAGAATTGAAGGCATTAGTAGGGATCATAATGGGTGTTATTTTTTTATTCTCTACCTATGAAGGATATTACTTTAATAACCTTATGAAGGATTCATCTATTTTGTATGTTATTGAAAAATGATTCTCTCTTGGTTGGAGGAAGATTGTTTGTGAGTCTAATTCACATATTGTGATTGATATGCTCAATACACAACACCTAGGTGAGGTTAACTAATAATTGGTCATGGTTGCAAAATAGATCTCGAATATGTTTACATTTGTAGACCATATCTCCTATTATCATATCCATCAAGAATAGATTAGAGTGGTCTATTGTTTGGAAAAATAAGCTACACAGAACCAATATGGTTGGGATGTGGATGATTAAGGCCTCTTGAGGTCAACGTATATGGAGATGATGGAACAGTTAATTATGGAGGACAAATTTGTGTAGTTCTCTCCCCTATGGGAAAGTTCTTCTTCTTTAGGTATTAGGTTTTCTTGTTTTGACCTTGGACCTAGTGCTTTTTATTCTTTGATTTAGTTCTAAATAACTATTTACCCCTCCTTTTTTCAAAAAAGAAAAAGAGTTATGTGGGAAGAGAAATTGATTCCCAACTAATTCACAATTAGTGGTAATTATAAACTTACTCTACTATTCATATAGTGGTAATAATGTTTCCTACTCAATTAAATAGTAGGATGCCTATTTTTTAAAGAAATGTAGGTAAAACAAGTGAGAGGTATCTTTGAATGCAAAATAAGATTTCTATTGAATTAATTCTAATTGATTTATCAAATTATAAAACCTACCTATATATTTTGAAAAAAGAAAATAATTTATATAAATAATACAATAATAAAATTGTTAAATATATAAATAAAGAAAATATAAAACTAAATAATATAAAATTATAAAATTGATGAATATGTTCCATTTGTGTTTAGTTGTGTTAGACTGATATTTAGCCTTTCAACTATTAGCTTTGTGTTTAAAATTTTTTTAAAAATTTTAAAAAGATTTTAAGTTGCCAAGCCTATAAATTTTTATTGGATGCATAAGAAAATATTAAGAGATAATTAGAAAATTCTATAGATTTTTGATAATTTTCAAACCACATTCTTGGCATTATTTAACTCCTTCTAATAAAAGTTTCACTTATTCCATTCCATAGCAATCTTTTCTTTAGGAATTTCTTTGTTCTTTCTCAAAGTTATCCACTTCTTTGAAAGTTGCCTCAAAGAATCGCAGTTGTCCAAATAGGTGCCTTACAAGTGCCTCCAACTAATAACCATTTGCCAACACAAATAACCATTAGTTCTTTCCAACCAATTTAGAAAAAGATAGTTAAAAAGAAAATGAGAAAATGTGAAGAACAAAGAAATAATTTCTTCTTTATTTAAATAAAAACACCAATAAATAAAAATAAAAAATAAAATAAAAATAAAAATGAATAAAAGAAACAATAAATAAATAATAAAATGGCATTAAAAAATATGAACATTAACATTTAAATACTATTTTGTATCTTGCCAAACTTCCAATAAACTTAGTCAAGATTTTTAACTATTGAGGGAAGAGCATACATTAATAAACTATTTTCTTTATTAAGAAATATTTTATTAATATTTTTAAAATATTATACTATGTTAAACCCTAACCCTTTACCAAATTGAACAACAAAGAAAATTGAATCCTAACCTTTAATAAATTAGAAATTACTTTTAATGAAACATATATATTATTTATGAAATTGCCAAGGAAATTGGGGTCAAGAAGCTCTAGCTTGATGGTGACTCGATGAACATCATCAACTACTTAAACTGCACTCACCCCCCCTCCTAGTCTATATCCAACATCATTGCAGAAACCCGTGGTATCCTCAATTCTTTTGAGAAGGTGTATATCTCTCATGTTTACAGAGAAGGAAACAACACGAAGGATGTTAAGATGACATGGAGACAAGGTGAAGAAATCCCTAGTGAAGCAAAGAATATCCTTGATAAGGAAAGACTCCAAAGTGCCGAGGGAGTCATAAAACTTTGATCGGCTTTGTTTTTTTGTGGCTTCTCTGCCCTAGGCTAGCTTGTGGCCTACTTCTTGGTTGTTTTGTTTAGTTCTATCAAAAGCATACATGTGAAGTACTTCAAGTTCTACTTAGACAATTTCTCTTCTTTAATGAAATAATAGAAAATATTATGTAATGTTTAGTAATGGAAAAGTTTAATTGTATCTCACATAGAGCCCAGATGGAGATATCATAGACTATATTGATAGACACAAGCAACTTGCATTTGATCACCCATTGCTTAAAAATCATAAAATTCAAGTAATATATATCATGTAACATCATTATCTTATGATCCAATTTCATCTATAAATTAAAAGTGGATAAGCTTTTAGGAGATGAATAGTATTGGATTAAGCCTTTTTTCTTAAAAATTATATATCATATTCTATATTAATGATAAATTGTTGGAGATGCTTCTTCACAACTAATATCAGCATCCAAATGCACTTAGAAAAATAACTATGCTAAAAAGAGAATCATAATAAATTGGGTGGTTAGATATTTTCTTTATTTTAGTGTTATCAATCATTTAAAATTCGTTAGCATGCTATCCTTTTTATTTATAGTTTATTTCCTTAATAAAATACATATTTTTTCATAATATTATTATAGTTTTATTTATTTTTTATTGTTAAGGGGCTGAGGCTGAATATTTAATATATAATATAAAGTGAAAATATACATAGTTCAAGGCATAATTAAAAACCAAAGAGTATCAGGGTACTCTAGATGAGAGCCATCTTGCTCAAAGTCTATACAAGTTACCAAAAAACCACTGCTATAATCCATTAAATACCCATATACTGGACTGGCCAGTGCTATACCACCGAGTTTGAGCAAAAATCAAAAAATTAATATGTCATGCCCATAAATTTTACGCACAAAAAAAAACCAAATTTTTTTTTTTTTAGAGGTTATAAGTTTATTTCTAGGGTTATAACAGTTGACTAAAGATTGAACAGTTAAACCCCAGAGGGAGTTGGTTAGCCTTCGGTTGAGGGATAGCATGATGAGGGGTCATTGACAATGCTCACCACTATGTATAACGAGGGACTCACCTAAGACCTGGGTTGACTTAACAAGTTCAAGTTTCATTCCAATTGAATATACGTGTACTAATTGGGTTAATAACCTTATGATCTAAAGTCCAAATTTATACTTTATCTAAACATCTTATTTCAATCCAATCACCACTCCAAAATGAATTTTAGCCCTATTATTAGCTCTTAATTTTAAGTCAAATGACTACATTACAAATATGTTATTATATAATGAATTGTTCCCCTTAACTAAAAGAAAACCCAATTAAACCTATAGTATTGATTTCATTTAATCTATAATCCACTATAAATTAAACTTATAATTTTCACTCAAATAGGTCAGACATTCAACCCCCTAATAATCAAATAAATTTAAACAAGAACATAATTGATTAAGAAATATTTATATCAATTAATAGTATATATTAATTAAAATAATCTTTAAATTTCTGATAAATAAATTATTGATATAATAGAAATAATTATATTAATTGTTAATATTTAATTAATATATTTATTAAATGTCAATTTAAATTAATGGTTAAATATTAATTATATTAATTAAAATCACTTAATTAATATAATTAATAACAAACTAAATAAATTAATTATTAAAAAATAATTATATTAATTAATAAAATATTAATTAACATAATTAATAATTAATTGTTAAATATTATTTATGTTATTTAATATTATTAATATTGAATAAAATAAAAATAAATAACAATTAAAAAAATGAATTAAAAAAAAGTATGGGCATGGACTTTATTAAAGTCTCTGAAGGGACTGCACATAGGGGCGAGCCTACACTACCTAGTCAGTGTGATACCCTGCCCTAGGCAGTGTATTGCACTGCCTAGGTAGCGTGGTACCCTGCCTAGCGCATGGCCTGCGTCACCTTGTGCAGTGCACCCAGGGGTGTGGGGTCCATGTACCCCCCCTTTAAAAATTGATTTTTTTAAATTATTTTTTTTAAAAATATTTATTTCAAAAGCCCTATGTGGGCATTTGATAAAAAGGACTCTCTTTTTTTTTATATAAAATTTTTAGACAAATGGAACTTAATTTAAGATATTTTATGTTGTTTTAAGTATAATATTTTTTTATTTTTTTTCTAATCCTTTTTGGGGTGACCACCCAGGTGGGTCCCCCAAGAGGCTAGCCTTCTTGATGGGTAGAATAGCCTTTTTGTAATAACATTTAAAAAATTGTCTTTTATTGCCAAGTATATGTAGGAAATAATTGTTTATTGACCGTGTGTTTGGAAAATGTATGGGAATTTTTCCCATACATTTTCCAGAGACCTGTAGCTCTCTTTTTTTTCTCTTTTTACATTGTTTTTATCTTCACTTGTTTGTTGTATTTGATTTCTTCCTTTCTTTAAAAAAAACAAAAAAACAAGTCTACTAATTTATTAAACTAACTAGAGGGATCATTTGATTTCAAGATCAAAGGAATTTTGTCTAACATTAATACATTTATTTACTTTGAATCTATTATTTTCAACATAAAAAAAAAACTACTACTATTTTAATAACAAAACAATTGTATTGACAGAGGGAGAGAAATGTTTTGAATTACTCATTTCCTATCACTTTCATTTTATTCAACCGAGATCTGTAAAAGAACTATGAGGAATTACATTGACACTTCTCCTTAATACATTTCAACATGAACACCAATATAATTTTCATTGAGAAAATAGACAACTTCTCACAAAACTAATCCATTATGAACTTTATTTTAAATGAAATAAAAAAAATTTTCATTCCTTATTGAATACAATTTTAATACACTTAAAATCTTCCTTTGAGCATCATACAAAATTTCATAAGAAAATGAAACTAACCAAAAGGGAAATAATACATTACTCATGACTTTGATACACAACACTTGGAGTGATTATCTCCATTACAAGATAGCAATGAACTCAAGAAATCCTTGAGATTCCCTTTCAATAACATCTTGATAATAAAACCAAAGGAATCCATATCCACTTTTGAATATAATTCTCAACTATCTCCAAGAATACAACTTCAAAACATGAAGTCTTCAATGGCTTCCAAACCTACAAATAAACACATATAGGCCATGGAGTGCTCACCTCCCAGCCTAGGCTTCTATGAAGCCACGCCCGAACTTGGGGAACCATCACATAGACATGGGATTACATTCAAGCAAACCAAATTCACAATAACACAATATTTACATTGAAACTCCCATCCAAGGAAAACACAAAGAGTCTCCAAATGACTCAATATTGGGGTGAAGGTGGAACCAAAACTCAAAGGTAGAAAGCACATTTCAAGGAAATACAAGACAAGCCTACTCTTGGATTTCTCAACATACATTTTTCCACAAAATCTCAACACAATAACACTCTTTATGACCCCCATGGCTTCAAGCCATACAAATCCTTATGACCCCCAAAAGAAATGGCTACATGGAGCCCATACATCCATGTTTCTTCCTTCTCCATACCAAGGAGAGACTCTACACCCATGGTTGTCCCAAAATTCCCTTCACCCCCAAGGCTACTCTTCCCGCCCAAGGGTGAGTGTGGCCTTGAGAAAACTCCCTTAACAAAAACAATACAACAAAGAAATCACAAGAACAACAAAGCTTCACATATACAATACAAGGAAAACATGCTGTACAACAAGCTCAAGAATTTACATTAAAACAACTACTCACATACAATAACTAGATTCACAAATGATAAGCACATAAAAATACAATAACTAGTTTCTCCATGCAAGAATAAAATATTCTTGAGAGCTCACTCACATAAAACATAACAAATAAAAAGATGAATGCCACCAACCTAGAATCTCAGCTTAAGGAAGAAAGTTGATGAAGAGCCTCCTCTAAGCCTTCCTTCTTCAAACTAGCAAAGCCTCCAAATCTAGAGAGTGGGTGTCCAACTCTTCCAAAAGAAGAGTCCCCTCTAAAAAGGCCTCCACACAATCTCCTAGGGATAGGATCTCTCTCTCTCTCTCTTGGATGGTTTTCCCAAGTTACTTACATGATTTTCAATTATGGATTCCTAAAAAGGTTGGCCAAAAAGGATGGACCAAAGACTTGCAACTTTATTGGATGGAACTCTAACCAAGACCATCCTTCAAAAGTGGATTTTCGGCCATTTTGAAAATCCAACTTTTGGAGGGGTCTTTTGGTCAACTATGGATTGTCCTATGGTTAAAAATATCCCTTACCCATAGGTATATCAAGTGAGCTTACTAAAAATGGCCTAAACACTACCCTAGGCACCTTTTAAGCCTCCCAAAAACCCATATAAAGGACAAATTCGAAATTGATGAAATGACTCCACCTTAAGCTCCCTAACCAAGGGATTTTCATGGGGATCCTCAAGGGTGCTACCCTAGGTTGATGGGCATCCAATCCCCAAGTGGACATGTCATGGCCACAAGTACACACACAAGTGTCAAGTGACACAAACAAAAATGACACATCACAAGTCATGTGGCATATCCACTTGAGAAATTCAGAACATTAATTACATTTACAATTACATAACAATTAAATACATTCAAGCACATTACTTTTATGAATTAAATATAAGACAACAAGGTTTTTGCCTCTCACTAGAAGCAACCTTGGCTTGAACTGACTTACACAAAAGTCTATGCTCTGGTTCCCCGAATCTACCATGGTCCAATTCCCTACACACTAAAGTCCACCATCAGTAGTCCAAGGAAATAAAAACATGTAAATTCATAACATTAATAATCAAGATAATTCATCTGACATTTCATAATTCACATGACAATAATCATTCATCTATAACATGCATACAACTCATCATGAAATACATAATTCATCACTAAATTAAACTTATAACACAATCATTGCATATATAATTCAATAGCAATTAAATATCATCATGACATCATAATCATTCATAAAATCCACTTAATCTCATCTAAAGGATCCAAATAGATATCACAGTTTCATCAAAATAACATAACTGAATGTACAACTAAACTCTAAGGTTATAAAACCATAACATAAAGTATTAGTAAATTCATAGAGCATCAAAATATAATCATCAAATATGTCTATCTCAAATGCAGAACTGAATGGCTATGATAGGCTCAAGGTGAGGCCTCACATAATAACTTAGAAAGAAAAAAAACTAGAGATAACATGCACTCGAGCTAGTTCGAAGCTGAGGAAGAGTTCTGGTCTGAGATTCTTGAGGAAGCCTCCTAGTTCTCCTTGTCTTCCATTTGAGACTCTGAGTGTGAATCTTGATCCATGGGCTCATCGTTAGGCTCCTATTGGGCATCCTCCTTAGATTCCTCTTTGTCTCCCTCATCCACTTCATCTGAATCTGGTTCTACTTGGCCCTCTAAGCCCTTGCCCTTGCCAAAATCACCCTCCTCATCCTCAGAAGCTTCTGATGAATCCAGGCTACCCAAGCCATCAATTTTTTCATCATATTTGTACTTATAAACCCAGGCTAAATCTTCATCTAGGTCATCTCCATAGCGGGAATCCAGACCTTCATCAATGCCAAGAAATTTGATGAGGAAATTCATTCCTCTTTTCATAAAGGAGAGTCTCAATGGTTGGAACTCCCACTCCTAGCCCCAAAGGATGAAAAATATCCTGCAAGGACCCCCATAGAAGTATCTTTTCATGCCTAAACTAAATCCTAGGAATGAAGAACCAACAATCATGATAATCGGGAGGTCCTAGGGAAAGGTAGTGTACAGGTCATCATCAATGCTAACCACTGCCTTGTGAAGCCCTAAAAGATATTTGGCTTCGAAAAGACGAACACAAATTTCTTCAGCATAGTTTTTACTTGCACCAAGGACCAACAGGCTAGCTAAGAAACCCGAATAAATATCTATGTTCACCATGTTTCTATGGTTGGTAAGCAAAAAGTTCATGCCCATAATCTTTTTTACTACATGTAGCACTATTCTTTGATGAGAAATGAAAACTTCCATCAGGTTTTCACTGTAAATAGGAGTGTCAAAAGCAATTTGCTCAACACTCACATATAGATTAATAGGGAATCCATATTTGTAGAGGGAAATTTGTAGAGTAAAAACCACCTTTTGAAAATGAGATAACTACCACTATACCAAGAAATCTACTAGCAAGTGGTTATTAAACCTGAAAATAGGCCTTTCTATAAACATCACCTCCAAGTACCATCAAAATTAATGATACTTTTCCAATTTCCTCATGCAATGATACTTTGACAAGACCATTGATAGTCTCTAGCTCCCTCACTAAATTAAAAGAAGCCTAATTGAGCACCATTAAAATAGCTTCGGGCTAAAATAGTTAGTGAGAAATTAGCGTAACAAATATATCTTGCCGATATGCGTATGATAGATATTTGAGCTAGAAAAAACCTCCCATCCATCACCAAGTGTTTAAAATGATTTCCTTGAAACTGCTGGTATCAATTAATCTCTCGACATCATTGAGAGAAGATGTTGTTTCATCTCTACCAAGTACTCTGACTAACTCAAAACCTTCATAGATGGATTTCCCCCTTTTCACACAAACAATGGCCTTCGTCATGCTAACTAATTAAATTTTGAATAGACTCAATGTGAAGATGGAGATTTGAAATTTTCAAGACCATTGTGAAGAGGTGTCAATAAAAATGTTCTTCATGTACATCCCTCTAGATGCCAAATCTATCAATTCATCAGCCTTAGAATTATCGTCACAGAAGATGTGGTTGAATGTTGTTGATTCAAAACTACTGATTGACTACAAAATAACATCCAAAGAGGCTTGTAGGTACTAATTAGGTGTTTCCCCTGACTTTACAACATTGATGGTTATCATGGAATCACCTTCGATCTCCAATTTTCTAACCCCTGACTCATGAGCTAATAAAAGACCAAATAATAAGGCCTTGAATTATACCATATTGTTAGTGTCATTTACCAATGATTTGACCAACTTTTCTATGAATTTCCCTTCTGATGAATGAATGATGTATCCAACACTTGATGGGCCTAGGTTACCTTTTGAAGCTCCATCAAAGTTAATTTTAAACCAGCTCTAAGATGGAGGCCTCCAAACATATGAGGCTCTCAAACCTTGATTAATTTTTCTCCCTCTGCCTAAAGAAATGGGAGTTTTGAGACCATACCATCTTTTTAGCATTTTATCATCCCATTTAGTGTAATATTTATGTTGAGCTAATTGTGCTTGAAGATGAGAATTCATCACCTCCACAACAACTGCTTCAATTTTGTTGAGAATGGAGTATAATCCCATAGTTTTCTCTTGAAATAATCTTCTATTCATTTCTTTCCATATCTCCCATAACAAAATAGATGGAGATATAATCCATAAGTTTCCACATAAGCTATTATAATGAAGTTTGGGCCAGGATAACAGTAGCTAAAGAATCTCTTGTGGAAAGGCTATCATCCAACCTAATTTTGAGCATAGCTAGTTCAAGAAATATTTAGCAAAGGGACATGATAATAATAGATGATTAACATCCTCTTCATAGTTATAAGACATAGAACATCTAGAAGGACCCTGGTATCCCATCCTAAGGAATTTGTTTGCAGTTAGAATTCTGCCCTGGGAAGCAACCCAAGTGAATAAGCTTGCTTTAGGGAAACAAACATTGTGCCAACATAATTGTAAAGGAATTTTTGCTATCTTGATTTTAGAATATGCTGACAGGAGGTTGAACCCATCCTTGACATTGTAAACCCCTAATTTTGATCCATCCCAAATGATCTCATCCTTGCCCTGTTTGAGGAAGAAGACCCTATCTTTAATTAGGCTTTTTAAATTACTTAGTTCACTTGGATCAAGATTTAGTTCTAAAAAGTCCTTCCATTTCCATGAGCCATCCACAGAGGAGGAAGAGGAGGGAGTAATATAATCTTTGAGATAAATAACCCAAGAGGATGAACAAATTTGACTAATCTAGTTTGGACCTAACAATGAGTTGATGCTTGGAAGACCACCCAATGAATCCTCCCAAAATCTAGCTTCATTACTCTCTTTGATGTTCCAAGAGACATTATTGTATATTACCTGCCTAACTTTGATTATAAAATTCATAATTCTTGAACCTCTTGGGAGAGCCTTGAGATGATGGACCTCTTCTTCGGGTTAGTTACCAAGATATTTACCTCTTAAAATTATTACCCATTTTAGATTCTGGTTCTTCATGAGTTTCTAGTAAAGCTTAGCTCCTAAAGCTTTATTTTTCCATAATTAATTCTTGATGCCAGTACCTCAAGCTGTTTGAAATTTGCAAATCTTGTCCCATGATATGAGTGAAAATCTTCTTTTTGTATTTGTCCCTTGCCAAAATAATTTCCTTAGTTTCTTCACCATATCCATGTACCCTTCCATAGACAGAGAGAGGCAAGACATTAGATAAATGGGGACTGCTAATAATGTTGCTTTAATAATTACTAATCTACCTACTCAAGAGAGCCATTTGGATTTCCAGTTATCCATTTTTATGTCCATTCTTTCATTGATGGGTTTCCAAACTTTAGTAGATCTTAATTTTTTATCTATGGGTATGCCCAACTATGAGCATGGGAGGGATCCTGATTTGAAAGCCAAAACCTTTCCAATCGGTGCTGAAGTTTCTTTTTTGTGTGGAAGAAGAAAATCACTGGTTTTTCTTTATTTGCAACTTTCCCATAAGCTTTACCATAATTGTCTAGAAGTAGATTGATTTTCTTAGCCTCCTAAATGCATCCTTTACCCAAAAGAAGGATATCATCTGCAAATTGCTAATGAGTGATTGCTCTGACAGATTCTAGTTCTTCATGATTTTCTAGTAAAGCTTAGCTCCTAAAGCTTTATTTTGCCATAATTGATTCTTGATGCCAGTACCTCCAGCTATTTGAGATTTGCAAATCTTGTCCCATGATATGAGTGAAAATTTTCTTTTTGTATTTGTCCCTTGCCAAAATAATTTCCTTAGTTTCTTCACCATATCCATGTACCCTTCCATAGATAGAGAGAGGCAAGACATTAGATAAATGGGGACTGCTAATAATGTTTCTTTAACCATCACTAATCTACCTACCCAAGAGAGCCATTTGGATTTCCAATTATCCATTTTTATGTCCATTCTTTCATTGATGGGTTTCCAAACTTTAGTAGATCTTAATTTTTTATCTATGGGTATGCCCAAGTATGAGCACGGGAGGGATCCAGATTTGAAAGCCAAAACCTTTCCAATCTGGTATTGAAGTTTCTTTTTTGTGTGGAAGAAGAAAATCACTGGTTTTTCTTTATTTGCAACTTTCCCATAAGCTTTAGCATAATTTTCTAGAAGTAGACTGATTTTCTTAGCCTCCTGAATGCATCCTTTACCCAAAAGAAGGATATCATTTGCAAATTGCTAATGAGTGACTGCTTTGACAGATGATGTGATTTCAACTCCTTTGATGTGATTTTGATCTTGTAATCTGGTTAAGCTACACCCCAAAGCTTCTACCATGATGATGAATAAGAAGGGAGATAGAGGATCTCCTTGTCTAATTCTATTAGAGCCTTCAAAAAAAACCCCAGGAGATCCATCAACTAAATCAAAAATTTAGGAGTAGAGATACAATGAAATATCAAGTTAATCCAAGCCTTAGAGAATCCAAAGCTTTCCATACATTTTGCTAAGAATCTCCAATCCACCTTATCATAGGCTTTTTTTTATATCTAATTTAATTATCACACTAGGTTGTTTTTTATGCTAGATTGAGTGTATAGCTTCTTGGACTATAATAATTCCATCAAAAATTGATCTACCAAGTACAAAACCAGTCTGCTTCTCCCTAGTGATCTTGGGAAGAACATATTTCAACCTATTTGTTAAGGATTTTGCTAGTATCTTATAAATTGTATTGCAGAGATAAATTGGTCTAAATTCATCCATGCAAGAGGCTTGATCCTTTTTAGGAATTAAAGCAATGAAAGTGTTGTTAATTTTGGTAAGAAATCTACCTGAAACTCTGGCAACCTCCAAAGCTTCTATGAGATCTTTCCCAAGGATGCTCCAACAATGAAGAAAAAAATTGGGAGGAAAACCATCCAGACTAGGTGCTTTGTCTGGAGCCATTTGGGATATGATTTTCAAGATTTCACTTTCTGAGAATGCTTTTGACAACATTTGATTATCAACTTCCGAGATGATTTTAGGAATGTTGTTTAGTAAGTCTTGTTGAATCTTAAATGGGAAGTTGACCAAATTGTTCAACAATTTTGAATAGTAGCTTACAATTTCCTTTTGAATCTCATTTTGGTCTTCCAATAGAACACCTGAAGAGTTGTTTATTTGCAATATCCTATCCACATTCCTCTGGTGCTTAGTGCTAGAGTGAAATAATTTGGTATTTTTATCTCCTTCAACCAACCAACATTCTCTTGATTTTTGTCTCAAGAATGTTTCTTCTTTAGAAAGGATATCTTCCAAATCCCTTAACAAAGCTTTCTCTTCCACAAATCGATCTTGGTCCATCCCAAATTGTATGATTGATTGATTCAAAGTCTCTAGTTTTTTCTCTATATCCACTTTTAAGGAAAAAATATTCTTGATATGAGTTCTATTCTAGATTAAGAGATTTTGTTTTATGTATTTTAATCTGGACACAAAATAGAATAACTTGGACCCATCCACATTGAATTCTAACCACCATTCAGCAACCAAATCAACAAATTTCTCCTCCTTGAGCCACATATTTTCAAATTTGAAAGGACAACCATGGGTTTTATTGCCCTCCAGAATATTTAATTGGATAGGAAAGTGATCAGAACTTGAGGTGGGGGAAATGGAGGCCTTTAAATCAAAAGGGAAAGTTGTAAGATCTCCTTTAAAAAGAAAGTAATCCAATTTTTTAGAAATGTTGTTGATGCCCATTCTTCTATTAGACCAAGTGAAAGAGCCATTCTCCAAATCAATCTCCATCAAATTCTACCTTTGTTGCCATTCCTTAAACATTGTTTGAGATTGAGAGATTCTAAGAGAGCCACCTAGTTTATCAGAAGGATGAATGATAGCATTGAAGTCTCCCCCCATAATGAAGTTACCTACCTACCAAGTTACAAAATATTTGGAGATTTCCTCCCAGACATCCAATTTCTTCTTGTTAGAAATGGGACCGTAAACATTCACTATGTATATGTTGAGATTAGAGTGAGTACTTGAAATATTCCCCCCTAACTAGTTTGAATTGCTACCCATGGGGATGTAGGAAGAAAGTCTTGTGTTCCATAAAATCACTAATCCTCCCGAGGATCCAATCGCCTCCACTCCTATGGCTCTCCAATCTCCTAAAGACTTTGTGAAGTTATTTAGTTGCTCTTTGTTCATTTTTATTTCTTGAATTAATACAACCTTTTCTTTTATTGTGATTATACAATGTTTGACTAAATGCTACTTGTTAGGGGCATTGAGACCCCTAACATTCCATTAAATAAGCCTCAATGGAACATGGGAAGGAACTTTGCCTTCCCTACATTTAAATATGCCATAATTTTAGTCTGATCAAACTCTTCCCCAACTTCCTTTCTGAGAGTGGCTAAAGATTTCCTACCCTTTCCTTTTTTCTTGGCCATTCCACAGTCCAATTCATTTCTTTGTGAAGATTTCTAAAAGCCTTGATTATTGAAGTCCATGGCATTTGGAAGAGCCGTCTATTTCACCTTCAGATTGAGGGTCCCAAGGATCTTCCCCTGTTCGGTCTTGAAGATCTGAAGGCATTGCTATATCCATAAGTCTCTCTTCCTCTTCCACATAATCTTCATCTAAGAGCCTTGCAACAAAATATGATGAGTGATTGTTGTCCAAGGGTCACTCCATAGTAGAATTTCCAAACATGTCATAGACTGCCTGTAATCTTGGAGAAATCTGGGACTCTTCCTCCATATGAAAATTCAAATTTTGATGAGAAAATGAGTTTTCCAAAACTTTGGTCTGAGCTTTGTGCTTTAGGGGTTTGAGGGAGATAATGCCTCCTTTAATTTAATTTTTTCTTGAAGACTTACCAAACTCAGAAGGAGAGGATTTATTCAAAAAAAATTCTCTTTGATTTTGAGCCTCGAGGATTTCCTACTACCCAAATTTGAATTGGAGGAGAAGGTGTTTGGAGTTGCTAAAGCATGAGAATTGTGAGGTGAAATAAGAGCTCTTGGAGAACCATTAGCTTTGATCAAAGCCTTTAGGTCACATAACCTTATCTTGAGAATGTCATCATCTTTTGAAGATAGTAAAGTCTTCTTTGAGATGAAATCCACTGAAGAAATGCTTTGGTCATTAATGTGCTTTATTTCATCTTCCTGCAACACTTGATCAACAATTTTGTCTATCATTTCTAGTTGGAATTCCATAATCTATTTCTCAATCAATTTTTCCATGATCTGTAGTTGAATCTAGGGACATATTTAATCAGGGAATTCTCTAGTGGAAAGGGATTGGAGGCCTCTACAATCCATCTCTTACCTAGAATCATTTTAAGAGATGTTGAATTTGAAGATATCTGATTAATCTCGATCTCGACCCCAAGTGGGTGAAACCTATCTATAGATATCATGAATGATTTTAAAGTTGAAGGATGACCCTTTGACGTTGGTGGAGGGGAAAGCAATAAAAAATTGGAAGAGTGATGGTGGTTTAAATACTTTTTTATGATCCATCCTAGGAGACATAAAAATAGATTCAAGCTTTCTGAAAACCCATCCGGACCTTGAGTGTCTTTGTGGACTAGATTTTTAGTCTTCTCTCCAACATTTTGTAGCTAAGGGGGAAGACTGAGCTTTCTCATTATACAATAATGCCCTCTCTTGAACATCATCTTCAACCAAATCCTAGAGATCCTATTGTGAAGGTGGGAGCTTTTTGTTATCATATGAGATGAGTTGGATCCAAGTTCCATATTTTGAGATGATTTTAATAGATTTAGGTATATCTCTCTCTAGATTCATAAGTAGTCATAACATGGTAGAGGCTGAAGACCTGTCTGTGTGATGCTTTAGATAGATGCCTAGTTTTTTTCCAAGAATATGAATAATGCTTTTATCCATGTATTCCATAGGGAGGTTCTGAACTAAAATCCACATAGGGATAAGCTTGATGAAATTTTTCTTGCTATCAAAGTTTGGACCCCATTGTTGCATGTGAAGACTGAAGTTTTTGTAGAACCAATCCTTAGTTTTAAAGATTTTGTCTCTGCTAGGTTTGTCTTGGAATGTGACTAGAAAGTATCCTAGTTCATTATTCAAGGAATTGATTTGTTTGATATTGAACCAATTTGAAAATTCCCAGGTGTGGAACTCAGTGAATGGTAAATTAGTATCCTAGAATTTGCATATTATTGTATGTTGTAAGAGAAAAAGATTCTTATGCTTGAGAATTTCCTCTGAGAAAGTGATGGATGGTACCCAATCTTGTGGAGTTGTTACCTTCCCTGGAGGCTAAGAGGATAGAGCATGGGTTGCCAGATCCTACTGATTTCTCTTTGAAGCTAGCTTTGAGGATAGCTTTGATGTTGAAAACACTTAGTTGTGATTCTTCTGCTATACCGGCTTCCAATTTTTTGAAGGAACATTAAAAAAGTGCTCGGATAGCTCTTGGAAATGCCATTTACCCTGTTTGGTTTGAGCATTTCATTTCTTTCCCTGTGAATCGCCCAATGTATACTAGTCCAAGCCTTTTTAGGAAGGGGAGGTTTAAATGGTCTACCTAGAGAGATAGTTGGAAAAATAGGGATGAGATTAGGATTAATGTATGGAGTGCTACTACCTCTCACCATTCACCCAAACTTTGAATGTTTCAGATATGACTGTTGGGGGTGATTTTGGAGGAAATATGAATTTATGCAACAAGCCCCTGCCTCTTTGGTCTGAAAGCTTTGACCTATCTTATCAACTGCTACATCCTATTATTGTGAAGAAGGCTACTGGGCATATCTACTAGAGTTCCAATCCTAACTTCTATTTCCCTAGCTTCTATAATCATGAATTCCATTCTGGGGGGAAAAGGTTTTTTTGTTGAATGTAAACATGTGGTCCTTAATGTGTGAATCTCTTCTTCACCATCGATGGAAAGTTGGAATTCTTAGAGGACCTTGATGTCTTCCCTCCACTCTTACAAAACCTAGTTGTCTCATCTTCATCAACTTGACGTGAAAATTTCAACTAGCTATCAACCTAATATCAAAAAGTTGTAAGAATAGAATCTGTAGAAAATTGAATTTAGTTTCTAAACTACTAGGCCTTTTTTGAAAAAAAATTAGTATGATTGGTGAAAAGTATAGATTTCAATGCAGTAGTACAAAATTTTTTGCAAAAAAAAAAAGAAGTAGGTGTATGTCTGACCACCTTAATCATAATCAAATGATAATATTTTATTATAAAATTTTATATATAAGTAGTAGACTCATGCCCGGATGTGATGCATATTTTTTGGTAATTTTATTCCAAAAAAATAATTAATTATGAATTTTCTACTACAATATTTTCAGAATTAAAAAACTCCCATGTTTGACCACCTTAACTCATTCAAAACTTTACAAAATTCAAAAAAAAAAAATTCTTTATAGTACGCGAAGCATAGAATGTGACACATTTTTCAGATTTCAAAAATGTTATACCGTTTGAAAGTTATAGTTGTTTTTCAATCAATATATAAATCGGTACTTTAGAGGTAACTCAATTAGAAAATAACTAATAATTACTTACCAAATTCAAAATTTGACAACAATTATATCGATAGAAAGCTGATAATCTCCTTAAGATACCCTTTTCCTTTTATCAAATTTAGGTGAAAAAAAAGTTGTCAGCTACATGGTCGAAGTCTGGAACTCAGAGAAATAGGGGAAAAACATGTTTTTGAGATATTTTCATAGTTGACCGTGTAGGTTTGATGCACAAAGCAATACCGAGCCTAATCGGGTACCCAAAAATGACGACAAATTTTTGAATTTTCACTTTCCCTCCACTTTCTCCCTCCCATTTCTCCATCCTTCATATGATATATTATATGTCAAAAACTCTATATTAGATTATATATTATATATATTAAATATTATATAATATACATTTTACATTAAATATTATTTAATATATATTAATATTAAAAACTATATGTTAGATTATATATTATATATATTAAATATTATATAATATACATTAAACATTAAACATTATTTAATATATATTAATATTAAATAAAATATAATATACATTTTACATTAAATATTATTTAATTATATATTAATATCAAAAACTATATATTAGATATATATTAGATTATATATTATATATTAAATATTATATATAATATATATTTTACATTTTAAATATTATTTAATATATATTATGATTAAATGTTACATTATATATCATATATTATATATTATTTTATATGTATAATATATTACTATGTATTTTATGACTATGTACGAAAGGTTGCAAGATTGCAGAAAAATCATGGATGGCCATTGAAAGAAGCAAAGGAAATTAATCAGCCATTTAAAAAATTCATGGGTGGCCATTGAGGAAGAGAGAGAATGAGAATGTGGTGGGGGCTGAGAGAGGGAGAGAGAGAGAGAGAGAGAGAGAGAGAGAGAGAGAGAGAGAGAGAGAGAGAGAGAGAGAGAGAGAGAGAGGGGAGAGTAGGAGAGAGAGAGAGAGAGAGAAGGGGGAGGATAACCAATTCATAACAATATTAATCAGTAAGGAGTAAGGAAAACTTAAATAATATCACAACAGGCATTAGAAATCCAAATTCTAATTAGGAATTTTAAGCAAAGTGAGTAAGGTCCTAGATAGGGACATTACAGATCAACACATTGTTTAGTAGATACCTCCAAGAACCCACATACACAGGAGTAGGTTTGAAGTAAGACTAAGATTTTTTATCAGTTCAAAAATATTACTATGTTGTACTTTTGATTAACATCCAATGATTGGATGTGAAAATCACAAATTTGATTATATTGCCACTGGTTCTATTTCAAATTCTGGAAAAAATGGATATTTGACATATGTTTATAAATTTTAGTCAACACCATTTTAAAATAACACATCAGTTTATTTTTACACATTGAGAATATCATCCTTAGGAATTGAACTGAAATTGACATAGGTCATAGGAAATAAATTCCCCAGCTATTTGGTGTCCTCTGCATTTTGAGTTTCTTATTACAATCATGAGAAGAATATTAAACTCTCCAAATGGTTTTGGACAGTAACATTTGTACTTCCTCTTCACAAATATATTTCTTCCCTCATCTTGTTGCCTATTGATACTGACAAAGTGAATCTACGCATTTCTGCCATGTAATGGGAGAAAAATGGTTTCCTAAAATTGATATGTGTCTAAATAACACATGCAAGAACCTTTTCTTTGATATTACTCACAAACCCTTTAGAACAAAAAATGTTTACAAAAATTGGCATGTAATTGCATGAGGACATTATATATTACAGGAATCCCACATAGAAGTAGTTGGCAAGCCACTCAAAAAGTAGTAACTGGTAGCAAGTGGGATAATGCAGATGCTTTAATAAACCACTATCTTCTTTACTCAAGCAACATCTGGTTCATCTGCTCAACTAGAGCATGTTTGGGAACAAACAATCTCCATTTAAACTCAAGTCTCTTGAAGTGCAGTTATATTTGTTAGTGGAGGAGATACACCCATTGGATCTGCAATAACTTTATGCTCACTAGAATTTCCATTTCTCTTCAATTGGGATACTCTTTCAAAAATTGCATCTACCCTTTTACCAATTTGGGAAATCAATGGGTCTATTTGTGGACCTCGAAGGAGTTGGTCACCTAAACGAGAGCCTTGAGATAGATTAGGAACTTCTCTATGAAAGAGATCAGTACCTTGAGAAGCTCTCCACTTGTCAACTAAATTAAAACCTTGGACCATAGATGGCTGCCCTTTTTTGTAAAATGAGTAGTGAGACTGCCTTGCCAAAGGTGCAAATGAACTTACATTTGAGGGATATTGCCAAACATGAGTAACCTGGTTTCCCAAGTCCTGTAAATGCAAGGCCATTGATGAATAGGCATTTCTAATAGAAATATTTGTGGTGCTAGAATGAAGTGCATGACCAAATTCTTTGCCTGCTAATGTACCAATTTGAGGCTTCATTTCACATTGTTATGTGGATAATTTCACAGGACTTGTTACTTCTCTATCTAAATTTTTTTTGATAGTGTACATGTGCACTGAAGAGCTTTTGTCACTACTTGAGCTACTAGTAGATGGTGAGTACTCATCATCATCATCATCATCATCATCATCATCATCATCTGACATAGGCTCACACACATATCTTACTTCTTTCCTTTGTCACTTTCCCCTTCCTAGCTCTTCCTCCTTATCTGTAACTTTTATCATGGGTCCAAGAAGCTCTTCCCACTCTTTCCCATTAACTATGGGCTTTTACTCTTCATCTTGAGTAATTGGCATACCTTGGATGGCACCAAGATAACCATTTTCTTCTAAAATGTCCTTTTCTCTCACATTAAAATCTCTCTTTTAAGAAGATTTTCTATATCTTCCTTTGTATATTGAATAGATGTAACTACAATCCCATGTTCATCAAGAATATTCCTTGCACCATTGAGTAATATATCATGCAATTCCTTAATAGTTCCATTCTTAACAAAATTCATAACTAGATTTTCCATAGCCAATTTTCTTCTTGATCGTTGCAATATTTTCTCCTCAATTATACATTTTGTAATTAGTTGATATACAATCATAGTTTTCTCTTGGTCAATCTTGTGGGCTCATGATTGAGCCTATAGATCCATAAAAGGGTTGAAATCTGGATCTAGTGGAAGAGTAGTATTATCAAGAAGTCATTCACTAACATCTCATCTTTATAAAAACTAAATTTGTATTCACTAGAAGCATTAAAGATTCTAGATTGGACTCTTAAAGAATTCTTTCTAGTATTCTAGACTCAATTGCCTGTGCATTTTAGCAAAAGATAGCAAAGAAATAGAATCAATCTATTCGAGGAAGATACAGTAGCCATTCTGCATCCTTTGGATCAAAAAGATGATTTGTAAAACTCAACCTAAAAATTTAGTTTTGCTAATGAAAATGTCTAATCATGTAGCAAGGTACAGAAGCTCAGGAAAGGTGTAACAAATTAATATGCAAATATTTTTGTCTGTAATAGTATTTTCTACATTTATTATGATATTGATCTAATTTGATGCACCTTTTCTATTTGATCAATCCCTTCCCTTTAACTTCACTTGGTTTTCTCATTTTGCACATCATAGACCATGATTTGACAGAGGATATGACCTTGGTATTGTCGGCGTTAATGATAAATTTTACCTTTTAGCTTTTATTTTTTTGTCATTTTTCCTATATGATACTTTTGTATATGAATTGTGGATAAACTCTATGAAACTTTTCATTTTTTCCTATAGGATGCCTTTGTAAACAAATTTTCAAAAATCTCTTGCGAAAATATGGAAATTATAATCTTCCTCCTAGAGCATACATTAATGAAGTTCTTTGTGCCTTAGCAGAGGAAGCCAGCTAGATTATTGAAACTTATGGTACTACATACAAAAATACGGTATGTATTTTTGGCCTAAATTTATTTCTCATTTCTTTTAGGTCTTTAAAGGTGGTTGGCTAAATCTTTGTATTAAATATGCCTTTTACAAGCATCATAAACCATAGCTATGTAGAAATGGAGGCTTTGAAGAATAGTTCACTGGAGGCAGAGAGAGAGAGAGAGAGACCCCTTTGCACACACTTGGGCATTCAAATGTGTCAAAAGGGGTCATGGGGACTCCCTAGGGGTCCTAGTACACCTTATCACGTGCTAGGACCCCTAGGAAGTCCCCATGACCCCTTTTGACACATTGGAATGCCCAAGTGTGTCTTGAGGGGTCCTAGGACACCTTCGAACACACTTCAATATTCAAATGTGTCAAAAAGGGTCATGGGGACACCCTAGGGGTCCTAGTACTCCTACTCATGTGTTAGGACCCATAGGAAGTCCCCATGACCCCTTTTGACACATTGGAATGCTCAAGTGTATCTTAAGAGGTCCTAGGACTCCTAGGGACACACTTGAGTGTTCAAATGTGTCAAAAGGGGTCGCAAAGACTCCCTAGGGGTCCTAGTACACCTTATCACATGCTAGGACCCCTAGGATGTCCCCATGACCCCTTTTCACACATTAGAACAATCAAGTGTGTCTTGAGGGGTCCTAGGACCCCTTCATACACACTTGAGCATTCAAATATCTCAAAAGGGGTCATGTGGACTCCCTAGGGGTCCTAGTATGCCTTATCATGTGTTAGGACCCCTAGGAAGTCTCCATCACCCCTTTTGACACATTGGAATGCTTAAGTGTGTCTTAAGGGGTCCTAGGATCACTTCGGACACACTTGAGCATTCAAATGTGTCAAAAGGGGTCATGTCGACTCCCTAGGGGTCCTAGTACACCTTATCACACATTATGACCCATAGGAAGTCCCCATGACCCCTATGGATACATTGGAATTCTCAAGTGTGTCTTGAGGGGTCCTAAGACCCCTACGGACACACTTAAACATTCAAATGTGTCAAAAGGGGTCATGGGGACTCCCTAGGGGTCCTAGTATGCCTTATCACATGTTAGGACCCCTAGGAAGTCCCCATGACCCCTTTTGACACATTGGAATTCTCAAATGTGTCTTGAGGGGTCCTAGGACCCCTTCGGACACACTTGAACATTCAACTATGTCAAAAGGGGTCATGGGGACTCCCTAGGGGTCCTAGTATGCCTTATCATGTGCTAGGACCCCTAAGAAGTCCTCATGACTCCTTTTCACACATTGGAATGCTCAAGTTTGTCTTAAGAGGTCCTAGGACTCCTTTGGACAAACTTGAGCATTCAAATATGTCAAAATGGGTCATGGGGACTCCATAGGGGTCCTAGTACACCTTATCATTTCTAGGACCCCTAGGAAGTCCCCATGACCCCTTTTGACACATTGGAATGCTTGTGTGTGTCTTGAGGGGTCCTAGGACCCCTTCATACACACGTGAGCATTCAAATGTGTCAAAAGGGGTTAGGGGGACTCTCTAGGGGTCCTAGTATTCCTTATCACATGTTAGGACACCTAGGAATTCCCCACAACCCCTATAGACACATTGGAATGCTCAAGTGTGTCCTAAGGGTTCCTACAACCACTTCAGACACACTTGAGCATTCAAATGTGTCCAAAGGGGTCATGGGAACTTCCTAGCAGTCTTAGTACACCTTATCACATGTTAGGACCCTTAGAAAGTCCTTGTGATCACTATGGAAACATTAGAAAGCTCAAGTGTGTCTTAAGGGGTCCTACAACCACTTTAGACAAACTTTGGCATTCAAATGTGTCAAAATAGGTCATGGGGACTTCCTAGGGGTCCTAATATGCCTTATCAAGGGTTAGGACCCCTACGAAATCAACATGACACCCATAGACACATTTGAATGCTCAAGTGTGTCTTAT
This sequence comes from Chamaecyparis obtusa, assembly GCA_027943335.1. Lineage (NCBI taxonomy): Eukaryota > Viridiplantae > Streptophyta > Pinopsida > Cupressales > Cupressaceae > Chamaecyparis > Chamaecyparis obtusa. The sequence continues at coordinate 429,699 of BSBK01000587.1, forward strand.
GGGGTCCTACAACCACTTTAGACACACTTGAGCATTCAAATGTGTCAAAAGGGGTCATGGGGACTTCGTAGGGGTCCTAGTACTCCTTATGAAGGGTTAGGACCTATAGGAAGTCCTTGTGACCCCTATTGACACATCAGAATGCCCATGTGTATCCTAAAGGGTCCTATGACCACTTTGGATACACTTGAACATTCAAATGTGTCAAAAGGGATCATCAAGAGTCCCTAGAGGTCCTAGTATGCATTATCATGCATTTGGACCCCGAGGATGTCCCCATGACCCCTTTTGACACATTGGAATGCTTAAGTGTGTCTTGAGGGGTCCTCGCACCCTTTCAGACACACTTGATCATTTAAATATGTCAAAAGGGGTCATGGGGAGTCCCTAGGGGTCCTAGTACACCTTATCACATGTTAGGACTCCTAGGAAGTCCCCATGACCCCTATAGACACATTGGAATGCTCAAGTGTGTCCTAAGGGGTCCTACAACCACTTATAACACATTTGAGCATTCAAATGTGTCAAAAGGGGTCATGGGGACTCCGTAGGGGTTGTAGTATGCCTTATCACGTGTTACGACCCCTAAGAATTTCCCATGACCTATTTTGACACATTGGACTGCTCAAGTGTGTCTTAAGGGGTCTTAGGACCCCTTCAGACACACTTGAGCATTCAAATATGTCAAAAGAGGTCATGGGGACTCCCTAGGGGTCCTATTACACCTTATCGCCCGTTAGGACCCCTAGTAAGTCCCCATGACCTCTTTTGACAAATTGGAATGCTTAAGTGTGTCATTAGGGGTCCTAGGACCCCTTTGAACACACTTGAGCATTCAAATTATTCAAAAGGGTTCATGTGGACTCCTTAGGGGTCCTAGTATGCCTTATTCAGCATTAGAACTATTAGGAAGTCCACATGACCCTTATGGACACATTGGAATTCTCAAGTGTGTCTTAATGTGTCCTAAAACTACTTTAGACACACTTGAGCATTGAAATGTGTCAATAGGGGTCATGGGGACTCCCTTGGGGTCCTAGTAAGCCTTATCACATATTAGGATCCTTAGGAAGTCCCCATGACCTCTTTTGACACATTGGAATTCTCAAGTGTGTCTTCAAGGGTCCTACAACCCCTTCAGACAAAATTTACAATTAAAATGTGTCAAAAAGGGTCATTGGGACTCTATAGGGGTCCTAGTATGCCTTATCACACCTCATGACACCTAGGAAGTACCCATGAGCCCTTTTGACATATTGGAATGTTTAGGTGTTTCTTGAGGGGTCCTAGGACCCCTTCGGATAGACTTGAGCATTCAAATGTGTCAAAAGGGGTCATGGGGAGTCCCTAGGGGTCCTAGTACACCTTATCACATGTTAGTACCCCTAGGAAGTCCCCATGACCCCTATGGACATATTGAAATGCTCAAGTGTGTCCTAAGGGGTCCTACGACCACTTTGGACACACTTGATTATTCAAATGTGTCAAAAGAAGTCATGGTGATTCCCTAGGGGTCCTAGTCCACCTTATTAGGTGTTAGGCCCCTAGGAAAGCCCCATGACCCCTTTTGACACATTGGACTACTCAAGTGTGTGTTGAGGGGTCCTAGGACCCCTTCGAACACACTTGAGCATTCAAATGTGTCAAAAGGGGTAATGGGGACTCTGTAGGAGTCCTCCTATGCCTTATCACTAGTTAGGACCCCTAGGAAGTCCCCATGACCCCTACGGACACATCAAAATTCTCAAGTATGTCCTAAGGGGTCTATCGACCACTTCAGACACACTTGAGCATTCAAATGTGTCAATAAGGGTCATGGGGACTCCCTAGGGGTTCTAGTACACATTATCATGTGTTAGGACCCCTAAGAAGTCCCCGTGACCCATTTTGAGACAATATACTACTCAAGTGTGTCTTGAGGGGTCCTACGACCTCTTGAAACACACTTGAGCATACAAATATGTCAAAATGGTTCATGGGGAATCCCTAGGGGTCCTAGTATGCCTTATCACCTGTTAGGACCTCTAGGAAGTCCCCATGACCCCTTTTGACACATTGGAATCCTCAAGTGTGTCTTAAGGTGCCCCATGATCCCTTCGAAGACACTTGAGCATTCAAATGTGTGAAAAGGTGTCATGTGGAATCCCTAGGGGTCGTAGTATGCCTTATCATGCATTATGACCCCAAAGAAGTCGCCATGACCAGTATGGACACATTGGAATTTTGAAGTGTGTCTTAATGGGTCCTAAGACACCTTCAAACACACTTGAGCATTCAAATGTGTCAAAAGGGGTCATGGGGACTCCATAGGGTCCTAGTACACCTTATCATGCATGAGGACCCCTACGAAGTCCTCATGACCCCTGTTGACACATTGGAATTCTCAAGTGTGTCTTGAGGGGTCCCAGGACCCCTTCGGACACACTTGAGCATTCAAATGTGTCAAAAGTGGTCATGTGGACTCCCTAGGGGTCCTAGTACACCTTATCATGCCTCAGGACCCCTAAGAAGTCTGCATGACCCCTTTTAACACATTGGAATGCTCAAGTGTGTCCTAAGAGGTCCTAGGACCCCTTCAGACACACTTAAGCATTCAAATATGTCAAAAGTGATCATGGGGACTCTCTAGGGCTCCTAGTACACCTTATCACACATTACGACCCCAAGGATGTCCCCATAACCCATTTTGACACATTGGAATGATCAAGTGTGTCTTGAGGGGTCCTAAGACCTCTCAAGACACACTTTAGCATTCCAATGTGTCAAAAGGGGTCATGGGGAATTCCTAGGGGTCCTAGTACAACTTATTAAGGATTAAGACCCCAAGGAAGTCCCTATGACCCCTATGGACACATTGCAATGCTCAAGTGTGTCCTAAGGGGTCCTATGACCACTTAAGTCACATTTGAGAATTGAAATGTGTCCAAGTGGGTCATGAGGACTTTGTAGGGGTCCTAGTACTTCTTATCAAGAGTTAGGACCCCTAGGAAGTCCCTGTGACCCCTCTAGAAACATTGGAATGCTCAAGTGTGTCCTAAGGGGTCCTGTGACCACTTCAGACACACTTGAGCATTCAAATGTGTCAAAAGAGGTCATGGGGACTCCCTAAGGGTTCTAGTATGGCTTAACATGCATTAGGACCCCTAGGAAGTCCTCATGACCCCTTTTGACATATTGGAATGCTCAAGTGTGTCTTGAAGGGTGCTAGGACCCATTCAGACACACTTGAGCATTCAAATGTGTCAAAGGGGGTCATGGGGAGTCCCTAGTGGTCCTATTACACTTTATCAGGCATTAAGATGCATAACAAGTCCCCATGACCCTTATAGAGACATTGGAACACTCAAGTCTTTCCTAAGGGGTCCCACAACCACTTCAGACACACTTGAGCATTCAAATGTGTCAAAAGGGGTCATGGAGACTCCCTAGAGGTCCTAGTATGTGTTATCATGTGTTAGGACCCCTAGGAAGTCCCCATGACCTCTTTTGACACATTGGACTGCTCAAGTGTGTCTTAAGGGATCCTAGGACACCTTCGGACACACTTGAGCATTCAAATGTGTCAAAAGTGGTCATGTGGACTCCCTAGGGATCCTATTATGCCTTATCACACATTAGGACCCCTAGTAAGTCCCCATGACCCCTATGGACACATTAGATTTCTCAAGTCTATCTTCATGGGTCTTAAGTCCCCTTAAGACACACTTGAAACTTTAAATGTGTCAAAAGGGGTCATGGGGACTCCCTAGTGGTCCTAGTATGCCTTATCACAAATTAGGACCCCTAGAAAGTCCCCATGACCCCTTTTGACACATTGAAATATTGCAGTGTGTCTTGAGTGGTCCTACGACCACTTCATAAACACTTGAGCATTCAAAAGTGTCAAAATAGGTCATGGGGACTCCCTAGGAGTTGTAGTATGCCTTATCAGGTGTTAGGACTCCTAGGAAGTCCCCATGACCCCTATGGATACATTGGAACACTCAAGTATGTCCTAAGGGGTCCTACGACTAGTTCAGACATACTTGAGCATTCAAATATGTCAAAAGGGGTCATGGGAACTGTGTAGGGGTCCTAGTATGCCTTATCACATGTTAGGACCCCTAGGAATTCCCCATGACCCATTTTGACACATTGGACTACTCAAGTGTGTCTTGAGGGGTCCTAGGACCCCTTCCGGCACACTTGAGCATTCAAATTTGTCAAGAGGAGTCATGGGAACTCCCTAGGAGTCCTAGTACACCTTATGACCCGTTAGGACCCCTTGTAAGTCCCCATGACCCCTTTTGACACATTGGAATGCTAAAGTGTGTCTTAATGCACCCTAGGACCCCTTCAGACACACCTGATCATTCAAATGTCTCAATAGGGGTCATGTGGACTCCTTAGGGGTCCTAGTATGCCTTATCACAAACTAGGGCCCCTAGGAAGTCCTCATGACCCCTATGGACACATTGGAATTCTCAAGTGTGTCATAATGGGTCCTAAGACTCCTTCAAACACACTTGAGTGATCAAATGTGTCAAAAGGGATCATGGGGACTCCCTGGGGTCCCAGTATGCCTTATCATGCATTAGGAACCCTAGGAAGTCCCCATGACCCCTCTTGACACATTGGAATGCTTAGGTGTGTCTTGAGGGGTTTGAGGACCCCTTCAGACACACTTGGGCATTAAAATGTGTCAAAAAGAGTCATGGGGACACCCTAGGGGTCCTAAGATGCCTTATCACACCTTACGAGGAAGTCACCATGACCCCTTTTGATAAATTTGAATGCTCATGTCTATCTTGAGAGGTCCTAGGAGCCCTTCAGACACACTTGAGCATTTAAATATCTCAAAAGGGGTCATGGGAGCCCCTAGGAGTCCTAGCACACCTTATCACATGTTAGGACCCCTAGGAAGTCCCCATGACCCCTATGGACACATTCAAATACTCAAGTGTGTCTTAATGGGTCCTATGACCACTTCAAACACACTTGAGCATTCAAACATGTCAAAAGGGGTCATGGGGACTCCCTAGGGGACCTAGAATGCCTTATCACATGTTAGGACCCCTAGGAAGTCCCCATGACCCCTTTTGACACATTGGACTACTCAAGTGTGACCCCTCAAGACACACTTGAGTAGTCCAATGTGTCAAAAGGGGTCATGAGGACTTCCTAGGGGTCGTAGTACACCTTATCACCCATTAGGACCCCTCGGAAGTCCCCATGACCCTTATGGACACATTGGAATGCTCAAGTGTGTCCTAAGGGGTCCTACAACCAATTCAGACACACTTGAGCATTCAAATGTGTCAAAAGGGGTCATGGGGACTGCCTAGGGGTCCTAGTATGCCTTATCATGCATTAGGACCCCTAGGAAGTCCCCATGACCCCTTTTGACACATTGGATTGCTCAAGTGTGTCTTGAGGGGATGTATGACATCTTCAGACACACTTGAGCATTCAAATATGTCAAAAATTGTCATGGGGACTCCCTAGGTGTCCTAGTACACCTTATCACCAATTACAACCCCTAGGAAGTCTCCATGACCCCTTTTGACACATTGGAATGCTCAAGTGTGTCTTAAGGGGTCTTATGACCCCTTCAAACATAATTGAGCATTCAAATGTGTCAAAAGGGGTCATGGGGACTCCCTAGGGGTCTAAGTATGCCTTATCACATATTAGGACCCCTGGGAAGTCCCCATGACCAGTATGGACACATTGTAATTTTCAAGTGTGTCTTAATGGGTCCTAAGACAGCTTCAAACACACTTGAGCATTCAAATGTGTCAAAATGGGTCATGGGGACTTTGTAGGGTCCGAATATGCCTTATCATGCATTAGGACCCCTAGGAAGTCCCCATGACCCCTTTTGACACATTGGAATTTTCAAGTGTGTCTTGAGGGAACCTACGACCTCTTCGAACACACTTGGGCATTCAAATATGTCAAAAGGTGTCATGGGAACTCCCTAGGGGTCCTTGTACACCTTATCACCTGTTAGGGCCCCTAGATAGTCCCCATGACCCCTTTGGACACATTGGACTACTCAAGTGTGTCTCGAGAGGTCCTAGGACTGCTTCAGACACACTTGAGCATTCAAATGTTTGAAAAGGGGTCATGGGGACTCTCTAGGGGTCCTAGTACACCTCATGACCCATTAGGACCCCTAGTAAGTCCCCATGACCCCTTTTGACACATTGGAATTCCTAAGTGTGTCTTAAGGAATCCTAGGACACTTTCAGACACACTTGAGCATTCAAATGTGTCAAAAGGGGTCATGGAAACTCTCTAGGGGTCCTAGTAAGCCTTATCATGTGTTAGGACCCCTCAAAAGTCCCCATGAGCCCTTTTGACACATTGGACTGTTGAAGTGTCTATTGAGGAGACCTATGACCTATTTAGGCACACTTGAGCATTCAAATGTGGCAAAAGGTGTCATGGGTACTCCCTTGTTGGCATTAAGCAGAATTGCCACTAGTGACAACACTTATTTGCATTCTCAGTGCAAACTGAGCAGAACAGTGCAAATCGAGCAGAACAATGCAAACCGAGCAGAACAGTGCAAACTGAGCAGAACAGTGCAAACCGAGCAGAACAGTGCAAACCGAGCAGAACAGTGCAAACTGAGCAGAACAGTGCAAACCGAGCAGAACAGTGCAAACTGAGTAGAACAGTGCAAACCGAGCAGAACAGTTCAAACTGAGCAAACTGAGCAGAATAGTGCAAACTGAGCAGAACAGTGCAAACCGAGCAGGACAGTATAAACTGAGTAACATTGTGTCTACCGAGTCACCAGTATTTACCGAGTTCAAAACCTACTGAGTGGTTAGTATGAACCATGCCTTCACTTCTACTGAGTGCATGACGATGCCGAGTAATGCAGTGGACGCCGAGTATCAGAAAGTCACCGAGTTAGTTTGCAGAAACCGTGTAACCATACTTGGGCTGACTTAGTGGCACTTATGTTTATTTGTCAAGCCGACTTTGTAATTGTAATTAATTGTTTAGACTTGTATATAAACAATGTTGTAAAGATGTCAAGATGTAATTGTATGAGTATGTATGTGAATAAAAAGAAAAGGCAGAGATAAGCGAATTACAAAGGGCTACAGCAGTATAGGGAACAGCAAAGACAAATTCATCACAGAAGGTGATCAGTACATTCAGCGAATCTCAATTAGCAATCCAGTTGCAAAGCAAGAGATCTACTGTTTCATCCTAACAGGTGAATCAGTACTAAAATCCTTTAACCAGGTAGACTTAACAGTCTGTTGTAAAATCTCTTTACCGAGTGCATACTTCATTGTATGTTTGTAAATCCTTTAACAAGGTGGATTTAGCAATCCTTATTGCTCCTAATAGGGCAGATCATCAGAAGTGATCAAATTGTAAGCCTTAACTGGCCAACTTTATTCTGCAGTACTAAAACTTTGTGGGTTTCATCCCCACCCCAGTTTTACTTTCTTTTTGGAAGGTTTTTGGGTAACCAAATCTATGTGTCACTGTTGTGAATGTTTTTAAGTTTCATGCTTTCTATATGCATAATGAAAAAGTGAACTATATGCTAATACATCTGTAATTGTAAGAAAATTCAAAGTTACTAATTCACCCCTCCCCTCTCAGTAACTCGGTTAATCCTTGAATATTTCCAACATCCCTAGGGGTCCTAGTACATGTTATCACATGTTAGGACCCCTAGGAAGTCCCCATGACCCCTTTTGACACATTGCAATACTCAATTGTGCCTTAAGGGGTCATATGATCCCTTCAGACACACTTGAGCATTCAAATGTGTCAAAAGGGGTCATGTGGACTCCCTAGGGTTCCTAGTATGCCTTATCATGAATTAGGACCCCTAGGAAGTCCACATGACTAGTATGGACACATTGGAATTTTCAACTATGTCTTAATGGGTCCTAAGACACTTTCAGACACACTTGAGCATTCAAATGTGTCAAAATGGGTCATGGGGACTCCGTAGGGTCCTGGTACACCTTATCACACATTAGGACCCCTAGGAAGTCCCCATGAACCATTTTGACAAATTGGAATGCTCAAGTGTGTATTAAGGGGTCCTAGGAGCCCTTCGGACACACTTGATCGTTCAAATGTGTCAAAAGGGGTCATGGGGACTCTTTAGGGGTCCTATTATGCCTTATCATGCCTTATGACCCCAAGAAAGTCCCCATGACCACTTTTGAAATATTAGAATGTTCATGTGTGTCTTGAGGGGTCCTAGGACCCCTTCAGACATACTTGAGCATTCAAATGTGTCAAAAGAGGTCATGGGGACTTCCTAGGGGTCCTAGTATGCCTTATCAAGGGTTAGGATCCCTAGGAAATCCCCATAACACCTATGGACACATTTGAACACTCAATTGTGTCCTAAGGGGTCCTACGACCACTTTGGACACATTTGAGCATTAAAATGTGTGAAAAAGTGTTAGGGGGACTTCGTAGGGGTCCTAGTACTCCTTATCAAGGGTTAGGACCCCTAGGAAGTCCCTGTGACACCTTCAGACATATTGAAATGCTCAAATGTGTCCTAAGGGGTCCTACAACCACTTCAGACACACTTGAGAAATCAAATGTGTCAAAAGGGGTCATTGGGACTCCCTAGGGGTCCTAGTATGCCTTACGATGTGTTAGGACCCTCGGAAGACCTCATGACCCCTTTTGACATATTGGAATGCTCAAGTGTTTCTTGAGGGGTCCTAGGACCCCTTCAAACACACTTTAGCATTGAAATGTGTTAAAAGGGGTCATGGGGAGTCCCTAGCAGTCCTAGTATACTTTAACACACATTAGGACACATAGGAAGTTCCCATGACCACTATGGACACATTAAAATGCTCAAGTGTGTCCTAAGGGGTCCTACGACCACTTCAGACACACTTGAGCATTCAAATGTGTCAAAAGGGGTCATGGAGACTCCCTAGGGGTCATAGTAAGCCTTATCATGTGTTAGGACCCCTAGGAAGTGCCCACGAGCCCTTTTGACACATTGGAATGCTCAAGTGTGTCTTGAGGGGTCCTAAGACACCTTGAGACACACTTGAGCATTCAAATTTGTCAAAAGGGGTCATGGTTACTCTCTAGGGGTCCTAGTACATCTTATCACCCATTAGGACCCATAGGATGTTCACATGACCCCTTTCGACACATTGGAATGCTCAAGTCTATCTTAAGGGGTCCTAGGACACCTTCGGACACACTTTAGCATTCAACTATGTCAAAAGTGGTCATGTGGACTCCCTAGGAGTGCTAGTATACCTTTTCACACATTAGGACCCCTAGGAAGTCCCCAAGACCCCTACGGATACACTGGAATTGTCAAGTGTGTCTTAATAGGTCCTAAGACCCCTTCGTACACACTTGAGCATTTAAATGTGTCAAAAGGGGTCATGGGGAATCCCTAGTAGTCCTAGTATGCCTTATCATGCATTAGGACCCATAGGAAGTCCCCATGACCCCTTTTGACACATTAGAATGCTCAAGTGTGTCTTTAGGTGTCCTACAACCACTTCAAACACACTTGAGCATTCAAATATGTCAAAATGGGTCATAGGGACTCCCTAGGGGTCTTAGTATGCCTTATCACGCATTAGGACACCTAGGAAGTCCCAATGACCCCTATGGACACACTGGAATGATCAAGTGTGTCCTAAGGGGACCTACAAATAGTTCAGACACACTTGGACATTGAAATGTGTCAAAAGGGGTCATGGGGACTTCCTAGGGGTCCTAGTACACCTTATCAAGGGTTAGGATCCCTAGGAAGTCCCCATAACCCCTATGGACATATTGGAATGCTCAAGTGTGTCCTAAGGGGTCCTATGACCACTTCGGACACACTTGAGCATTGAAAGGTGTCAAAAGGGGTCATGGGGACTTTGTATGGGTTAGAGTATGCCTTATCAAGGGTTAGGACCAATAGGAAGTCCCCATGACCCTTGTGGACATAGTGGAATGCTCAAGTGTGTCCTAAGGGGTCCTAGGACCACTTTAGACACACCTGGGCATTTAAATGTCTCAAAAGGGGTCATGGGGACTCTGTAGGGGTCCTAGTACATCTTGTCATGTGTTAGGACCCCTAGAAAGTTCTCATGACCCCTATTGACATAGTGGAATGCTCAAGTCTATCTTGAGGCATCCTAAGACCCCTTCGAACACACTTGAGAATTCAAATGGCTCAAAAGGGGTCATGGGGACTCCCTAGGGGTCCTAGTACACCTTATCATGTGTTAGGACTTGTAGGAAGTCCCCATGACTTCTATGGACACATTGGAATGCTCAAATGTGTCCTAAGGGGTCCTACAACCACTTCAGACACACTTGAGTATTTAAATATGTCAAAAGGGGTAATGGAGAATCTCTAGGGGTCCTAGTATTCCTTATCATTTGTTAGGACCTCTTGGAAGTCCCCATGACCTTTTTTGATTCATTAGAATGCTCAAGTGTGTCTTGAGGGGTCCTAGGACACCTTAAGACACACGTGAGTATTCAATTGTGTCAAAATAGGTCATGGGGACTCCCTAGGGGTCCTAGTATACCTTATCATGTGTTATGACCCCTAGGAAGCCCCCATGAGCCCTTTTCACACATTGGAATGCTCAAGTGTGTCTTAAGGGGTCCTAGGACCCCTTCGAACACACTTGAGCATTCAAATGTGTCAAAAAGGGTCATGTGGACTTCCTAGGGGTACTAGTACACCTTATCACACATTAGGACCCCTAGGAATTCCCTATGCCCCTTATCAACAAATTGGAACACTCAAGTGTGTCCTAAGGGGTCCTACAACCACTTCGAACACACTTGAGTAGTCAAATGTGTCAAAAGTGGTCACGGGGACTTCCTAGGGGTCCTAATAGGACTTATCACATGTTAGGACCCCTAGGATGTCCCCATGACCCCTATGGACACATTGGAATGCTCAAGTGTGTCCTAATGGGTCCTACAACCACTTCCAACATGCTTGAGAATTCAAATGTGTCAAAAGGGGTCATCCAGACTTCATAGGGGTCATAGTATGCTTTATCAAGGGTTAGGACCCCTAAGAAGTCCCCGTGACCCCTCTAGACACATTGCAATGCTCAAGTGTGTCCTAAGGGGTCCTAAGACCACTTCAGACACACTTGGGCATTCAAATGTGTCCAAAGGGGTCATGGGGACTCCCTAGGGGTCCTAGTATGTCTTATCACACATTAGGACCCCTAGAAAGTCCCCATGACCCCTGTTGACACATTGAAATGCTCAAGTGTGTCTTGAGGGGTTCTAGGACCCCTCAAGACACACTTGAGCATTCAAATGTGTTAAAAGGGGTCATGGGGACTCCCTAGGGGTCCTAGTACACCATATCATGCATTAGGACCCCGAGGAATTCCCCATGACCCCTATGGACACATTAGAATACTCAAATGTGTCCTAAGAGGTCGTACGACCACTTAGGACACACTTGAGCATTCAAATGTGTCAAAAGGGGTCATGGGGAGTACCTAGGGGTCCTAGTATGCCTTATCACATGTTAGGACCCCTAAGAAGTCCTCATGACCCCTTTTGACACATAGTAATGCTCAAGTGTGTGTTGAGGGTTCCTAGGACCCCTTCGGACACACTTGAGCATTCAAATGTGTTAAAATAGGTCATGGGGACTGCCTAGGGGCCCTAGTATGCCTTATCACATGTTAGGACCCCTACGAAGTCCCCGTGACCCCTTTTGACACATTGGAATGCTCACGTGTGTCTTAAGGGGTCCTAGGACCCCTTTGGACACACTTGAGCATTCAAATGTGTCAAGAGGGGTCATGTGGATCACATGTTAGGATCCCTAGGAAGTCTCCATGACCCCTATGGTCACATTGGAATACTCAAGTGTGTATTAAGGGGTCCCAAGACCCCTTCGGACACACTTGAGCATTCAAATGTGTCAAAAGGGTTCATGGGACTCCGTAGAGGTCTTAGTACATGTTATCACATGTTAGGATCCCTAGGAAGTCCTCAGGACTCCTATGGACACATTGGAACATTCAAGTGTGTCCTAAGGGGTCCTACGACCGCTTTGGACACACTTGAGCATTCAAATGTATCAAAAGGGGTCATGGGGACTTCCTAGGGGTCCTAATATGTCTTATCATGTGTTAGGATCCCTAGGAAGTCACGATGACCCATTTTGACACATTTGAATGCTCAAGTGTGTCCGAAGTGGTTGTAGGACCCTTTAGGACACACTTGAGCATTCAAATGTGTCCACAAGGTTCACGAGGACTTCGTTGGGGTCTTAACCCTTAATAAGGCATAATAGGACCCCTATGGAGTCCCCATGACCCCTTTTGACACATTTGAATGCTGAAGTGTGTCTAGAGTGGTCGTAGGACCCCTTAGGACACACTTGAGCATTCCAATGTGTCCTTCTCTCTCCTTCTCCCTCTCACCCTCTCTCTCTCTCTCACTCTCCCTCTCTCCCTCTCTCTCTCTCTAACTCCAGTGAACTATTCTTCAAAGCCTCCCTTTCTGCGTAGGTAGGGTTTATGGAACCTATAAAAGGCACAAGTATGCCCCTACAGGGATTCATGCTCATGCTTGAAATCATATTATTCTCATGCATTACTTCATTAATGTTTTCTATAGGAGGAAGATTATAATTTCCATATTTTTGCAAGCCCTAAAATATTTTTGCCATTATCACTCTCTACCTCTGCTCTCTCAATTTAGTTCTCTCCCTCTCCGTTGCACTCAGCTTAGCCATCCTCATCTACTCTTTAACAAAGATTCTCAAAAGTGGTCATGGGGACTTCCTAGGGGTCCTAGTATGCCTTATCAAGTGTTAGGACCCCCAGGAAGTCCCCATGACCCCTATTGACATGTTGGAATGTTCAAGTGTGTCCTAAGAGGTCCTACAACCACTTCAAACACACTTGGGCATTCAAATGTGTCAAATGGGGTCATGGGGACTTCTAGGGGTCCTAACACTTGATAAGGAATACTCAGACCCCTAGGAAGTCCCCATGACCCCTTTTGACACATTTGAATGCCCAAGTGTTTCCAAAGGGGTTGTAGGACCCCTTAGGATAGACTTGAGCATTCCAATGTGTTCATAGGGGTTGCGAGGACTTTATAGGGGTTCTAACACTTGTTAAGGTGTACTAGGACCCCTAGGAAGTCCCCCTGACCCCTTTGAAAACATTTGAATGCCCAAATGTGTCTGAAGGGGTTGTAGGACCCCTTAGGACACACTTGACCATTCCAATGTGTCCACATGGGTCATGGGGACTTCCTAAGGGTGACGGGGACTTCCTTATAGGACAGATGATGACATCTACTTATTCAGTATAGTCAGACCGCCAAAATTACAAGGGGTCCTAGTATGCCTTATCAAATACATTATATATATATATAATATGCATTATATATATTATATACATTAGTATATATAATATATTATATATATTATATACATTAGTGTATATATAATATACATTGTATATATATAGCATATGCCTCTTTTATATATATATATATATATATATATATATATATATATATATATATATATATATATATATATATATATATATATATATATATATATATATATATATATATATATATATATATATTATATACATTAGTATATATAAAATATACATTTTATATATTGTATACCCCATTTTATATGTAAAAGTTCAATTTTTTCATTTGCTCCCGCCCTTTTTTCATCTACCTGGAAATATCAGGTACCCAATTGATAATCAAGTACCTGATATGTAATTGGATACCCAATGTTGGACTAGTAATATTTGACCAAAATATTCCCTATCCCCACAAACCAGAGAAGCATGGGATTTCATACTTTTTTCATGCGTTGCAGACAAAGAAAACATGATTTGGGGCCCATTTTTTTATTTTTGTCAACTTGTGGTCTCACCATGGGAAGTAGTAGTCATCAAAAGGCTAAATGCAAGAGGAAGGTGACAGATGAAGAAATTCAAGCATATAGGGAAAAAGATAAGGAAAATCACCGAAGAAGGAGATAAGGTATGTTAAACATTAATCAAGGTGACCCTGTAAATGTAGTTGTAAGTGAAGAGGATGTTGAATTTGAAAATAATATGGAAATTAATTTTGTGAATAACAATGTATAGAGTGAAGATGAAAATGTAGAGATGGAGAATGAAAATGTAGACTTGGGGAATGAAAACATAGATTTGGGGAATGACAATGAATGGAATGATGATGAAAATGTATAGATGGAGATTGAAAATGTAGACTTGGGGAATGAAAATGTTGCACAAGAACCACATGAACATTACACATCTCCAAATTATATGCAAAATGAAGTCCCTTGCAATAAAGATAATCAATCTTCAAATTTAGGGCTTTCAAGAACACCTAAATGGTTAATTGAAATTGAGGAGAACATTATGAATAATTGGGAAGGAAAGAGGTCACATAGAACCATTAGGTTGTGGGCTTCAAGACTTTATGATCAATTTTTTGAAAATAAGACATTGGTTGAGCAATGTTAAATTTTTGTGCAATTGTTAAAGATGCAAAAGATGAGACCTGTGCTTGTGAAATTGAAGATTCATGTGAACAAGAAAATGGAGAGAAATACCATTTTTGTGAATAATATTTTCAATGCTCTCAATTGCATTGGGAAGACTAGCAAAGAAAAAAAGAAGAGAGTTTCTCAGAGGGTTATTACAATCTCCTTAGTAAGTCATGAGTTGAGAAAGGCTCATTTGATGAGACAAACTTGTGTTGACTTCAATATAGATTGTAAAATTTTGGGTAGAGCACTTGCAAGAAGAGAAAGAATTGATGATTTGCTTCAAATTGATACATGGGATTTTGGTGGGAGACTTCCACATTTCGATAAGAAGCTAACATATGTTATCAAGGATGAAATTCAATAATTTTGGGATGCTAACTCAAGAGTGTCACCAAATGTGAAGGATGCATTGAAGTTGAGAGTTGACAATTGAGACCGCACTCCACATCCTAAACATTATGTGGAGGTAAGTCAAACAATGTTGTATAAAAATTTTTGTGAGACACATCCAACATTGAAAATATCACAAAGGTCTATTGAATCTATGAAGCCATTTTATTGTGTACCCCTTAAGATTCAGAATACATGTTGTTGCAAATATCATGTTGAGTTTTCAATGAATCATGAATTATTATGGTCTGTTCATTCTACTTTTCATACTAATGAAATGCTAGAGGATTGTGGTGCAAGTGGTCTTCCCAAATCATCAAGAGACTTGCTAGATCAATTTTTATGTCATAGAGATGATGGTTGTTTATTTTATAAAAAGGATTTCTTAAACGCCAAGTGCTCAGAATGTGGTCGCTTGTCCAAGTTTAGAACATGTTTTCATGAGGGTTTGGAACACAATTTTGGAAAGACACTCATCCAAAAAAAGGTATATGAAACAATGAAATATACATTGAAGAGTGGAGGTGAAGGCTCTAGATGTGAGTTAATTGCAAAAGAATACAATGTTGTTGATTTTATCTTAGATTTCAAGACAAATGTTTTTTACAAGTATGCAAGGCATAGTCATAGGTCTCAATGGTTGGATCAACAATTCAAGACATGTAAGGACACTTTCCCCATTGGAACTATTATATCCATTGTAGACTTTGCAGAGAACTATACATTGCAGCCCCAAAATGAGACTCAAGCTCAATATTACAATTCCATTCAAGTTGCTATTTTTATACACATCACATATAGACATTCCCCTGATAGCACAATAGATGAGTGAAAGATAATTAGAGAGTACCATTTTTATATGAGTGACGATAGGTCTGACTCTCATGATTTTGTTCAAAATTGTTTCTAGAACTATTTTGACTTCTTGTAGGAAAATGGTATTTCTATGGATAGGCATCTCATTTGGTTGGATAATTACACCGGTTAATTTAAGAATGCTAGAATGTTTTATTGGTTGTGTAGAATGCATGTGGAGAGAGGTGTACCTCATATTTAGAGTTTTTTTGAGTCAGGGCATGGGAAAGGGGAGCATGATAGAGTAGGTGCATGTGTGAAGAGAGCTCTAGTTAAGGAGCAATTGAGGATTTTAGGTGTTGTACTTCTTGATGCTCATTCTATTGTTGATTGGTGTACTTTAGAATTGTCACAGGGGGGGACTCTTGATTCTACAGTGCATAGATTCTTTTGGTTGGTTGAGTAGGAAACTATAGGAGATAGATTGGATTGTCAAACAGTGAAAGACTCTTCAAAAATGCATTCATTCTGAAGCTCCAATAGTAGTACATGGACCATTTGGATATGAGAAATGGCTTGTTTTTGCCCCATGTGTTTTCAGTATGATTGGGATCTTTTTTGGTCAAGTGAGTGGGTGGATACATGGGTTCCATAGTGTCTAACTCCTTTATCTTCGACACTCTCTATAAGAAATGATGACATGGACATGTCAGTTGAGTATGACCATCTTTCAGATCTTTTGAAGCCAGGAGATGTTTTTGCATTGGTTGCACCGCAGGGGAATAATGAGAGGTCAAATTATTGGTTAGCACGTTGTGTATGAGGTAAACAAAAGATTGTACAACTGATGATAGATGGTGATGAGTTCACATATCCTACTAGTTCACTTGTTGTTGCGGGAACATGGCTGCAAACATGCATGATTAGAAAGAATGAAATTCCCACATTTGAAGACTATGATAAGCACAAAACTATTCTCATGTATTCACACCTTGTTATAGCAACAAATGTATTGTTGCCAAAGCATCAAGGAAGACCAAAGACAAAAGAACTTTGGACTATTAGTACTACTAATCATGAAGCACTATTGGAGACCCTAAAGCAAAGAGATGACCCTTCAGGAACACTTGACCAGGTAATAATTTAACTTAGTGCATTGTTTTCTAAGTTTGTTAAGCTTAATTTCAATACATTAATTTCACCTTTCTTAGATTGTATTTTGAGTCAATAAACTTGGTTTTGTATTTGGATTATAACTTGTGCAGAAGCACCTATGAAGATGCCTATGGTCACCATGGATCCAATCAGAGATAGAAGGAAAAAAGGATCCTAAATGGTTATTTGAGATCTTTTGAAGCCTATAATGGCAATTTGTAACAATCAATTTGATTTAAAAGTTAAATGTCCTTGAAGTCTTGATAGGGACTTATGACCAAAATCATGTATGGGTGGCCAATAGTGCCAACAAGGGATCTTACATGTCATTTACTTATGTCATTTGCATGGTTTCAATTCTTACATGTTTGATTGTTGTTTCTAATAATTTAAGGATATTATTTTTTATCATTTCAAACAATCTATAAAAGTTAAACCTCAAACATAATAAGCTTCATAGTTCAAATTTCACAAGCTTAATCATGATTAGTTTCACAGTTCAAATTTCAAACATACCACTAATAGTCATTGCAATGGAATTGGGTCAAGAATAGAAGTGTGCATGCTTTACCATTTGGTTCTTCTCTTATTTCAGAATGAAAACCTAATTGTTTCCACTGTAGACAAGGACATGCTCCCAAGGACTACTTACTCAATCTCTAAAATAATACTGCTTGTAGGTTGCCCAGTGTAACATAATGCATTGTGTGTTTTATGGTCGACAAGTGATGTGCTTTATGAGTTTTCATGGGAGAGGAAAAGGGTTAACATTTTCATTATTAAAAATGGTATGGACTATAAGTTGGTGGTTAACTTTCATGACATTTTAAATGCCAATGAAAACTCCATTCCACCCATGGAGTCATCAGAACACTCATGACCATGCTTGACCTAAGTAACCCCAAGGTGCACTAAGCACGATTGGGCATTCATCTTATGGGGATCATATCTCAGACCTTGTGAGAGGTATAGACAAAATTTCATGTGCTATAGGATCATGTTTTTGAGGTCTACAATAACCTCTCTCGATTTTGGATGATTCAACTTCATTTTCATTTGGCAAGATGATCTCAGTCGATGCCAAAACTTGTAGTGAGGGTCATTTGAAAGTGACTCAACAACATATTTTTCAAACTATCTAACCTGGCATCGAAACATCTACTCCATCAATTCTAGATGGCTGAGTAAATGCTAGTGATAACCCCGTTCCACCCATGGAGTCACTAGAATGCTCACAACCATGCTCGACCCAAGTGACCCCAAGGTGCACTAAGTATGATTGGGCAGTGATTTTCCATGGCTCATATCTCAAACCTCATGAGAGGTATCAACAAACTGTCAGGTGCTACAGGATCATGTTTCTGAGGTCTACAATAAAATCTATCTATTTTGGGTGATTTGACTTCATTTTCATTTGGAAAGGTGATCTCAATTGATGCTAGAACTTGTAGTGAGGGTCAGTTGAAAGTAGCTCAATAGTGTATCTTTCAAACCATCTGACATTACATCAAACTGTCTACTCCACAAGCTCTAATTAGCCAGGTAAAAGCTAGTGACAACACTGTTCCACCAACAGAGTAACCGAAATGCTCATGACCACGCTCAACCCAAGTGACCCCAAGGTGCACTAAGGATGATTGGGCAGTGATCTTCTATGGCTCGTATCTCTGACCTCACAAGAGGTATCAATAAACCATCAGGTGCTACGGGGTCATGTTTCTAAGGTCTACAATAAAATCTCTTGATTTTGGGTGATTCGACTTCATTTTCATTTGGCAAGGTGATCTTAGTCAATGCCAAAACCTACAGTGAGAGTCAGTTGAAAGTGGCTCAATAGTGTATCTTTCAAACTATCTGACATTGCATCAAACCATCTACTCCACAGGCTCCAATTGCCTAGGTAAATGCTAGTGATAACCCCATTCCACCAACAGAGTCACCAAAATGCTCATGACCACACTTGACCCAAGTGACCCTAAGGTGCACTAAGCATGATTGGGAAGTGATCTTTCAGGGATCATATCTCAGACCTCATGAGAGGTATTGACAAATCATCAAGTGCTACAGGATCTTATTTCCAAGGTCTACAATAACCTCTCTTTATTTTGGTTGATTCAAATTTATTTATATTTCACAAGATGATCTCAGTTGATACCAAAACTTACAGTGAGGTTCAATTGAAAGCGGCTTAGCAGTGTATCTTTAAAACCATTCAATATTGCATCAAACCATGTGCTCCATTGACTCTAGTTAGCTGAGTAAATGCTAGTGACAACCCCATTCCTCCCATAGAGTCACCAGAATTCTAGTGAAAACCTCATTCCACCCACAGAGTCACCGGAATGCTCCCGACCATGCTCGACCCAAGTGACCCCAAGGTGCACCAAGCATGGTTGGGCAGTGATGTTCCATTTCTCATATCTTGGACCTCATGAGAGGTATTGAAAAACTATTAGGTGTTATAGGATTGTGTTTCTAAGGTCTACAATAACCTCTCTCAATTTTGGGTGATTCCACTTCATTTGCATTTGGCAAGGTGATCTCAGTCGATGTCAAAACTTACAGTGAGGGTCAGTTGAAAGTGGCTCAACAACATATCTTTCAAACCATCTATTCCATCAGCTTTGGTTGGCTAGGTAAATGCTAGTGAAAACCTCATTCCATCCATGGAGTCACTAGAACGCTTGTGACCACGCTCGACCCAAGTGATCCTAAGGAGCACTAAGCACGATTGGGCAGTGATCTTTCACGGATCATATCTCAGACCTCATGAAAGGTATCAAAAAAATGTTAAGGGATACAGGATCATGTTTCCAACATCTACAATAACCTCTCTCAGTTTTGGGCGATTTGACTTCGTTTGCATTTGGCAAGATGATCTCAATCAATGCCAAAACTTGTAGTGAGGGTCAGTTAAAAGTGGCTCAGCAACATATCTTTCAACCATCTAACCTGGCATTGAACCATCTACTCGATTGGCTTTGGTTGGCTAGGTAAATGCTAGTGACAACCTTGTTCCACCTATGGAGTCACCGGAACACTCGTGACCATGCTCAACCCAAGTGACCCCAAGGTGCACTAAGCATGATTGGACAATGATCTTCCAAGGCTCATATCTTGGACCTCATGAGAGGTATTGAAAAATCATTAGGTGTTAGGGGATCATGTTTCTGAAGTCTACAATAACCTCTCTCAGTTTTGGGTGATTCAACTTCATTTGCATTTGGAAAGACAATCTTAGTCGATCCCAAAACTTCCAGTGATGTTTAGTTTAAAGCGGCTTAGCAACGTATCTTTCAAACCATCTGACATTACATCAAACTATCTACTCCATCGGCTCTAGTTGTTTGGGTAAATGCTAGTGACAACCCCATTCTACCCATGGAGTAACCGAAATGTTCGTGACCACGCTCATCCAAAGTGACCCCAAGGTGCACTAAGCATGATTGGGCAGCGATCTTCTGTGGCTTGTATCTCAGACCTCATGAGAGGTATTGACTAACCATTAGGCTCTACAAGAGTGTGTTTTTCAAGTCTAAAATAGCTTCTCTTAGTTTTGGGCAATTTGAATTCATTTGCATTTGGCAAGGTGATTTTAGTTGATGCCAAAACTTGCAGTGAGGGTTAGTTGAAAGTGGCTTAGTAGTGTATCTTTCAAACCATCTAATATTGCATCAAATATCTACTCCATCAGCTTTGGTTCACTGGGTAAATGCTAGTGACAATCCTATTCCACCCACAGAATCACTGGAACACTCGCAACCATGCTCGACCCAAGTGACTCCAAGGTGCACTAAGCATGATTGGGAAGTGATCTTCTATTGCTCATATCTTGGACCTCATGAGAGATATCAAGAAAATGTTAGGTGCTACAAGATCATGTTTCTAAGGTCTACAATAACCTCTCTCAATTTTTCATGATTTGACTTCATTTGCATTTGGAAAGGCAATCTTAGTCGATGCCAAAACTTGCAGTGAGGGTAAGTTAAAAGTGGCTCAGCAGTGTATCTTTCAAACCATCTGACATTGCATCAAACCATCTACTCCATCAGCTCTGATTGGTTATATAAATTCCAATGACAACCCCATTCAGCCCATAGAGTCATTGGAATGCTCGCGACCACGCTCGACTGAAGTGACTTCAAGGTGCACTAAGCATGATTGGGCATCAATCTTCCAAGGCTTGTATCTTGGACCTCGTGAGAGGTATCAATAAACCATAAGGGGATACAAGATTGTGTTTCTAAGGTCTACAATAACCTATCTTGGTTTTGGGTGATTCAACTTCATTTGCATTTGGCAAGACGGTCTCAATCGATGCCAAAACTTGTAGTGAGGTTCAGTTGAAAGCAGCTCAACAGTGTATCTTTCAAACCGTCTGACATTGAATCGAACTATCTATTCCATTAGGTCCGATTGGATGCATAAATGTTAGTGATAACCCTATTCCAACCACGAAGTCATCGGAACACTCGTGACCACACTTGACCCAAGTGACCCCAAGGTGCACTAAGCACGATTGAGTAGTGATCTTTCGTGGCTCATATCTCAGACCATGTGAGAGGTATTAACAAACCATTGAGTGCTATGGGATCATGTTTATAAGGTCTACAATAACCTCTCTTAGTTTTGGGTGATTCAACTTTATTTGCATTTGGCAAACCGATCTTAGTTGATGCCAAAACTTGTAGTGAGGGTGAGTTGAAAATGGCTCAGCAGCGTATCTTTCAAACCGTCTGACATTGTATCAAAACATCTACTCCATCAAATCTAATTGGCCAAGTAAATGCCAATGACAACCAAATTCTACCCATGGAGTCATTAGAACGCTTGCAACCATGCTCGACCCAAGTGACCCCAAGGTGCACTAAGCATGATTGGGCAGCAATCTTTCGTGGCTTGAATCTCTAACCTTGTGAGAGGTATTGAAAAACCATTAGGGGATATGGGATTATCTTTATGAGGTCTAAAATAACCTCTCTCAGTTTTGGGCGATTCAACTTCATTTGCATTTGGCAAGATGATCTCAGTCGATGCCAAAACTTGCAGTGAGGGTTAGTTGAAAGCAGTTCAGCAGCGTATCTTTCAAACCATCTGACCTAGCATCAAACCATCTACTCCATCAGCTCTAATTGGCTGAGTAAACACTAGTGACAACCCCATTCCACCCACGGAGTCACCGAAACACTCACGACCATGCTCGACCCAAGTGACCCCAAAGTGCACTAAGCATGATTGGGAAATGATCTTCCAGGGCTTGTATCTCAGAGCTCGTGAGAGGTATTGACAAACCATTAGGTGCTACAAGATCATGTTTTCAAGGTCTACAATAACCTC
Source organism: Chamaecyparis obtusa (assembly GCA_027943335.1). Lineage (NCBI taxonomy): Eukaryota > Viridiplantae > Streptophyta > Pinopsida > Cupressales > Cupressaceae > Chamaecyparis > Chamaecyparis obtusa. Next base: position 451,918 of record BSBK01000587.1, read on the forward strand.
TGTCAGTTTTGGGCAATTTGACTTTGTTTGCATTTGACAAGATGATCTCAGTTGATGTGAAAACTTGCAGTGAGTTTCAGTTGAAAGTGGCTCAGCAGCGTATCTTTCAAACCGTCTGACATTGCATCAAACCATCTACTCCATTAGCTCTAGTTGGCAAGGTAAACATGAGTGACAACCCCATTCTACCCATAGAGTCACCGTATCGCTCGTGACCACGCTCGACCCAAGTGACCTCGAGCTGCACTAAGAATGATTGGGAAATGATCTTTCATAGCTCATATCTCAAACCTCGTGAGAGGTATCGACAAACTATCAAGTGCTAAGAGATTGTATTTTTGAGGTCTACAATAATCTCTCTTGATTTTGGGTGATTCGACTTTGTTTTCATTTGGCAAGGCGATCTTAGTCGATGCCAAAACTTGCAGTGAGGGTCAGTTGAAAGTGGCTCAGTAGCATATCTTTCAAATCGTCTGACATTGCATCGAACCATCTACTCCATCTCCAATTAGCTAGGTAAATTCTAGTGACAACCCTGTTCTGCCCATGGAGTCACTGGAACACTCGCGACCAAGCTCGACCCAAGTGACCCCAAGGTGCACTAAGCATGATTGGGTAGCGATCTTCCAGGGATCATTTCTTGGACCTTGTGAGATTTATCGACAAAATGTTAGGTGCTACAAGATCTTGTTTCTAAGGTCTACAATAATCTCTCTTAGTTTTGGGAAATTTGACTTCATTTGCATTTGGCAAGATGATTCAGTTGATGTTAAAACTTGTAGTGAAGTTCGATTGAAAGCAGCTCAGCAACGTATCTTTCAAACTATCTAACATTGCATCAAACCATCTTCTCCATCGGCTCTAGTTGGCTGGGTAAATGATAGTGACAACCCTGTTCCACCCACAGAGTCATCAGAACACTTGTGACCATGCTCGACTGAAGTGACCCCAAGGTGCACTAAGCATGATTGGGCAGTGATCTTCTGTGGCTCATATCTCAGACCTCGTGATAGGTATCAACAAAGTGTTAAGTGCAACAAGATCTTGTTTCTGAGGTCTACAATAACCTCTCTCATTTTTGGGCGATTCGATTTCATTTGCATTTGGCAAGGTGATCTCAGTCAATGCGAAAACTTGTAGTGAGCGTTAGTTGAAAGTGGCTCAACAACGTATCTTTCAAACTATCTGACATTGCATCGAACCATCTACTCCATCATCTCTGGTTAGCTAGGTAAACACCAGTGACAACCCTATTCCACCCACGGAGTCACTGGAACGCTCGACCCAAGTGAACCCAAGGTGCACTAAGCATGATTGGGCAGTGATCTTTCATTGCTCATATCTCAGACCTCACTAGAGGTATCAAAAAATCATTAGGGACTATGGGATTATGTTTTTGAGGTCTACAATAACCTCTCTTAGGTTTGGAAGATTCAACTTCATTTGCATTGTGCAAGATGATCTCAATCAATGTCAAAACTCTTAGTGAGGGTGAGTTGAAAGTGGGTCAATAGTGTATCTTTTAAACCATCTAACCTGGCATCAAACCATCTACTCCATCGACTTCAGTTAGCTGGGTAAACATTAGGGATAACCCCATTCCACCCATGGAGTCATCAAAAAGCTCACGACCATGCTCAACCCAAGTGACCCCAAGGTGCACTAAGCATAATTGGGCAATGATCTTCTGGGGCTGTAATCTCAGACCTCGTGAGAGGTATTGAAAAACCATTAGGTGCTATAGGATCATGTTTCCAAGGTTTTCACTAGCCTCTCTTGATTTTTGGTGATTTGACTTCATTTACATTTGGTAAGATGATCTCAGTCGATCCCAAAACTTGTAGTGAGGTTCAGTTGAGAGCGGCTCAGTAGTGTATCTTTCAAACCATTTGACATTGAATCAAACCATCTACCCCATTAGCTTCAATTAGTTGGGTAAACGCTATTCTAAAACTTGTTCTTCCCATGGAGTCACCAGAACACTCAGGACCACGCGACCAGACTCGACCCAAGTGACCCCAAGGTGCACTAAGCACAATTGGGAAGTGATCTTCTATGGCTAGTATATCAGACCTTGTGAGAGGTATCAAAAAACCATAAAGTGCTACGAGATCATGTTTCTAAGGTCTACAATAAACTCTCTCAGTTTGGGGCAATTCGACTTAGTTTGTATTTGGCAAGGCAATCTCAGTCGATGCCAAAACTTGCAATGAGGGTTAGTTGAAAGTGGCTCAGCAACGTATCTTTCAAACCATCCAACATTGCATCGAACCATTTTCTCCATTAGCTCTAATTGGCTTGGTAAATGCTAGTGACAACTCCGTTCTACCCACAAAGTCACTGGAACACTCGCGACCATGCTCGACCCAAGTGACCCCAAGGTGCACTAAGCACGATTGGGTAGTGATCTTCCCTAGCTCATATCTTGGACATCATAAGAGGTATTGCAAAATCATTGGGTGCTATAGGATTAGGTTTCTGAGGTCTAAAATAACCTCTCTAAGTTTTGGACAATTCAACTTTGTTTGCATTTGGCAAGGCAATCTCAATCGATGCCAAAACTTGTAGTGAGGGTCAGTTGAAACTAGCTCAACAACATATCTTTCAAACTATCCAACATTGCATTGAACCGTCTACTCCATAACCTCTAGTTGGCTAGGTAAACACCAGTGACAACCTTTTTCTACCCATGGAGTCACTGTAATTCTTGCAACCACACTCGACCCAAGTGACCTCAATGTGCACTAACCATAATTGGGTAGTGATCTTTCAGGGCTCATATCTCAGACCTTATGAGAGGTATGAACAAACCATTAGGGGCTACAAGATTTTGTTTCTGAGGTCTACAATAGCCTCTCTCATTTTTGGGTGATTTGACTTCTTTTGCATTTGGCAAGACAATCTCAGTTGATGCAAAAACTTGCAGTGAGTTTTAGTTGAAAGTGGCTCAGCAGTGTATCTTTCAAACCATCTGACATTGTATCAAAATATCTACTCCATTAGCTTTGATTGGCTAGGTAAACACTAGTGACAACCCCATTCCACCCACAGAGTCACCAGAATGCTCGCGACCATGCTCGACCTAAGTGACCCCAAGGTGCACTAAGCATGATTAGGCAGCAATACTTTGTGGCTTGTATCTCAGACCTTGTGAGAGGTATCAACAAACTGTTAGGTGCTAGGGGATCATGTTTCTAAGGTCTAAAATACCCTCTCTCAATTTTGAGAGATTCGACTTCATTTGCATTTGGCAAGGCAATCTCAATCGACGACAAAACTTGTAGTGAGGGTGAGTTGAAAGCGGCTCAGCCGCGTATCTTTCAAACCATCTACTCCATCAGATGTGGCTAGCCAAGTAAATTCTAGTGACAACCACATTCCACCCATGGAGTCACTAGAACACTTGCGACCATGCTTGACCCAAGTGACCCCAAGGTTCACTAAGCACGATTGGGAACTGATCTTCCGTGGCTAGTATATTGGACTTCATGAGAGGTATCAAAAAACTATTAGGTGCTATGAGATCATGTTTCTAATGTCTACAATAACATCTCTTAGTTTGGGGTGATTCAACTTCATTTGTATTTGGCAAGGTAATCTCAGTCGATGCCAAAACTTGTAGTGAGGGTCAGTTGAAAGTGGCTCAGCAGCGTATCTTTCAAACTATCCAACATTGCATCAAACCATTTTCTCGATTGGCTGGATAAACACTAGTGACAACTCCATTCTACCCATAGAGTCACTAGAACGCTTGTGACCACGCTTGACCCAAGTAACCCCAAGGTGCACTAAGCATGATTGGGCAGTGATCTTCCCTGGCTCGTATCTTGGACATCATGAGAGGTATCAAAAAATCATTGGGTGCTACAAGATCATGTTTCTAAGCTCTATAATAACCTCTCTCAGTTTTGGGTGATTCAACTTTGTTTTCATTTGGCAAGGCAATCTCAGTTAATGCCAAAACTTGTAGTGAGGGTCAGTTGAAACTGGCTCAGCAGCGTATCTTTTAAACCATCCAACATTGCATTGAATCATCTACTCTATCACCTCTGGTTGGCCAAGTAAACATCAGTGACAACCTTGTTCTTCCCATGGAGTCACTAGAATGCTCACGACCATGCTCAACCCAAGTGACCTCAACATGCACTAAGCACGATTGGGTAGTGATATTGTGGGGCTCGTATCTTAGACCTTGTGAAAGGTATCAGAAAAACATTAGGGGCTATGTGATTTTGTTTCTAAGGTCTACAATAACCTCTCTCAGTTTTGGGTGATTCGACTTCTTTTGCATTTGGCAAGACGATCTCAATCGATGCAAAAACTTGTAGTGAGTTTTAGTTGAAAGTGGCTCAGCAGTGTATCTTTCAAACCATCTAACATTGTATCGAACTATCTACTCCATTAGCTCTAGTTGGGTGGGTAAACATTAGTGACAACCCCATTCCACCCATGGAGTCACTGGAACACTCGCGACCATGCTCAACCTAAGTGACCCCAAGGTGCACTAAGCACGATTGGGTAGTGATCCTCTGTGGCTCATATCTCAGACCTTGTGAGAGGTATCGACAAACCATTAGGTGCTAGGGGATCATGTTTCTGAGGTCTACAACAACCTCTCTCAATTTTGGGTGATTCAACTTCATTTGCATTTGGCAAGGTGATCTCAGTCAATGAGAAAACTTGTAGTGAGGGTGAGTTGAAAGCGGCTCAACAGTGTATATTTCAAACCATCTACTACATCAGCTATGGTTGGCCAAGTAAATGCAAGTGACAACAACATTCCACCCATGGAGTCACTGGAACACTTGTGACCAGGCTCGACCCAAGTGACCCCAAGGTGCACTAAGCACAATTGGGCAGTGATCTTCTGTGGCTCATATCTATAACCTCGTGAGAGGTATCAACAAACCATTAGGGGATATGGGATCATTTTTACAAGATCTAAAATAACCTCTCTCAATTTTGGGCAATTTGACTTTGTTTGCATTTGGCAAGATGATCTCAGTAGATGCCAAAACTTATAGTGAGGGTTAGTCGAAAGCGGCTTAGTAGTGTATCTTTCAAACTGTCCAACCTAGCATCAAATCATCTACTCTATTGGCTCTGGTTAGCTGGGTAAACACTAGTGCAACCTTATTCCAACCATGGAGTCAGCGGAACACTCGCACCCACACTTGACCCAAGTGACCCCAAGGTGCACTAAGCATGATTGGGTAGCGATATTCTGGGGCTCGTATCTCAGAGCTTGTGAGAGGTATCAACAAACCATTAGGTGTGACGGGATCATGTTTCCAAGGTCTACAATATTCTCTCTCAATTTTTTGCAATTCAACTTCATTTGCATTTGGCAAGACAATCTCAGTCGATGCCAAAACTTGCAGTGAGGTTCAGTTGAAAGTGGCTCAGCAATGTATCTTTCAAACCGTCTGACATTGCATTGAACCATCTACTCTATTAGCTCTAGTTGGCTGGGTAAACACAAGTGAAAACCTTATTCCACCCACGGAGTCACCAGAACACTCACGACCATGCTCAACCCAAGTGACCCTAAGGTGCACTAAGCATGATTGGGCAGTGATCTTATGTGGTTTGTATCTTGGACCTCGTGAGAGGTATTGACAAACCATTAGGTGCTACAAGATCATGTTTCTAAGGTCTACAATAACCTCTCTCAATTTTGGGTGATTCGACTTCATTTGCATTTGGAAAGGTGATCTCAATCAATGCCAAAACTTGTAGTGAGGGTCAGTTGAAAGTGACTCAATAGTGTATCTTTCAAACCATCTGACATTGCATCAAATCATCTACTCCATCAGCTTTGGTTGGCCGGTTAAACACCAGTGACAACCCCATTCTACCCACGGAGTCACTGGAATGCTCATGACCATGCTCGACCCAAGTGACCCTAAGGTCCACTAAACATGATTGGGCAGCGATTTTTTGTGGATTGTATCTTAGACCTCGTGAGAGGTATCGAAAAACCCTAATATGATGAGTTATATACATAGTGAGTATATACATAGTATTGAAACAATGTAGTACTAAGTGGGTCAAGTGAGTATTTATAATGGTATGAAACATAAGGACATAGGAAATCAATAGAAGTTAAACCTCAAACATAATAAGCTCCATGAACATGGTATTCCAGAGTAAAGAAAAATAAATGTAACTTCAGCAAGATATAATTTAAATCATAATGATAATCATAGTCAAGATATAACTTCACCATTCAATTCCATAAACATGAATAATAAATATGTATACAAAAGATGACACAAATATAACATAAAAATGAACATGTTCTATATATATAAAGTATCAAATGTATCAAAAGTATCTCCATATACAAATATGGCATATGCCATTTCAAAATGTCTACAAAATCAATGTTTTAAGGTGTACAATATGGCATATATGCCATCTCAAAATATGCCAAGTGGCATCTCTAAATGACCACAAAACTAAAACTACATCCTATACCGTAGGGGGATCATCAAAATGTAGCCTCTTTGAAGAAGTGTTGGGCTCTGATTCATCCTACATAAAAATTGAGTTCAAACCCAAGTTAGATTTCTTATTTTCTATGATATATATATATATATATATATATATATATATATATATATATATATATATATATATATATATATATATATATATATATATATATATATATATATATATATATATATATATATATATATATATATATATATATATATATATATATATATATATATTTATATATATATAATTCATTATTCAAACACTAATTTAATTAAAATTATTATTGAATACAAATATATGTACCTAGCCTCTTGGTCACCTACCTAAATTAGGTGTCCTAGCATAAGTCATGGGTAGCGAAGGGACCATGCCAACAATACCAACTCTGACCTATAAATATATATTTGCAATAATGAGATTAGTAGAGTGGTGCAAATAGAGTAATAAATCTACAAAATAGGATGACGGCATAACAAAATTACAAATTGATTGAACTAAAATTAAAACTTACATCTAGTGATCCCTCCTCTGGAATAGTGGGCTGGGCCAACAAAGATACGAAAGATTCTCATGGGTCCTCCCTCACACTTGAAGTAACCTATGAGACTAAAAAGATTGTCAATTATATATCAATGTACTTCATCATAACAACCCTGGTTACAAAATAAAAATAACAATATGTAAAAGTCTACGTACATTCAGGCTATCACTCCAAATCGAGATGCCTGTAACCTTACGCTCCCGAACCGGTGACGGGACATCATCAATAGCCACACCCTATACAATAAAGTGCAAGTAAAATATTTATTACTACACATAAGTGGCATACATATGCATGCATAATTAATCTTAAACAATTAATTACCTTTCCTTTGTTGACACCTAATGAAGGAACCCCCTCGTGCCCCCCACTAACATCGGTTGTAGCCTGCAAGAGTACAATAAGATGACAATATATTAGTAAATGTATGAATTTTATTGCTCTAATTGATAGAGATTTAAGCATGTACACCAAATGATATAAAAAAAAACTAATGGGTACATAATTTATAATATACCATATAGTCATCAAGGCCAAATGAAATGGCCAAAAGTGTGGACTCAGCCACCTGTCTCACCTCCTCCTGTGTCATCGACTGAACATAAATGAAAAAAATATATATACATAAGTGCATGCAATCATTAAAACTAATCTAAATAAATAAATTATTTTTAAATTAAATAAGTCACATGACAAATATATTTATAATTTTTACTCTTACTATATCAGCAGGAGTCCATGGCTCTACGTAAACCTCCTGAGCACTCTCATGAGATGTAGATGCTCCATGAGGTGTTGCAGCCTCTATAGTTGCATCTCCTATATCCTCGTCATCAATAACATACTGATATGTATCAGCATCAGTAAGTGGTCCAAGGCACATATTCTTGCATATAATGAAAATATGGGGCTCACATACATGTGAACTCTGACAAGATGTCGATGCGCCAGCATCATCCACACTAGGAGGCAACACTGACCTATTCTACGTGATCAACTGATCACTCAGCAAATGAATGGCCCTAATAGTCTGTGAGGCAGCCTCTACAATGATATTAGGATGCTTCACTTGAGGACGGGGTGCGACATCAGTCAGGGGGACAAAGGTAGTGGCATTTTTGTGCTGGGCAAATGGCCTAGTTTGAGGAGCTCCTCTGCCTACGCCCATGTTGGGCCTCATACTCCAATAATCAACATGGTGACCAAGCACAAACTCAGCATACAATTTTTTTATGAAATAAAATGGGACCTCCAAATTGCTATGGTGTGGTTTATCAAAAACCATCCACCAGTGATCCCAAAAGTGTGTGCACATTGCTTCATTTGTGCACCACTTTATTGATAATTTGGGCTTTTGGGGGTCAACTTGTATTCTAGTTTTAGGATTGACAAAAAGGGTGGCTATATATTCCTTACTTATATTAAGGGTCACAATCCCATCATGGTCAAGCCCGTCATCAAATTGGGCATGTATATCATCATGCCAATGAAGAGCAACATTATGTTGCTACGTTAGTGTGTCAATATTTTCAACAATTGTATTTAGTGTGGCAAGCATGGGACCTAATGTAGGTATATTTTGATATGTGTTTTTGAAACCTCATATTGTTTTCAAATTATCTTGTATCAAATCTTCTAAAGATCGAGGGTTTTGACATGAGGGATTATTTTTGAGATCATTATTTGGTGTGGGAGGGTTATTTTCTTCATTGTTGTCAGCCATGCCTGATTAAAAAAATAAAAAATCTAAATTTCATTCTAATTTCATATATTATTACAAATATAAATGCAAATCCCTATTTCAACAAAAAAACTACATTTAGCATGAAAATCAAATAAAATAATTAAAATATACAAATAATTTACTTACTAAATATGCTGGGGAGTCAAATTTGTTGTTGCCAAAATTAGATACCCGAAAATAAATCATGTATATCATATTTCAAGCCATTTTTCCATGCAAAAATGTGAAAATAAATGAGGAAAAGGGCTCACAGGTTTCAAATTTATGCCATAGGTATCAGGTACTCGATATGGTATCGGGTCCCCGATTAGGCTTGTGCTTTGGTGGTAGGTTTTCCCAGGTGTACTGACACCCACGCCTACTAAAAACTCAACAAGAATTTTCATGCACTTTTGGATGAGGGAAAAGTGAATATTTTTCACATCACCACTTTTTGGCCCCTCATCATCTTGCACATACCCCAATATTACTCTCTTGTTCTACTTTTATTATACGTTTTCTTTTACATTTTTAAATTATAGTATATTATCTTATCTTTTTATAAATTTTATGATATAAAAGTTCTTTTTTCTGTAGGACATTCCAAGCATGCCTTGGATGAATATTTCAAGAATTGATGTAACAGACTTTACTATTGATAATTTTCAACCATGGCATGCCAATGAAGATTGTCCAGAAGGAACAATTCCAGTTAGAAGAACTTCTATAGAAGATTTAATGAGAGTAAAGTCATATCAACATTACGGGAGAAAAGTTGTGCCTAATCCTCATACTGAGGTAATTATATTATATTTATTATTATAATCATGCACCACTAATATTATAGTCAATATTAAGGACATTAGATACTGAGTGATGAAAAAACTATACATATTATATTTGAAAATAATTTTATTGTACCTTCTCTTTCTTTTCATCTTATTATAAATTTAGTAATTACATTTATTTTATTATCAACCTGTTATACACTAATTTTGCACCCTTGTTTCAAGCTCTCTTGGTCTTGATAACTTAGTATAACATGGGAATCATCTCCAGGTGTGGGACCTATGCTAACTGAGATGAGATCTCTAGATTCTAGGCTAGTTCCTCTTGGATAATCACCTTAATTTGCTTCTTGACATGAAAAGTAAATCTTTTGAGGGAAAGGGATAGAAGGAATGCTTGAAAGGGAAAATGCTTGAAAGCAAACTACCTACTAGGTGATACACCAAAATTAGGGTATGAATTGCAGCATAGAGGAATGAAGTCAATGAAGAACTTAGGTCTAGGAGATCAAAACTTCTTAAATAAGCTTACATAAGTGTTTCATAGAGGGGTCTAAACATAAGACACAAACTATGACCTGCAAGCAGACATTCACCTCTGCAACTAGGTGTAGGAATGAGACAAGACTATCAGGGGGCTGAAGTATACCCACAAGAGCATTCACATCAAATCATACACAACAACACAGAATTGTAGAAAAGAAGAGGGATCAGGAACCTTGAATTGTCACTGAATCATGCATAAACTTCAATTCAATAAGAGATACTTCAAACAATGAAAGGATAGGGATAGAGAAAATGTCACAAATACCTTGGAGTTGTTTAAATTATCAATGGGAGATTACAAGAGTAGAAGACCAAAGGGTAGAAGAAATACCATGGATAGCCTTCTGAGAAAGGATTCTTTATTTTTACAATTCCAACCTCTAAGCACTAAGGCTCCAAAAAAGAACTATATACCTCTCACTACATGCAAGTAGGAGTCAAAAACTAACCTAACTAGGGTTACATGGGATTTACAACAATATCAAACCCTAAAGGTACACTAATTACCATCATCAAAAAATTTGAGAACACCGACAATCAGATCAAATCTTCCTTGTGTGCATCCATCTAGTACTGAGTTCACCTATAGACACATCAACCTCGACTCAACTACCCACCTACAACTCAGCCTTTCCATGGAGGAACTAAATCTGATCATTCTTCCCTAGGAATAGTACCATTTAAAAGCTGGCACCAACTCTTTCTAGCATCTCTTGGCATGAAAATGTGGCACAGTACCTTGCAACACTGGCCAATAGTCATCTCCATCACCCTCTCAACCATAACCATCCTGAGAATTTAATTCTTGAGCTAACCGATGTCGTGTATGGCCAAAAGGAGCAAAACCCTAGCAAAACCTTCATAAGAAATTTGAATTTAAATGTTAACGGCTAGCAAGTTAGAAATTAAAACACAACCATCAATGCATAACCTTCCTGGTAGATGAATAGCTATGATACACTGAGAAAAAAACTTCAAAAACCCTTCTGACAAGTGAAAGCCACCGTGGAAGTCAGCAGCCAATCGAAAGTGAGAAAATCAGCACCTCTGACAAACATGAACCCAAGACCCATTGAGATACTCATCGGACAATTGTCGCAAGATCACAAGGGCTTGGAAGATCCCTTGCATTCTAGCAACAATAGTAGATCTTCATCCTACTGACATCTCTATAGACATTTTGACATGGTCCCACTGACACATTCTAGTCATCGCTATGTGGACCAATAAAATGCAAGCACATTAGCAAGAAAGGACCCACCTAACAGAACCTCTACAATAAAGAAAGATCAAGGATCGATGTATAATCTCATGGCTCTGACACAACCCATGAGATCATATGCTAGCCATTGATCTAAAAGGGACATAGTGTGCCAGGCCCTCTCTGACAAACTAAACAAGTCATTACCTTCGGCCAATTAAAAGCCTCCACATAGGATGACGTGGTAGTGGACCTACATAAGGTTTGAAGCACAACATGGAAAGGAAGATCAATGGCTCTCATAATATCACAAGCCTCTGATGGACCCTATGAGATCTTATAATAGCCATCAATCTCTTGAACTAGGACCCTCGCGTGTCTAAGACCACCAAATCAGAAAAAGAATCGTTGAAAGACTTAGAAAACCTGCGAGCAGCCAATAGAATTAAAGCGTACATGGGTATTTGAGGACTTAAGTGACCAAAAAGGTAACGACCAAATAGAATGAAGGCTAGGGTTACTTAGGGTTTATTGGAACAATAGCTATAGTTATGAATTTTTGACTGCAAACCAGGGGACAAAACAAATTGCAGAGGCCAAGAAACCAAACATAAAACCATGAAATTTTAAGGGAAGCTTGGCAGGGTTAAAACAGGGACTCCTGAATGGATTTTAGCCAAATTTGTATAAGACAGGAAAATTAGGGTAACATTTTGGTGATTTCTACTAGATGTCAGCCTACTAGACATTGGATCAGTGGCCTTGACATAGTTCATTCGGCATGGGGTCATACTGAGCACAAAATTCTAATAGAGAGACAAAACTAAACCAAAAGGATGAACTTGTGCATAGGCACTTCTTGAAAAGATGGAAACTAACCTAGAAAATAGGGAAAGAAAATAAGAACATATTTACAAGATTTACAAGGAGGGATTAACCTCAAAATAGGGCTTCAAGTGGAATCCATTCACTGATATAGGCAAGGCATCTCCTTCAAGAGTTGATAGCTGAAAACCATTGGGTCCCTTGCACTCTGTTATAACAAATGGTCCACCCCAGAATGAATCAAATTTTTAATGTCTGCCAGGCCTGGATCTGAACTCATCCCACTTGAGGACCACATCTCCAACCTTGAAATTTTTAGCCTTGGCTCTTTTATCAAAGCTCTTCTTTGTTTGAATCTAATGGAACGCCATGTCCTTCATGGACTTATCTCTGATTTCCTCTAACTCCATCAACTAAGCATATCTGATCTGCAAGGGATCCTCCTCTTCAAATAGGACATATTGGGTAGCTAAGTCCAAGGCTGGTAGTTCAGTTGAAATGGACAACTTAGCCTCTCTGCCATACACTAGCACATAAGGAGAATTCCCAATAATCTTTTTTGGAGTAATTCTGTCTAACCATATGGTAGAATTCAGTTTGGTATGCCAATCCCTTTGGTTGTCTTGCAGAGTCTTCTCGATTATCCTAATCAAATTCTTGTTTGTTGATTTTGCTAAGCCATTTCCCTAAGGGTAGTAATTCAAACTGGTATTCAGATAAATGCCATTTCTAATTGCCCACTCTGAGACTTTGAGGCCTATGAATGCCAATGCATTATCTGATATGATGGAATCAAGAGTGCCAAACCTATGAACTATATCATCATAAAAACATAAGATAGCACTCTCATTTGATTCTTTTAATGCAATTGCTTCTATCCATCTAGTGAAATAATTTTTTGCAGTGATTATCCACTTGTGTCCTACACTAGATGGAGGATTAATCATGCCAATGAAGTCTATACCCCATTTCATGAAAGGTTGCTTTGTTTTGACTAGTTGTAGGGGCAAGGCTGCAAGCCTTTCTTTTCCCACAAACATGGCACATTTGATGCATTTCCTCACATAATCATTGCTATCCTTAAAGATAGATTGCCAATAGTATCCAGCCCTCATGATTTTAAAAGTAGTAGTCCTAGGAGAAAAATGACCTCCAAAAGATCCATCATGAACTTCAAATAGGATGTCTGCTACCTTTTCTAAATCAATGCATCTTAAAAGGACACCATTGTGATACTTTCTAAAAATAACTTCATCTATCAACACAAAAGGAACAAATTGCAATCTATAATATCTTCTTTTTGCTGAATCCAAACTTGCAGGACATTGTCATGTCTTCAAGTAATGAATCATGTTAGGCAACCAACCTGATGCCTCAGCATGTTCTTCTATAGAATGCACCACCAGAGATGCATCTATTTGCTTTGATTTCTTTGAACTTTCATTCCATGCCAAATGTTCACAAAGACCTCTTCCTCTGACCAACTTGGTGGTTTGGATATCAATGTCATATTCCATTACCTTGGTGATCCAACCAGGTCTTTTCTTATTTAGGTCCTTGGAAAGCAAAAATTCTTTGACACTTGGATGAGTAACCTTCAAGTGTACCTTTCTATGAGTCAATAGATATTTAAAAATTTTAAGGCTCTTTACCACAACAAGTACATGTTTCTCTACAAAAGAGTATCTCTGTTCATACTCTTCTAAACCTTTGCTAAAGAAAGCAATGGGTTGCTCCAATCCTTCTGAATTTTCTTGAGTCAACATTGCAGATAGAGCATCATGACCCCCATAAGCATAAAGGATAAAATCCTTACTAAAATTTTGGTTTAATAGGAAAGGAGCTTCTATCAAGGCCTCTTTGATAGCCTAGAAATTGGCTTTCCCTTCTCTAGTGCAGCTAAAAGTTGAACTCTTCTTTAACATGGTTGTCAAAGGCTTTAGTAAATTTGAAATATTAGGTAGGAAACACCTAACAAAATTAATCTTTCCTATGAAGGATTGGAGACCTTTCTTATGATGTGGCAAGGGTAGCTCTAAGATGGCTACAATTCTCTTAGGATCTACTATGATCCCTTCTTTGGATACTACATATCCTAACAATTTTCCTTCATGAACTGCAAACACACATTTCTTGGGATTAAGAGATATCCCAAATTCTCTACATCTTTCAAAAATCTTCCTCAAATGTTTGATATGGTCTGCTGCATGCTTTGAATAGATAGTTATGTCATCTAAATAGACTAGTACAAACTTATACATGAGGCTTTTAAAGGCCATATCCATTGCCTTTTGAAATGTAGCACCTGCATTTGACAAACCAGAGGGCATCTTTTGATAAGCCATGGTTCCACACTTGGTTGTAAATCAAGTCATGTATTGATCCTCTTCATTAACCAGGATTTGATTGTATCTTGAATAGCCATCAAATAATGAAAATCTCTCGAATCCAGAGACACATTGTAAGATTTGTTCCATTGAGGGCAATGGATGGTGGTCCTTTAAGGAGGCCTTGTTAAGATCCCTGAAGTCAACACATAACCTCAACTCCCCATTCTTCTTCCTGACAGGAACAAGGTTAGAAACCCAACTAGTATGTTTGATGGGGTAGATGATACCACTTTCTATCAATTTGAGCACTTCTCTATGCATAAGTGGCTCAAGCTTGGGATTAATAGGCCTTTGCTTTTTCCTTACTAGTTTGGCATTAGGCTCTAATTCAATAGTGTGTTGAGCAAGGGCTGGATCAAAACCTTTAAGGTCTTCATATTGCCATGCAAAAACATCACTAAATTCTTTAAATAACTGGATGTAATCTTGCTTTTCCAATTCAGTGTTTACTTTTCCAAATTGTAATCTCTTACCTGGTTCCAACTCTAATTCAACACAATGTTCCTGTTGGACTACCAAGCTAGCTTTGCTTTTCTTGACTTCATCATCCTTTTTGAAGACAGTCTCTAAAGTGACAAGACCTCTAGGCATCTTATTAGACTTAAGTTGTATCACTTGATCACCATAGCTTTGTGATAGCCTATCTTGATTATGATCTGAAAAAACATCTTCTTCAAACAAGAATTGCAGAATTTGTTCATCATTGTTAAACACCTACCAATTGACATCATTATCAAGAATAGAGGGTCTGACAATCACTTTGGTATGATGTTGGTCTACCTATTTTGAAATGCTATTTGGAATATCATACTGAGATCCAACAACAACTAATCTATCTGCATTTTGGTTGAGCTTCCTAGGGATAGGAACAATATTGAAAGCACAAAAGTCTTTAATTGCATCCCAAAATCTATGTTTGTATGCTTTCAAAGTGTAATTTTTGGTTGCACTTATCCCTCTTACTTGGTTGACAACTAACTCACTATCACCATAAACCTTTAGGGCCTTAAGCCCTCTTTTTCTAGCCCACTCTAGCCCATTCACAAGGCTTTCATACTTTGCAGTGTTGCTAGTGCAGGAGAAACTGAATCTGAAAGTTGTGTAGTACCTTTCTCCTTTTGGAGACACTAGCATAGCACCACCACTAGAACCATGTCTACTTCTATCTCCATAAAAAAATAGTTCCCAAACTTGATTGCTCCGATCCTCTAAATTAGTGTCTTCTTTGAGAAGGCTTGGCTCTATGGACCCACTTTCTTGTATCAAATAACTCTCCAAACCAAAATCCCAAACAAGATTTTCTTGGGCCTCTGAAGCTCTTTCATCTAGAAGAATATTAGGGGTACTTTCTATCTTCATGTCTGCTTCACTAATGGTTTGGAAGTCACTATCATCAAATATAAGGCAGTTTACATTGATGGTATTGGACACATATGGTTCTATATGGTGTGCTGCCAATGGTTCTGACTTAATGGTGACCTTGGTCCCATACCTAGTATGAAATAGCATGTGAGACCAGTCAAAAGATAGGTAGCCTCCTATCTTGGCTGTAAACTCCCTTGACAAACATATGGCAAATAATGCAGGGAGATCTATGATATATATATCAAGGAGGATGGAAAAATTAGGACTAGCATGAAGGATCAAACTGGTATCCTTAGCCACACCTATAGTATTGACTGAGGATCCATCAAGTTGTGTAACCTTCTTTTGAAAGGGTTCATATTTTAGTCCTAATTGGTCAGCTACCTTCTTGGGCATTACAATGCTGGTAGCTCCACTATCTACCATACAATTATGTACTAAAGATTTTCCAATGATTAAAGATGCATAAAAGGGAGGTGGCTTTGAGTTCCTACCTTGCATGGTATTGGCTTTGGAGTTGCTACTTGGAGCCTCCTTTTCTTTATTAGTGTTAACCAACACTAGCTTTGCAACTTCTTTTGTAGGTTGAGGAGTTGTTGCCTCAGTTATGGCCTCCTTCAAGATTTCAGACTACCCCGAAATAGCCAGAGAGTCCCACATAGACATGGTGACATTCACCTTCTTCATGTTGTCTATGATATTGAAAGGTGTCATGGTGTGCACCCTCTATTGTACTTTCACTATGATGGGCTCCACCTTTTTTGGAATTTGGCCTTCTTTGCTTGTGATGACAGGAACCTCCTTAGGTGTAATGGGATTAGCTTGTTGCAGCGGCTTTGCAGATTTAGTGGCTTTGGCATTGGAATCTGCTCTCTCCATGTCTTGAGCTCTCCTTTTTGCTCTTGTATAGGAAACAAAAGCAACTTCATCATTGACTCCATTGAAGTCTGGTTGCTCCAAATTGAAAAGAGTAGTCTCATTTTCTTGTGATTCTTATTGAGGAACTGACTCACTAGATGAAGCCTCTGATTGAGCTTGTGAGGCATTTTGAACCATTAGAGCTTGGTTCATCCATCCATTTGAACAGGTAGCCTAATTATGAGGTTGATTACAAGGAAAACACCATTCATAATCCATAGCCATATTATTTTGACCAGGGACCATATCCCTCACTGGATTTGTAGAATTGAGAGGTGCAGGGTTATATGATTGAAATGGTCTTTGATTGAAACTTTATCTTTGTCCTTGATAGCCTCCTTGGTATGGTGGCCTATTTTATTGGTAAGGATGTCCTTGATTTTGATATTGTTGATTAGGACCTTGGCCTTGTGACTGAAAGGGTGGTCTAATTCCTTAACCTTGTTTCTTTAGATTTGTAATTTCTTTAGTCAAAGTTTGCAGCAAGTTTGTCATTTCTTGCTTACTGCTTTCTTGACTATTCTTCATCTCTTGCAGCTCTTGAGAGAAACTTGTTGTTAGCTCTTGACCACTGGTACTAGCCTGAGGTGCCAATATGGTGAGAATACAGGTAAATGGGGGTACTTGTGTAGGTGCAATGGGTTGAAGGCTAAGGAAAATGCGCATGGGTAACCTTCTAGCTATCATGCCTACCTAGATTAAACAATTTTCAGCCTTGACAGCTAGGTCAAAAGGTTGGGGTAGAGAAGTACCACCCATAGACTAGATCATGAAAAAAATTTGGCCATTCAGACTTTGCAAATAATATAGGAAAGCATGGTCAACTAATGGCCTTATTGAGGCTGGAATTATATTCCATGTCTTGAGGAATCTACTGTTGTAATCTGTCATTTGCTCTTGAGGGTCTCTTTTTATGGTTGTCAAATGTTCAACCAGAGACAAGTTATCTCATTTATCCTCAAAATGCCTACTTAGTGCATCTCCTAATCCATCCCATGAATAAATAGAACCAATAGTTAGAGTTCTAAACCATTCAAGAGCCTTACCTTTTAGAGAGGCTGCTAATAATTTTGTGGCCACATCTTCTTGAGTAATATTGTGTATGTTGTAGATGGTGGTCACATCTCTTATGTGCTCAAAAGCTGTAGTCTACCCTTCACCTGTGAAATTAGGTACACTCTTTAGTGCCACCAAGGGCACATCATGATGTATAGAAAAAGTCAATGGACTCCCCTGGTTGAAAGGTGTAAAGGAAATCTGCCTAGCCATTGTAAGAGCTATGATTTGAAGATTGACAACTATGTGAGTTGTATTTGTTGTTAGATTTGAATCTTCTTCTAGATCTCTGGTTAGAGATCTGCCTCTTCTTTTGAGATGAAAGGGAAAAGGTCTCCTTTTTGAAGAATCAAGAGGTGTAGATTGAACTCTCCTTGCAGGGGATGTTCTCTGAGTTGTTCTACCTTTGTGACTTCATTTTGAGGGAAACTTTGCAAATTTAGTAGGCTTTGAGCTCCTAGTCTCAATCTTTCTCATAAACGTTGAACAAGCTCGGCCTAAATCCTTACACCAATGGAGTTGCTAGATATACTTGATAGAACAACTTCTAAAAGTCTATATTATGCAATCTATATATCAGAGATAGCATAACTTTGAACATGAATATTCTCTTACTGGTCCCATTGGGTGTGATAGAATTGTTATACACTAAGTTTGCACCCTTGTTTCAAGCTCTCTTGGTCTTGATAACTTAGTATAACATGGGAATCATCTCTAGGTGTGGGACCTATGCTAAATGAGATGAGACCTCTAGATTCTAGGCTGGTTCGACTTGGATAATCACCTTAATTTGCTTCCTGACATGAAAAGTAAATCTTTTGAGGGAAAGGGATAGAAGGAATGCTTGAAAGGGAAAATGCTTGAAAGCAAACTACCTACTAGGTGATACACTAAAATTAGGGTATGAATTGCAGCATAGAGGAATGAAGTCAATGAAGAACTTAGGTATAGGAGATCACAACTTCTTAAATAGGCTTGCATAAGTGTTTCATAGAGGGGTCTGAACATAAGACACAAACTATGACCTGCAAGCAGACATTCACCTCTACAACTAGGTGTAGGAATGAGACAAGACTTTCAGGGGGCTGAAGTATACCCACAAGAGCATTCACATCAAATCATACACAAAAACACATAGAATTGAAGAAAAGAAGAGGGATTAAGAACCCTGAATTGTCACTGAATCATGCATAAATTTCAATTCAATAAGAGATACTTCAAACAATGAAAGGATATGGATAGAGAAAATGTCACAAATACCTTGGAGTTGTTTAAATCATCAATGGGAGATTACAAGATTAAAAGACTAGAGGGTAGAAGAAATACCATGGATAGCCTTCTGAGAAAGGATTCTTTATTTTTACAATTCCAACCTCTAAGCACTAAGGTTCCAAAAAAGAACTATATACCTCTCACTGCATGCAGGTAGGAGTCAAAAACTAACCTAACTAGGGTTACATGGGATTTACAACAATATCAAACCCTAAAGGTACACTAATTACCATCATCAAAAAATTTGAGAACACCGGCAATCAGATCAAATCTTCCTTGTGTGCATCCATCTGGTACTGAGCTCACCTATAGACACATCAACCTTGACTCAACTACTCACCTACAACTCAACCTTGCCATGAAGGAACTAAATCTGATCATTCTTCCCTGGGAACAATACCGTTTAAAAGCTAGTGCCAACTCTTTCTAGCGTCTCCTAGCATGAAAACATGGCACAATACCCTACAATGCCAGCCAATAGTCATCTCCATCACCCTCTCAACCATGAGCATCTTGAGAATTTAATTCTTGAGCTAACCAACGTTGTGCATGGCTGAAAAGAGCAAAACCCTAGCAAAACCTTCGCAGGAAATTTGAATTTAAATGTTAACGGCTAGCAGGTTAGAAATTAAAACACAACCATTGATGTATAACCTTCTCGACAGATGAACGGCCATGATACATTGAGAAAAAAACTTCAAAAAACCTTCTGACAAGTCAAAGCCACCATGGAAGTCAGTAGCCAATCGAAAGTGAGCAAATTAGCACCTCTGACAAACACAGACCCACGACCCACTGAGATACTCATCGGACAGTTGTCGCAAGATCACAAGGGCTTGGAAGATCCCTTGCAGTCTAGTGACAACTGTAGATCTTCATCCTATTGACATCTCTGCAGACATTCTGACACAGTCCCACTGACACATTCCAGTCATCACTATGTGGACCAATAAAATGTGAGCACATCAGCAAGAAAGGACCCAACTGATAGAACCTCTACAATAAAGCAAGATCAATGATCGACATATAATCTCATGGATCTGACACAACCCATGAGATTACATGCCAGCTATTGATCTAAAAGGGACACAATGTGCCAGGCCCACTCTGACAAACTGAACAAGTCATTACCTTCAGCCAATGACAAGCCTCCACATAGGACAGCGTGGCAGTGGACCTACACAAGGTTTGAAGCGCAACATGGAAAGGAAGATCGACAGCTATCGTAAGATCACAAGCCTCTGATAGACCCTATGAGATCTTACGACAACCATCAATCTCTCAAACTAGGACCCTCACAAGTTTGAGACCATTGAATCAAAAAAGTAACCGTCGGAAGACTTAGAAAACCTGCGACCAGCCAATAGAATTAAAGTGCACATGGGTATTTGAGGACTTAAGTGACCAAAAAGGTAATGACCAAATAGAATGAAGGGTAGGGTTACTTAGGGTTTATTGGCACAAAGGCTATATTTATGAATTTTTGACTATAGACCAGGGGACAAAACAAATTGTAGAGGCTAGGAAACCAGACATAAAACCATGAAATTTTCAGGGAAGCTTGGCAGGGTTAAAACATGGACTCCTGAGTGGATTTTAGCCAAATTTGTATAAGATAGGAAAATTAGGGTAACACAACTCAATAATTATTAAGCTGATAGGCTTTATGTGGGAGGTTTGCTCCTGTAAAATAGCATTTCTTCTCAGATAATTGTCAGCCCTAAATGGGAAAATAAATTCTAACTATTTTGACCTCTTTTCCTTCTTCATTTCTCACTGTTCCCTTCCACCCCCCTAAAATGGCTCCTTCACTCTTGTTTTTGCCGCTATCTACAGATTTCATCAGAATTAGCCATATTTAGATGTTCCCTCGTCCATCACCCTTGCTATCTGTTACCTTTCCTTTCAACTTTATTTTGTCCTCCTTTATCCTCATTTTTTTTAGCTTGCCCTTTTCGTAATATCTATTTTTTATGTTCATCTATTATTTATCTTCCACCCTAACATTCTATATATAGAGGAATTACAACAGTCAATTTTGCAAATATTTTCAAAAGAGATGAAATAATTTTAAGGTAAGCCCATTTATTACATTATTCTAATTATGCTTTTGTTTATCAAACATTTTTCATTTTTTTTTCTGGTATGCCCATATTCCATTCTTCTGATTAGGTTTGATTCTTCTATTTAGGTTATTTGTTTATTGCACGAGTTTTCACTTTAAATTAAAATCATATAAACTCCAACGAGGTCTGAATCATTCCCCACTGTCATGGCCCCACCATTTTCTCTCACTTTCCCCAAGGCCCCCTCAATTTTGAATCTCTCAAGCGCTCTTCCTATTCATCTCTGCAATAAATGCATTTTCAAAATTGATCAGAGTGCATCTTTCTTTCCCTAGGTCTGCAGTTTGAATCATGTTGCTTAGCATTTTTATAAGAAATGGTCCTATTTTAGGGTTTAATTTGTAATAAGCAATGGTCTAGGTAGGGTTTTATCTATAATAAGAAATGGTCTTCCTAGGGTTTGATTTTTCACAAGAAACGGTGTAGTTAGGATTTCATTTGTAGCTTGCTTGGATGGGAATAACTTCTTGTATCCACCACAAATGAATCTTAGGCATGATTCCCCTGATCAATTGACCCAATGAGGGTTTGGACCAAGCCTATAGATTTGTCACCTCCAAGAAGGCACCAAAAGAATGTTGGCTTGTCAGATTCATTTCCACAATCAAAGACATTTTATTAGAGTCATATTGTTGGAGTGAACTACAAAATGTCCCAAAACTTAAGAGTTACTTCTTATTAGAGTTACATTTTTCTTGTGGAAATGAATCTGAAATGAAAATGTTCTCTGTTGTGTTTTTTCATTTTGAGATGATGTTTTTTTCTTTACAAGAGTGATTTTGATCTTCTCTATTAAGATTGCCCATTCTATTATTTTTGATATTTTATGATTCCTAGAATGTAAAGTTTGTGGTACCAGAAAGAACACTTCAAAACTAAAAATCAACTAATTTGCAAACTATTTCACCCACACTACATAATCTTTCGGATCTTTAAAAGTTTCAAAATATATGATGTCTTATTTTGTATACTACAATATAAAATTGCACAATTCATTGTAGTATAGTGGTGAGTGCCAATTCAAATTTTTATTTCTGTAACGAAACAATATTTTTATGAGGGTGCAATATACTGAGACACTGAATCAATATTGCATCATGAATCACTATTTCTAGCTTCTAAACTTAGATTTTGTTTTCCTAAGTTCAGATCTTAATCTGATTCACAAAAATGTTGTCTCTATTTTTGAAGGGTCTCATTCTCTTCTTTTAATTTGAGAGAAGCCATCTGCAATAAACTCAAACTTAGCCTAGCATTTGAGCCCTGAGCCTCATGGTCTACAAAATTCAATGTCACACAATATTGTGTATTATTTGTGATTTTTTATAATTCCCAGAATATAATTCCCATATTGTGTAATTAAACAACATAATTTGTCCACCCTTAACTATTTTGTAGTTTTTAATGGAAGTATATTGCTAAAACTATGCATGTTGTTGGCTCTTGGGAAGGGTAATCCATTATGTTTTCTCTTTGCACATTTTTAGCTTTCAAGGGATTTGTATTATGTTATTTTATTTGCATTATATTTTCTCTCTGAAAAATAAGAGATTTTACAATGTAATTCTCCATTAAGCATACTCTACTGATAGTCCAATATCTTCTTTCTAAACCAATTCACATTATGGATGAACTATATAATGATAAGAAGGCATGACATTTCATATAATTGGCTTCATGATTCATAAAAGGGACTTTTGATTATAGATTAGCATAGTTAATTTTTTCTTAACTAAAGGCAGTCTAATCTTATACTTAATCTTACAATTGTCTTGTAAAAAAATCTTTGTTTGCATCTGTTCAGATTTACAACTAATCTTCAATGTTTTTTTACTTGCTAGTGTTTTTTTGTACTATAGTTTTAACACATTTGTCAGTTGTTTGGACAAATTTCACTTTGTTTATTTCATGTTTGGAAGGCATATTTCATGCTGCTAGGGCATTTTACTCTTGCCTCTTCCTACACTAGATTATATCTACATTTTACCATATTTCATAGTGTAGCTTAGGTGTCAAAATTAATTCAATGGGAAGGAGGTTCAAATAGTAAAAAGTATAGTTTTATTATACGTTGAATGGTATTTAAGTTTTAGAAGGGGGGAAATTTATAAAGAATAATGCCTACATATCATTGTTGATAAACATAGACCAAAATTATGAATATGCCTCTCATACTTCAAATTAACACTAGAAAATCTATTAGATTTGAACAAGGGTTGCTTGAACTGATAAAACTGCACTCAAATGTGGCTTGCAAGGATTATTAATAGAAGTTGTGTAGTCACTAGAAATAATAAAATAGAGACCAAAAATTGAATAAAATGACCAAAATCTAAGCTGCAAAGTGTGATAATAGAAATAAGAAGAAAATTCATCTTGTAAGGATGGTGAATGGACTGTAAATAGGAAAATATAATAAATGCTAGGTTTTCACAGTCTATGAAACCAAGAAAAAGTTACCAATGATTAAAATACATGGACCTTCTAGAAATCATAACTACACATATTTAACTTCCTTATCTCAAATTTGTAGATGTGTGATCTGAATTATGTACTTTGTCTTTGTTGAAACTAAACTGAATACTAGACATATTTAACTTCCTTATCTCAAATTTGTAGATGTGTAATCTGAATTATGTAGTTTCTCTTTGTTGAAACTAAACTAAATACTAGAATAAATTGAATACTCAGATTGTAAATGGATTTTGTAAGAGTACTTGTAATAGCTTGTTAGATTGATTTAACAAAAAAATCTTGGAGTACTTATTATAGCTTGTTAGATTGCTTTAACCAAAGTACACATGTTTTTTTTCCTGTCATTTTATTATATTTTATATACATTCCCTGATTTAATTTGCATCTGATTTTAAATTATTTCATTTCAAAAAAATGTTGTACCATTTACTCTTTTTTCCACTCTACAAGACACTAGGTCAAACACAATGGCATCTCCAGATTATCAACATGGGGGAAATAGCAGCGCATCTCCAGAAAATCAGCAAGGAATAAACACCATTGTGGTAGGTGTTATACACTAAGTTTGCACCTTTGTCTCAAGCTCTCATAGTCTTGATAACCTAGTATAACATGGGAATCATCTCCAGGTGTGGGACCTATGCTAATTCAGATGAGACCTCCAGGTTCTAGGCTAGTTCCTCTTGGATAATCACCTTAATTTTCTTCTAGACAAAAAAGTAAACTTTCGAGGGAAAGGGATAGAAAGAATGCTTGAAAGGGAAATGACTGAAAGCAAACTACCTACTAGGTGATACACTAAAATTAGGGTTTGGATTCTAGTATAGAGGAATGGAGTCAATGAAAGACTTGGGTCTAGTAGGTCACAACTTACTGAATAGGCTTGCATAAGTATTTCATAGAAGGGTCTGAACATAAGACACAATTTATGACCTGCAAGTAGACATTCACTTCTGCAACTCAGTGTAGGATTGAGACAAGATTGTTATGGGGCTGAAGTATACCCACAAAAGCATCTAAATCACATCAAACACAATAAAACATAAAATTGTAGAAAGTAAGAGGGATCAAGAACCCTAAGTTGTCATTGAAAACATACATATACTTTGATTCAATAAGAGAAGACCCAAACAAGGAAGCATAGGGACATGAAGTATTGTCATGAAATACCTCTGCAATATCTGAATCATCAATGGGAGAAATACAACTGTAGAAGCCAGAGGGTAGAAAAAATGCCACAGATAACTCTCAAGAAAGGTGAATTTCTTTTTTACAATTGTCCAACTCTGAGCTTCTAAAAGCTCCAAAACAATATATACATACTCAACTGCACACAGGCAGGAGTCAAAAACCTAACTAGGGTTAGAGAATTTTGCATTAGAATAATGATAAACCCTAGTTCGATCAAGTCTGATCATAAAAATATCTCTGCAACATCATGGCTAATCAAATACTTGTTTTCATGCCCATTCTGTACTACATCAACCTGCGGACACAACCACCTTGATCCATCTACCCACATGCAACTCCACTAAGCCATGAATGCATCCAATTTGATCTTATAGATATTTGGGTTTAAAATGATTAACTCTGCAAGGTGGTGCTAAGCTCATTAAAGATTCAACATGACACGGTACTCTATGAAATTCATGGTGCTGACGATCAAATTGTCTATTATCATCTTTCCAACCATCCCTGACCGTCCATGAATAACCTTCCCGATAGATGAACGGCCCAGATGCACCTTCTAAAATAGTTTAAAACCTTTCTGACAAGTCAAACACCACCATGGAAGTCAGCAACCAATCACAAGTGAGCAAGTCAGTGTCTCTAACAGACACGGACCCATGATCTTGAGAAGCACCATTAGACGGTTGTCACTATACTATTGAGATTAATGATCAAGCGCTTTGGATCCGTGGTATAATGATAGCCATGAGATTTGATCATGTTTTAACCCCTTTAGAAACCTTGGACCCCACAAGCACACTGACATCAGCCACATTGCATTTTTCTATTCACCCTGACCACCTCATCAACAAACACCTTGGCACTTCTCTAACATCAGACCCACTAAGAATAAGATTTCAATTGGATGGCTAGTCACATGATCGCATGAGCTCAAGAGATTCCATGAAATCATGTGACCACCATAGATCTTCCTCTTTTGACACATTAGATCCACCCACAAAAGCCTCATCATCACTTGGCAACCAATTAGAACACAGAAAATCAGCACACTTGGCAACACG
Source organism: Chamaecyparis obtusa (assembly GCA_027943335.1). NCBI lineage: Eukaryota > Viridiplantae > Streptophyta > Pinopsida > Cupressales > Cupressaceae > Chamaecyparis > Chamaecyparis obtusa. The sequence goes on from BSBK01000587.1 coordinate 477,903, forward strand.
GTCCCACACACTTCCTCTTAACACTTGGCAAAATCAACGGTTAGTTGCATGGTCACATACTCTCATGAGATTCATTGTGACCACATGACCACTATCAATTTTAGTTCTTCTGACACATCTGCAGATACTCGGCCCCACTGACAACCTTCCACCTCATTACCTCTAGCCAATCACAAGCTACCAAATGGAATACGTGGCACCAGACCCACTGCCATCTATCTCTAACATAGGACCCACTGACACACTACAGGCAATGAAGAAGGATCTACGACTACCGCTATACCGTGATGATAAAACATGTGCATCTTGGATTGTCGATATAATGACAGCCACATGATCAAACTGAAACTTAACCTGCCGAAGAAGACGGCCCCACTAACAAGTTGCCAAATCAAACACCGCTGATGAATTAGGAACTGCCAAATAAGATGAGGTGGCACCGGTCCCACTAACACACTGCATGGCTAGAGGAAAAGTAAGATTGACGGTAGTTGCTATATCGTGATCATAAGATGCGCGCGTCTTTGGCTTGTGGGATAGTGAAGACCGTCAGATGAAACCGACACTTATCCTCAGGGAAAAATACTTATGCGCTGAGACTTAGGAAAAATTAAACCACCAGACTTAGGAGATATTTTGCACACATGCAAATTGGAATGACTTAAGTTGCCGAAAAAGGGTAACATGAAAATATAACAAGGCTTAGGGTTTAGGTAACGGCTAGTTTTTTCAAACTTTTCAACTGCAGACCAGGGAGTAAAATAAATTGCAGAGGCCAAAGAATAGGGTATAAACTCATGAAAATTTTAGGGATGGTAGACATGGTAAAAATAGAGGCCCTTGATTAGGTTTTAGCCAAATTTGTATGCATAGGAAAATTTGGGCAACATTTTGGTAATTTCTGCTAGATGTCAGCTTGCTAGACATAGAAACCAGTGGCCTTGATGCAATCCATTGGGCATGGGGTCATTTTAGAAAAACAAAAACTCCTTTCTCCTAACAGAGAGACAAAAACTAGAACTATGCTCAAGCATTTGTTGGAAAATAGGAAGAGCTATCCTAGAAAATTGAAGAAAAAGAGGAAAAACTAACCTAACCTAAACTAACCAATACAGAAAATTGGTTAAACAAAACCATTCACTGGTTGTGAAAAATAGCTACCTTTCCTCATTAGGATATTTTTCATTGAGTGCACAAGGATAGTTTTTTGGATATGAGGCACATAAAAATCTATCAAATGATGATGAACTACCTCTGCCAAAATAAGATCAAGTTTACCTTCCTCTAATTGATCATATGGAGGGGCCTTGGTAAACTCATTCTGTGCCAAGTATCTGATGGGACAGCCTCTTGAAAGTCTAAAGGTAGGACTCTCTTTGATGGCCACTTCTTTATCTTCATGGTTGCCCTCCATCATGGATAGCCATGTCAACTCATCCTCCATGGATAGAGAACTATCATCCTCCTCTTTTAAACAAGCCAAGAGCTCATCAAAGTTGTCAATATCCTGAAGATCCCCAGGAATTACTAGCTCTTTACAATCAGGCTCCAAACACAAGCCTCCTATGATGTGCTCCAAATAATCCTCCCCAAGGCTTTGGTTATCCTCTACACATTCGAAAGTCTCCTCCTCAAAGATGAGATCAAGCTCATGAATCAGCATATCCTCAAGATCAATCTCTTCTAGCTGCTACAACTTCACAGGGGTGGCTATGATCGTATCTTTATTATCCTACTCAATAAAACTAGGCAGCTTATCAAATAAAAGCATGACATCTTCTTCTATATCAACCTCTTGCTGATGGTGGACCTTTTGTTCTGATTGACCTTCAGCCATAGGTATTGGCATGGTCTCTTCTTCATTATCAGTAAAGAGGGGAAGCTCATTCAACAAACCAACCAAGAGCTCAAGCTAGGCATAAAACTCCATCTCCTCACCCTACTGCTCCAATTCACCATAGTCATCACCCCGCACTGATACCTTAGACTTTCTCCCCTCCTCTTCAAATGAAAGCCCATTTGCCACAGGTCCTTGCCCAGACACTAGACTAGTATCTTTGAAAAGATCTGGCATCTGACAGCCAGGAGGTAGAGTACATTGAGATATCCATAATACTTCATCATCCTGAGAGACCAGAGGGGCCTCTCGGGATAAAAAAATTTCTTGAATAGGTTGTTCTTGTAGAGTGGTAGGTTGCATCTCAAGTATAGGCTCTTGGAAGGAATTTTGTGCCTTAAAACTTGGGATATGAAATTGAGAGGGCTCACAGGGAGGCATAGAAGGCATACATGTCTTGAAGCTTGGAAAAGAAAGCTTTGTAGGCTCTCTATGTGTAGGCTCTTGAGGCAAATGGGCCCTCCAACTTGGAATTTTAGGCCTAGGAGTCTCTTGTTGAGAAATTTGTGATCTCAACCTTGTTGTCTCAATGTCAGCTCGGTGTTTGATCTCTTCTTGGAATTTTTTTATTTGTTTCTCATCAACAAGAGTCTCTGCCACTTGGTGGGGAACTATCTCTTGCTCATAGCCTTGAGCCTCTATCTCTTATTGCTCTCTGATCTCAAACACTTGCTTAATCAAATCAAACAATAGATTCTTGGTCTCTTCTTGCTCTTTCATAAAGTCTAGGCTCTGAATCTTTTGCCTATTAGGCTGAGAAGGGGTGGGTGGGTGGTAAGCATGATAGGAGAGCTAGCTTTTCATTTTTTTTTGTGCCATTTGTGCCCATGATCCTTCTTGGCGGAGGGCTCTTTCATAATCTTGCACAAGGGAAAAATCATGTGGGGCATGCTGGATATAATGACAGCCTTGTATAGTATGAAAGCTTGGGTTGAAAGAAAGCTTTGGGTGGCTTTGATAAAGCTGATAACTAGCCCATTGAGAATTATTCTCATAATAAGATGGTGAGTAACCTAACTGTCCATAATAACTTGACATGTCTACTCAAGCAATTAGCTGGAATCTAAATATGAAAGATTTGAAACATACCAGCACTTGATCTTTGAAACTAGTAGACTTTCCAGAGTCACCAGATATGCAACACAATGACCTCTTCTAGCTCTGCAACCTACTGGACACATATTAGAACCAGCAAGAACTATGAAAACTATAACTTCTTGGTCCCACCGGGCATGCCAGAATTGTTATACACTAAGTTTACACCTTTGTCTCAAGCTCTCATAGTCTTGATAACCTAGTATAACATGGGAATCATCACCAAGTGTGGGACATATGCTAACTAAGATGAGACCTCCAGGTTCTAGGTTGGTTCCTCTTGGATAATCACCTTAATTTGCTTCTAGACAGAAAAGTAAACTTTCAAGGGAAAGGGATAAAAAGAATGCTTGAAAGGGAAATGACTGAAAGCAAACTACCTACTAGGTGATACACCGAAATTAGGGTTTGGATCTTAGTATAGAGGAATGGAGTCAATGAAAGGCTCAGGTCTAGTAGGTCACAACTTACTGAATAGGCTTGCCTAAGTATTTCATAGAAGGGTCTGAACATAAGACACAATTTATGACCTGCAAGCAGACATTCACTTCTGCAACTCGGTGTAGGATTGAGACAAGATTGTTAGGGTGCTGAAGTATACCCACAAAAGCATCTAAATCAGATCAAACACAATAACACACAAAATTGTAGAAAGTAAGAGGGATCGGGAACCCTAAGTTGTCATTGAAAACATACATATACTTTGATTCAATAAGAGAAGACCCAAACAAGGAAGCATAGGGACATGAAGAATTGTCATGAAATACCTCTGCAATATCTGAATCATCAATGGGAGAAATACAACTGTAGAAGCCAGAGGGAAAAAAAAATGCCATAGATAACTCTCAAGAAAGGTGAATTTCTTTTTTACAATTGTCCAACTCTAAGCCTCTAAAAGCTCCAAAATAATATATACATACTCAACTACACATAGGCAAGAGTCAAAAACCTAACTAGGGTTAGAGAATTTTGCATTAGAATAATGATAAACCCTAGTTCGATCAAGTCTGATCATAAAAATATCTCTGCAACATCATGGCTGATCAGATACTTGTTTTCATGCCCATTCTGTACTACATCAACCTGCGGACACTACCGCCTTGATCCATGTACCCACCTACAACTCCACTAAGCCATGAATGCATCCAATCTGATCTTATAGATATTTACATTTAAAATGATTAACTCTGTAAGGTGGTGCGAAGCTCATTAAAGCTTCAACATGACATGGTACTCTGTGAAATCCATGGAGCCAATGATCAGATTGTCTATTATCATCTTTCCAACCATCCCTGACCATCAATGAATAACCTTCCCGGCAAATGAACGGCCCAGATGCACCTTTTAAAATTGTTTAAAACCTTTCTGACAAGTCAACCACCACCATGGAAGTCAACAACCAATCACAAGCGAGCAAGTCAGCATCTTTGATAGACACAAACCCATGATCTTGAGAAGCACCATCGGGCGGTTGTTGCTATACCGTTGAGATTAATGATCAAGTAGTTTGGATCTATGGTATAATGATAGCCATGAGATTTGATCACATTTTAACCCCTTTAGAAACCTCAGACCCCACAGGCCCACTGACATCAGCCACATTGCATTTTTCTATTTGCCCTGACCGCCTCATCAGCAAACACCTTGGCACTACTTTGACATAGGACCCACTAAGAATAAGATTCCAATTAGATGGCTAGTCACATGATTGCATGAGCTCAGGAGATTCCATGTGATGATGTGACCATCGTAGATCTTCCTCTTCTGACACATCAGATCCACCTGCAAAAATCTCATCATCACTTGGCAACCAATTAGAACACGACAAATCAGTACACCTGGCAACACGGTCCCATAGACTCCCTCTTAACACTTGGCAAAATCGACGGTTAGTCGCATGGTTGTATACTCTCATGAGATTCCTTGTGACCACTTGACGACCATCAATTTTAGTTCTTCTGACACATCTGCAGATACTCGGCCCCACTAACAACCTTCCACCTTATTACCTCCAGCCAATCACAAGCTACCAAATGGAATACATGGCACTGGACCCACTACCATCTGTCTCTAACATAGGACCCACTCACACACTACAGGTGATGAAGAAGGATCTACAGCTGTCACTATACCATGATGATAAAACAAATGCATCTTGGATTACTGGTATAACGACAGCCACATGATCAAACTGAAACTTAACCTGCCTAAGAAGATGGCCCCACTGACAAGTTGTCGATTTAGACACCGCCGATGAATCAGGAACTACCAAATAAGATGAGGTGGCACCGGTCCCACTGACACACTGTAGGGCTAGAGGAAAAGTAAGAACATGGGTAGTCACTATATCATGATCATAAGACACGTGCATCTTTGGCTTGCAGGATAGCGAAGACCGTCAGATGAAACCGACACTTATCCTTAGTGAAAAATACTTATGCGCTGAGACTTAGGAAAAATTAAACCGCCGAACTTAGGAGATATTTTGTGCACATGTAAATTGGAATGACTTAAGTTGCCAAAAAAGGGTAACATGAAAATATAACAAGGCTTAGGGTTTAGGGTAATGGCTAGTTTTTTCAAACTTTTCAACTACAGACCAGGGAGTAAAATAAATTGTAGAGGCCAAAGAACAGGGTATAAATTGATGAAAATTTCAGGGATGGTAGACATGGTAAAAATAGAGGCCCTCGATTAGGTTTTAGCCAAATTTGTATGCATAGGAAAATTTGGGCAACAGTAGGTTCATCTTCCGTCATGTCGCTTTACTCTCTCTATGTAGGAAAGTTATCCACCTAATTTTCATCCATTCAGTTTATGTCATCACATATCTGTAATTTTATAATGAAAAGAATGATTTATCTTTACTTCATTAGCCTTCTTTCCACTGTACAGGACACTCGGTCCACCACAAAGGCATCTCCAAATTATCAACAAGGTGAAAATAGCAGCGCATCTCCACACTATCAGCAAGGAATAATCACCATTGTGGTAGGTTCAGCTTTCTTCACGTGGCCTTACTCTGTCTATTGATGAAAGTTATCCACCTAAGTTTTGATGCATTCAGTTTATGTTATCACGTATCTGTCATTTTATAATGAAAAAAATGATTTATCTTTACTTCAATAGTCTTCTTTCCATTGTACAGGACACTTCGTCCAGCACAATGGCATCTCCAAATTATCAACAAGGGGGAAATAGCAGCGCATCTCCAGACTATCAACAAGGAATAAATGCCATTGTGGTAGGTTCACCTTCCTTCATGTGGCCTTACTCTCTCTATGCACTTCAACAAACTCTGAAGTTTAAATACTAATTTATAACTTTTAATACAAATAATTCATATAATTCTATAATCTAACACCTTATACCTATTGACCTTCAATGTTACATTCTAGAATAGGGATATATGTATATTGACCTATTTCTTGTTACCATTATTATTTAATATATAGGGATATATGTATATATCTCTATTTTGGAATTATTTCTTGTTACCAATTATTATTTAATATATACATATGTCACATATATATCCATATAAATCTCTATGTAACTAACTCTATATGTATACATTCATGTATCAAATATTTTGCAGGATAATATGTCAATGGAAATGAGGTCTACCTATTCCAACGTAGGAGGGAGCACAAATAATGTAAGTTACCATTCATCCCTCTTTGAAAATTTATTTTCTAACAAAGCAAAAAATATATTTAATGCATTCTAAATTTTGGTTTTACCTCTTTATAGGTATCATTATTCTTTAAAATATGCATACGCCTGTACACAAATATATCCATAACAATCTATATATGTAAATATCTATTAAAGTATATGTTATTGTAAATAAAATTTTAAATTAATATAACCATAAACCACCTTAATGAAATCAACGTACTTAATTGAAGATTTTTGTTCTAGGCCACTAAATTGGAAGGGCTCTTGACAAGCAATGCAATACGCTCCATCAATATTGGAGATTATGTTACAAATCCAATTGTTTAGATATTATCTTTCAAGAGAATAACTGTCTTTGAAGATTAGATGGACCGTTACAAAATTGTCTTGTCTTATGGCAATTACATGCAATTAGCAATTTTTCTTGAGAGATCCAATGATCTATTCTTCTCAGAAAAGCTCAAAATACAATCTATAGTATCATTGACTAATTATGTTTGTCGAGCCATAGGAGATTCCAGGTAGCCCTTGACATTTTCCATCTTCTCTTACACAATAATGTTATTTATTTCCTTTTAATAAATACACCTAATTCTATCTATTTCTACCTTACAAATTTAGGACCATAATCATCTTCAGCCTTGACATCATCCATCAAGAGTACCCAATCATCAGGAGACCCAAGTATCGATACAAGTCTCAAGAGGAATAGATGCAAGAAGAGAAAACAATTGTGTCACCCACCAAAAGCACAAAATTTGGTATCCACCTACCTCGCAAGGAACTTCCATTGCCTCAAAGTATCAGCCCTATAAAGGATTTAAATCCTTACCAAAGTAGGTGGACAATCAAAGGGAGGGTTACAACCAAAAAACAACTAAGACAATTTAATAACCAACGAGGTAGTGGACAGGTTTTCAACTTTGACATTTTGGACAATGAAGGGATAGAGACTAGAATTGTTTGTTATAATGACATTGCAGATTTTCATTATGATAGAGTGCAGATAGGTGCCAGGTATACCATTTCCAAAGGATCAGTCAAAGAAGCAAACATCAAATACAACAAGCTAAATAGCCACATGGAAATCACTCTTGACCACACATCCTTATTGAAATTTTGCAATGATGAATTACCTATTGGGAGTGTTCAATACAACTTTAAGCTAATTAATGAGATTGCAAACATCAGTAACAATACTTTAGTTGATATTATTGGCATGGTGCTCAGTGTTGGAGAGATTTCCACGATACGACAAAGGGATTCAACTGAGGTCCTCCGTAGGAGTCTGAAGTTAATAGACATGTCAAACTTGTCCATTGATGTCAACTTATGGGGTCCCATTTTTCAGAAAGAGGGAGAAGAGATTAAAATTTTGAAGGCTACTCAAAAGGTTCTTGTCCTTGCTATTAGGAATGGTTGTGTTGCTGATTTCAAAGGAAATGTCATAAATACTACAATAGCAACTGTATTGACAATAGATCCATCCATACCAGAAGTTGAATCCCTACGATCCAAGATGTAAGGAGAACATAATGACATACCTTCATTGTCATCATTTTCAAATGAAAAGCACTGCAACAAGCAATTTGGTCACAATTGCAACTATCTTGCAAGATTGCAAAACAATCACAGAGCCCTTTGAAGCCACAATAAAAGAAACTATTAAATTCATTAAGCAAGATTCTTTCTACTACCCAGCATGCCCACTACAAGTGAATGGTAAATAATGTAAGAAAAAATGTGTTGAAAAAAATAATAAAACCTGGTTTTGTTCAAGATGCCAAGAGAGCATTCCAGAATGCAACTACAAGTACCTCTTGCAAATAAAGCTCCAAGATCATACAAGTGCCATTTGGGCTATCGCATTTGACGAAGTGGCAGGTAATCTACTACAAATGTCTGCCAGAGAACTCTACATGTTGTAGTATGACACCCAGGTTGACAAAACTCATGAAGGCATCATCAAAGCTATCTGTTTCAACACTTTCAGATTTACCCTTTAGATAACAAGTGATTTCTACAACTCTGAAAGTAGAAGTAAAACTACCATCACAAAAGCTGCAAAAGTGGACTTCAAGGTTGAAAGCGAGTCTTTGGTTTCTAAAATATCAGAAATTAGTACTTCCAAATAAATCTATTATGAACCATCAAACTCCCTAACTTTGAACTATTTGAATAAATAAAATAATAAAGTACAGTTGTACTATTTTTTTGAAAAATAACTATTTAACTGAACAATGTTATTCAACTTTTTTTAATGAAGTTAATTTTCAATTATCAGTTGACTTATATGTCACAGCGTTCTTTACTAGATGTTTTTCATAGCTATTTAAGTTCAACATCTGTTTCAACTAAATATGGAATTCTATAACTGATTGCATTTTCTTTTTACATATTGTTCAACAAGTTGTTTCTTATTACCTCTCTTTATGATGCATTGCTGATTTAGATTATTTATGTTGGAGATTATAAAAAAATCAACCAATAGTGCATTGCCAATCCATGTTGAATGCCAACAAGTCAAAATCTATGCTAAACCAAAATCTAACTATATCTAACCATACAATTACAACTTGTAAAATACTCATAGGGGTGATTTTTTCACATCATTTTACTATATTTTATATACATTCCCAGATTTAATTTCGATCTGATTTTAAATTATTTCATTTCAAAAAATGTTGTACAATTATGATTCTATAAAAACCAAAAATTTAGTTACATTGCACATAATGCAACTTAAATTTTGATTTTTCAGCCCTTTACGAAACATTTATATATTGTACTTACTACAACTTAATCAAACTTTCTTTGCAAACTGATTTCTTTGATGTCATAGTTAAAATCTTCATATGTACAAATAGTCAAACTATTTATAGTCTCTCTTATTTTATTTTAAGTTTTTAATATATTTCATGATTTTTAAAAATGCAAATGCCAATTCCCACTGCTGAAACAAAGAAAAAAAATAAGAGAGATAAAAATAAGGCATATTACAATCGACACAAGGAAGAAATTTCTGTGAGATGCCAAATGCAAAGATTACAAAAAAAAATCCTCTCTACACACAGAAACACCAACTCAAATAACAGAAACCATAGTACCACAAAATATGAAATGAACCTTCACACAAAATCAAACCAATACCCTAGGAGATACTTGCATCTCTCCTATACAGCTACCCACTATTAATGAATTTAAAAGGCAAAAAATAACAAACAAGTTCAAATCTCCGCAAAAATAAACAACATGAAAAACAATAATATCCCAGAATAGCCAACAATGCCTACTCTTACGCCATCAACTATTTTCATAGAAAAATTTTATCAATCAATGAAACAATTTTGACAATGCATAGACGCATTATCACAAGTCAAAACATGCACCATATGTAAAGAAAGCTACATAGGTATGTCCATAAAAAAAAAAAATTCTAAAATAATATGCTCTAGATGTTCCATAGAAAAAGGGGTACATCGATTCTCTATAACAAACAACTTGGACCCAGGAAAACAACCAAACGTCCTCAAAAAACTTACCCAAGTAGAAGAAATGCTTATTGCTAGAGTAACCCCAATTTTACAAGTGACACATGCAAGAGGAGGACAATATAAATATAATGGACATACTATTAGTTTTCCCTAAGATATTTGAGGCATCGCTCATCTTTTTCCTAGAAGGTTAGAGGACCTTGAACTTGTTATTATACGTCGAACAAACCTACTAGGAAACAACTATGATTGCTATGTTAATAAACACAATGTTTTGAAAGAACTAACTTACAAAATTGAAAATGACCCATACTACAAGGATGTTGATATTGATATCAATGCACTCAACCTATTTCCTGAAACAAGCAACGATATATCAAACATGCTCCATAACTTGTCAATAGATTGTCATACCACAACAACATCATATGAAACTAAAATTGCTCTAGAAGATGACATTGACTACCATAATACATCATCCTTCATTTTGAAAATGCCTAATAGAGAATGTGAGCTACAAACCATAAAGGAAATTTTAGGCTTCAAAAACAATGACAAAAACATAGTACCATGGCCAGAAATAAATAACCCACCAATAAATGAATACAACACTGAGGGCCTACTAAGCATGGCTTTCCCAACACTTTTTTCAAATGGAAGTGCATTACCACTACAGCTAAGAAGAAAACAAGTTCACTTGCATGAATATGCATTGCACTTACTAAGATATTATGATAACAAGTTTGGAAAGCATGTACGATTCCGCTATTTCATATACAATTTAATTACGAGACACCGTAGCCAACAAACAGCTGCAGTTTTCTTCAAATCAACCATACAAGAGAGTGTGCCAAAAACTATCAAAGTCCTTCGACATAACCTAGAAAATGCCCCCGACAATCAATTGGCCAATCAACTCCTACGCTTTGGAACTTCATTAAGAGGTACACGGCCTTATTGGAATAAAATTTGAATGGAATTAACAACCATGATACACCAACTAGGGACTCCTACACTTTTTTTCACTTTGAGCTCAATAGACACAAAATGGGCAGATCTACATACATTGTTCTTACAAAATACAAATCCAACAATACAATTCACAAGGAAACAATTGATAGATAATATTGTTCAAAACCCACACATTACATCACTATACATTCACCAAAGATTCACAATCTTTCGCAAAGAAGTAATCGAAAAACTATTACAAGAAAAAGATTATTGGTATAGGTACGAGTGGCAACATCAGGGTTTTGCTCATATACATGGTTTTATATGGCTTTCAAATGCACCAAATATGGATCCAATCAATTGGAATAGCCAATTCAAATTAGACCAGGCAAAACAATTCTTTGACAAATATGTTACTGCTTGGAATCCTCATACTTTGGAAGATAGATAAACCAATCATATCACACCCTTAATGATGACCCTTGCATTCTAAACACGTGTCAAATACTGGCAATAGATCCTTTCTTAGATTATGAGAAAATATTGAATACTGTACAAAGACATACGAAATGTACAGATCAAACATGTCTACGGAAAAAAGGAAACATATCAGAATGTCGCTACAAAGCTCCATGGCAACAACAATCAACATCTACCTTAACATGTGACAAAAACCAAAACATAACTTACAATGCAAGAAGAAATGATGATCGCCTAAATATACACAACCCAGAAATGCTTGCAATATGGAGGGCAAATGTCAATTTTCAACCTGTCACTTCAAGAAAATTTGTCCACAACTACATCTCAAAATATGCATCAAAGGCAGAAAAAAAATTAGAGACATATAATACCATATTAAAAAAAATTGCAGATAAAAATTACTCCAATGACGATGCATTAATTTCATATCAAAAATTTATGATGGGAATCATTGCAGACTGTGATATTGGTGCACAAGAGACATGCCATATGTTGTAGAAACTGCCCCTTGTAATTTGTAGTAGATCTTTCATTTCTTTGAATGTCAGCAAAAAAGTCCTCCACCGAATCAACAATTCAGACACTAAAGAAGAATTAAGCACCACTTATATCTAGTGTTACACAGAATGACCCCCTGAGCTAGAGTCTTTATCACTCATTCAAATAGCACAACAGTACACATACTCTTCAAAACAAAAGAAAAATCAATGGCAAAAGAGAAAAAAAATGTAATTGTTAATGTGTACCCCGTATTCAACATCATTCTAGAAGACAGTGATAACTTTGAGACATTTTGCTGGAGTGAACTACTACTATATAAAAACTTCCACCACATCCCAATAGACATTGGCATTACAAAAAAACATATACTGACAAATTGGAAATCTCTACAAACAACAAATTACTCACCTTGGCACATTAATAGAGTTGCATACACACCCACACCTAAAGAAAAAGATGACAGTGACAATGAAGACCTCCACATTGACCATGACATAGAACTTTATGAATGGGAGTTTCTCTCCCAAATGGGTGCCTCCAATAACTTTAACATCAATGACCTTGATATGCTTGGAAAATGAGACATTGACCTTAATCACCCATGGAATACCAACAACATTTCCAAAGACCAAAATGAATCCGCAACGACCTTCATCTCTAAAGGCAAACTACAAACACATGCCATAAATTACCAATCACAAACAACACATAAAAATTACCAGCTTGCCCCCAAACAACAACTCGAGTTAGACATCATCATTAAACATCATACAAACCCCTTCCAAAAAGATCCACTATGCATGATTATTCAAGGGACAGTAGGCACTAGAAAATCATTCTTAATTGACTGCATTAGAAAAAGAATAAACAACGGTTCAGAAAATGAAAAAAAAACTTTTCTTGCACTAGCACCTACAGGGGTTGCTGCATATAACATACAAGACACAATAATCCACACAAGCCTTAGGATTCTGATAAAAGAAATGCATCCCTTACAAGGACAATCATTAACAACTCTCCAAGAGGACTTCAAAAATGTCAAATACATTCTTATAGATGAAATGAGCTTCTTAGGACCGAAACTACTATTGAAAATAGACAACCATTTACGTGAGGCATTTCCCCATAACCAACACCAATCTTTTGGTGGAATTTTAATCATTCTTCTTGGTGACTTAGGACAACTTCCACTAGTAATGGATAAGCCAATATATGCCTCACACTCTAAATCCCTCATGCTTTGGCACACATTCACTGTTGCAATTACTTTGGACATAATTTTTCGCCAACAAGGAGAAAGTGACTCCCAACAAAAATTTCAGAAAATCCTACAAAATATAAGGAATGTTGAACCGTTGAAAGATGATTGGAATAAACTCATGACTCAGACAAAAAAAATGTTAACCACTGAACAGAATAAAGACTTCGACATAGCTACACATCTATTTGCTACCAATGAATCCGCAAAAATACATAATAGAAAAATGCTCAAAGAATTGAACCTCCCAATAGCACGCAACTCTGCTAGAGTTATTGCACAAAAGAAAAATGAACAAAATGAAGAAGAACAACTTCAACAAGAGGTCCTTCTATGTGTAGGCCAATAAATCACGTTAACAACAAACCTATGGATACAAACTGGACTTGTCAATGGATCACTAGGACAAATTACATCAATCGTCTACGAAACTAACTCTTCTCCTCCCTATCTTCCAAAATATGTTGTTGTCAATTTTGAGAATTACAGTGGTCCACCATGGGATACACAAAACCCAAAAAATATTCCCATCATTCCAATTACTAGAGGAAATCGTACACAACTACCACTGGCTATGACTTGGGGAATTACAATACACAAATCCTAGGGACTAACACTAAGAAAAACAATAGTTGACATTGGAAGAAAAGAGAGGTAAGGATTGACATTTACAGCAATATCCATAGTCAAATCAATTGACACCCTTCGAATACACCCACCTTTCTCTTTCGAAAGGTACTACAAAATGAAAAATAACAATTATACAGCTGCCAGGAAGTTAGAGGAAGAACGCCTGCAACTACTATGAAACTACAAAAGGATATCCACAAAAACTTTGCTCCATTATTTCAAAAGATGCAATATTTATCAAAAATTTCCACATAAACAATAATCAAAATTTATACTAATTTAAAATTTGCATTGCAGGTATACAATATATCATAATTCATTTTTATGCAAAGGGATCAACTTCGTCTCAGACACAAAGCACATTATTCTATTCCTTCGTGGGTACATCTTCAAAACTTGTAGATCTTAACAATCAATGGTGGACATCTTGAAAAAAAATGCCAAAAAAAAAATTAAAATCGCAATCTCTAAATTACTATGTTCTCTATTTACAGCTCCATAACAATTTTATCACTATTTGCAGCAAACACACATTTCCTAACAATTTAATTATATTTTTTGCTCAAAATTGTAGGTACAGGTTCATATTTTCACAAAATCTAATCTCCAGCAATACAGAGATAAACCAATGTGTTAGAAGAATCAAAATACGTATAGGTTTCTTCTTCAAAGATGAAGCCCCCTTATGAAGACAATTTTACTGATATCATATTTAATATATCAAAAATTAGGATTACACAGCCAACTTATATGATCTGGATATCATAGATTTCAAATTATTATTCAAAATTTTTATGGTTCTTATTTGTTTTCTTCTAAATGTATGCCTTCTACACTCAGAATATGTCCAATACAGATTTACTAACATTTTATGGATTATAACATTCATTCATACAACAAATTTACTGAAATGACATGTGTCACGATTTCTTCTTTTATTAAACAACAAAATGCCATCTTTTGCTATTTAACAATGTCAACAACTATCTCGATTGAGGATGCCAAATGTTTCAATCACACTCCACAAAATACTTCATATGTTATCTTTTACAATTGCTTATAAATATAATAATGTTGTTCACTACATTATAACAAACAATGGAGTTCAAAATGAGCTTTCTCAAAGTACAGTTGTAGTTAAAATTAACATAAAAAGTACAACACGACCACATGCTGACAACTCCCTTTCTTCTAAACCTTTCATTCACTACTATTTATAAAAAAAAAAAATTCAAAATTTTAGAAATTATGTTAAAAAATAGCTTTTCATCAACTAAGACATACTCAATACTACTCCAAATGTTACACACAATGCACAAACACTGGCTGACTTGTCCATTTGCCAAATTTGCCACATCTCCAAGTTAGTTGTTATAACCAGTCAACTATTCCAAAAACAAAATTCAAAATAACAACCAATACTAACAACATTATTGCATTGTACAATACAAATTAGTTTTAAAAAATTCAAAGCTCCTATCAGCTTATCGTTGCACGCACAAAAGCACGCAACTGCTAGTCATAAATATTTTACCAACTACATCTCTTACTATATTGTTGGTATGAAATTTAGCTATGCATTTAACCTATAACATTCAATATTTTATATGTGCATATTCCTCACTATTTTCATGAGGCATAGTTATTGTTTTTGCATAATTATATCTTCCTTTAACAAGCTAAACATTAGAGTAAGTAGATCTTATTGCACAATCAAGACTATTCATTTTAAAGTATGATATGAATTATGTTTGACTACACTAATATAAAATAAACACAGATATTTTATTATACTAATGAACTAGATACAATATTCAATTGCAAAAAATGGGCCTTTGAGATATGTACATGTTCTAATTATTTTTTAAATCATACATATAGCTTTTATTAATTACCTTTCTCTAAATTCCAAATTATTTTGTACACATAAATACTTATATATGCACTAACCGTTGTACATTTTAATATAATTTAATATCACATTGCACATTAAATTATATAAATAATTTTTATCAACGTCTTGTAATAGCTTTCTTTTCAAAATAAATATCCTAATTTTCATCCAACTAAAAAATAGAACCTTTGGAAAATTCTAATATTTAGAAATTGTCTAAAAGTTAAAGATTTTCTCCAAGTTCTTGATTTGACAAGTTAAAACGCCTTCAATCCTATAATCAATATTTTGATATTAAAAAGCAAAATTATTATCCTGACAAACTAGAATAACATTTGAAAAAAATAGTAAATTAAATAAATAACCTATTTATTTTTGAATATTTTTCTTAAAAAATAACACACAATTCAATCTAGATACTGCTATATCTTAAGATAATGCTTATCTATTTTATACATTATGACATCCAATATCTTTATTAACCTATATTCATTGTACTTGGCCACACAAATGTTAAAATACATTACAACTACAAGCTCTTTGTAATGCACCAGCATGTTACATATTCTATATTTCCACCCAGATTAAAAACTGGTTATGTGGCAGGATGTAGTACTCTCTCTGGATGCAAATTTTTTGGTTCCAGATATCTATGGAGCAGAGAGCAAAATAAATGTGTGGACACCAAGCGTCGAAAAAGATGAATTTAGCATATCCCAGATGTGGGTTATGAATAAACAACCTATAGAAGATATAATTCTGAACTCCATTGAGGCGGGCTGGCAGGTACACATCCTTCACTACTTGTATTTATCATGAGATTTTATACTTCTGATAAATAACTCATATTATTATTGTTCTCATCAGGTTGATCCTACACTATATGGTGATTACAAGACTAGATTGTTTACTTACTGGACGGTTGGTATTCTTTTCTATTGTTAGACACTTTACACATTTTGGAGTGTGAAGATGATAGGATGTCACCATTCATTAATTTTTGTACAGACTGACTCATATAATAAAACTGGCTGCTACAATCTTTTGTGCTCGGCTTCGTGCAACACAGCACAAAGATAACACTTGGTGGAACCATATGGCCAGTTTCTACATAGTCTGGGAAACAATATGTTATCACCATTAAAATCTGGAAGGTGAGACTCTAGATATATATTTCTCCTTGATCAAGATCACAGTGATTTTTTTTATGTTTTTTATTAATCTAAATCTATATTTCTATCATAGTTAAATTGATATTTCTATTTCGATCTCTATTTTTATCTTTATTTCCATTTCTATCTTTATCTCCATCTCTATCTCCATCTTCATCTTTATCTCCATCTCTATCTCCATCTAAATCTATTTCTATATCATAGTTAAATTGATATTTCTATTTCGATCTTTATCTTCATCTTTATCTTCATTTCCATCTTCATCTCCATCTTCATCTCAATCTCAATCTCAATTTCTATTGTATTTAAAGATATTCACTTTTCCACTTTATCTTATCTTTATGCCGTCAAACCTAGTTTCTAACCATCTCTATCGTTTTAGCCTCTTAAACTTTTGTCTCTATCGTTTTAACCTCTTAAACTTGTGTCTATCTCTTTCTCTATCATTTTGATCTCTCTGATAAAGACATCCCCTCTTAAACTTGTATCTTTTTGGTGTTTTTGGACCATTATCATGTTTCACAATAAAGGGAGCCACCAAAACCATCCACATAATGGTATTCATAATAGGAGAAATAGAAAGTATTAATATAATGTTGTCTCAATTCCTAAATTGGAGTAGTATATCCTATTTTGGAGATCTAAAATCTTGTTCAAACAATTCAATGCAAAAATGAAAGTTTTGTTCTAAAATCTAACATCAATTCTGCTCTGTTGGCAGGATTCACAAACAAAAAACTGGTGGATGGCTGTTGAAGATGAACCAGTCGGCTATTGGCCATCAGAACTTTTTACCAACTTTAGTTATGCAAGAGAAGTAACGTGGGGAGGGGTAATTATAAACTTGGAGCCAAATGGTCAGCACACCACGACTGAAATGGGAAGTGGGCATTTTCCTCGAGGAGTTAGTAAATCCAGTTACTTTCGCGCTTTAAAGACAATGGATGACAAAAATAACTTTATAGATGTTGTTGATCACTACGGTACTTTTTTATATCATCCTTCGTGCTACAACTTACAAGCGCCCACAAAAGATGATGAAAGGCTTTATTATGGTGGACCGGGCAGGAACCCAAAATGTTCTTAGTATACAAATATGTGTTGAAGTTTACTATGGTACGATATTTGTTTATTTTATGTGGTTAATTGAAGACGTTTTTAATAGACTATATTGAAGAAAGGGAGTTACCATACAATAAAACTTAAGAAAATAAAATATAAATATCTAATTATCTATTCCTAGTGTAATATGTTCTAATGCTCTTCATTTTTTTTGTTGAGAAGATTTTTATCATGTGTGCAAAAAGGAATTTAATAAATTTCATTAGAGTATCATTTTTTCCTATATTTGTTTATTTATAGACGAGTAGATGTTGTTGAATTTGTAGATTTTGTTTGAAATGCTAAATAGTGAAGCCAAAATGTTGTAAAAATTTTAAGAAAAAAATAATAGTGTAATAATTTTGTCTATTTATTTTTCATTAAAGAAAACCAGATTTTGAAGGTCCTTGAAACCCTTTAAAAAAATAAAATTACCAACAAACTAGAGAAAATAAACTAAACAATAGCTAGGCAAATGCTAACCCAATGTAAATTAAACATGGGTCAGAAAACCCTACATCACTACAAATTTTCAATAATTCTTCATTTATTTTCAAGTAACATCAACTTTAATTCATTTAAAACCTTATAAACTATATCTTCTAGGAAGCCCTTACCTTTATCCTCGCTAATTGTTATTGCAGAAGAACTAGGCACAAGACCTATACCCATGTCAAACCATGTCTTCATTTGCTTTAATTCTCACACTTCCTAAAGGAGAATCCAAATTACCTTTGGAGATACCTTGAAGGACTTGAGCCTATTCTTTCAACTACTTAAGCTCATTTGTATTGTTTTGCATCACAGTTTAGCTAACCACCACGACAACAGGCAATTTCTCTTGTACCTTACCAAATGAATTTTTCAAATTCTTAAATCTCTCTTCACGAGCCTCCCTTATGACCTAGACATCTTTAGAAAAAAATTGAATTAGGAAAAATAATTTATTCACATTCTCTACAAAAAGACTATTACTCAAATTATCCTATCTTTAACCATTTTTCTCATATCCCATATTTTTGTAACAACGAAACCCTTTTCATTTGGGCTTTCTTTAGCATTTTCAACTAGAATATCAATATGGAACTCCATACCTAATGGGTACACAAATGGGGGGTTTGAAACCAAGTTTGTAGTTATCTTTTCTATTAACATTCTCGAAGACAATTTTATTCTTGGCTTTCTTTATATCAGGACAAATAGAGGACTTCTTGTCTCCACTAGTCAAGTGGAACAAAAGAGGGCTTTTCTTCTTCCTTTTAGCTATCAATTTTGAAGTCTCCCTCACCTTTATTTTTCCCTTAATATCATAACTAGGGTTGTAATAACCCAACACATATATTAGAGGGAACATAATCATAATCCCCATCATCTGCATTGAAACAATGAGGCCAATTTGAGGCTAACTTATCTTTCTTAGGGTGTTTCCTTTTACCCAAATAAAAACATGCATCATTTACAAGAGCATCTTAAGGGTCTATTGAAAAATCAAAATAATGGTTATGGGCATTTTGCACAAAATGGATAACCACTTTTGGAGGGGGATTCTTTTTTAAATAAATGGCCTTCACGTGATCTATAATGAGAAGGATAAGGTCCTAAAAGACTAGTAAACCAACCACCAAAAGTAAGATATTGAAAAATTACCTCTGTCACTCACACCCACAAAAATTTGATGGTATCATTGTCATGAGCCCCATTTTTTGTTCTCTTCATCTTTTCTTTCTCACCTTCCTTGAAGAGACTTTCATGGTATCATCAAATAATTCTCAATCCCTAAAAAATTTCCTTCCTTCTAACCACACATCATAGACCTAATTAATAAAGTCCTTAGTGATATACATATTAAATGCATGCACATTTAAAATAACCCTAGTGACTTGTGGATCACATTTGTGTGGCTTCTCCATATATGGCGTTAAGTAACCCCCAGATAATTTATTCCAAATATGAGGATGTTATTTCCATTTATAATAGGAAGTGGGCTAAACCTTGTATCTATCATTCCCCATAATGCACAAATTCCTACAAGAGATGGAGGCTAAGAACACCTAGAAAATGAAACTAACATAATAAAACTTGTCAATCTCATTATACAAGGACAATCTTCCTTTACACACAATAGTGGGAATATGAAATGTCATTAATTTCCTTTACACAAGTTGAAAAGCGGAGCCATTATTCCCTCTCAAAAGCCAACAAATTAAATACATTTGTAATATTCATCTAATAATATTTTGATAGCGACAGGGATGAAATCATTAACCGCCCCCCCTCCCCCCCCCCCCCCCCCCCCCCCCCCACTATTTTTTATTAGGTTTCCCAACACAATGTTAGCAAACCTATCGACAACCTTAATGCCTTGTTGAAAAAACATGAGATATATGATATTGTTCAAAGATATCAAGCATAGTTATTATATCTAAATCTTAAGAGCACACGCATAATAGTCCAACTCAAGGACCCAATACCTTTTAAGAGATTTATAATATTGAAAATGCCATATTAAAGCAAGATCTTCTTAGAGCCATTATAAATAGCTAGATACCAATGTAGGCTACATATGCCTTGGCATAATTGTGTGTATTTATTAGCTTATCAATTAAACTGTGTTTTACATATTGAGTAGAGTTTCATTATCATCATTTAGTTTTTATTGGGCATTTAGGACATTGAATGCACTCTATATCATACAAATAAATTTTTACAAATCATGAAATGAAGTCTTGAGATTTGATGCCAACTAGGCTATCTATTATAGGTCAAATATATTTTGGTCATAACCTATTATAAAATGCTTTATTTTAAAAGAGAAATAAATAATAGATAAATATTTTTAAAAATATATTTAATAAAAATTAAGAATTTTATATTGTACAACCATTCACACCATTTTGAAACAAATACTACAATTGTTTTTATTACTAATAAAAATAGGTTTTGTGGGGACCCGAAACCCCATACAAAATTACAACAAAAGATTAGACATTAAGCCCACCCAAAAGAAATAGGGCTATAAAATAGTCTCCCAACAGACCCGAAACCCAACAACAAAACTAGCCCAAAACTAGTAACCAGAAAAGGACACCTAGCAACAAAATAACAGACAAAAACAACAAACACAAAATAAAAAGAAACTAGGAAAACTCTAGTAGAGTTGCTTGCATGTCTTTATTAACATTAGACATCTTCCTAATGGAAGCGTTGAGATCAGAGAGCTCCAAAATCCTATCCTGAATCTTCTACTTCTTAGAAGATCTGGTACACATGCTTGGCCTAGTCTGGTCCTCATCATCATCTTTGGTATCTTCAATCTTCATAGGGGACCCCACATTTAGATTTTTCTTGATGTTGTTGATGCACTCGACCATAGTCCCCATAAATAGATTATTGTCCAAGAGAAGATTCTTGAGGGTAGACTCCATTTTATCCACTTTCTCCAGTAGAAGACTCATCTTCTTGTCGTCCCTATTCACTGCGGCTTTGTCTTTCCAATCAGACCCAAAGTCCAGCCTCTCTTGGAAATTATCAACTTTGGCAGGAAGGGATCTAAAGTTAAGACTCAGAGTCTTGATTTCAGAAAAAATCCATTTAACCAAACGGAAGGACTACATAGACATAGATTTTTTCATTTGCAGGACTCCAAACAGGGGATCAATTTTATCCTTCGAGTCTTCCTTCAGAAGCTGAACATTTCTCTCCTACATGTCAACAACCTTCAAGAAATGAATATTTCTAGAAGAAGAGGGAATCTCATTTTCCAGAATAGTCTCTTCAAATCTCACCTCTTTTCCCTTTTTGTCCAACAACACATCCATGGTGGCTTCATTGTGTGGGGAGAGAGGAACATCGTGGTCCATAGAACTATCATAATCGACTAGCATAGGACTTTCTCACCATCAGGGTCATTCTTCTCTTCCATTTCTATAGTGGTCTTAATATTTTTATCACCCTCCGCTTCCAGCTCACTACCAGTAATAGACAAAGTGTCCTTACTATCATCATCAGTTTTTTTTTCTGAGAATGCCCTTTCATATCCAAAAACCCCTCAACACTTTCCCCTTTAGATTTGGTCTCCATGCCACTTTTCTTAAAAAATTTTAACTTTTTAGAGGCTGTCCCCTCCTTTCACACATCATCCCTACCTTATTTTTCCAAACTATTAGGAGACCCACCACCCTGAATCTGAGGAGGAATCAGGGTGAGAGAAAAAATCCTCTTGACATGATCCACAATAAGGAGAATAATCCCTTCATGAAGAACATGCTTCTTCTCTTTCCTTTTATGTCCAACAATGCTATGACAGAGAAAACTAAACAAATAGAAGGGAAAAGAAACCCTAACCTTATGCCTAAAATGACAAAGAAGAACAAAATGGTAAGAATGGGCCTGTTTGTACCTCCCATCAAGGGTAATATACTCCATAATGGCCACCATAACATTAGACCATATTTCCTTGAACATCTCGACATCATAGCACCCCCTAGAATCCTTGATCAGATTGCTCACTTCCTCTTCATCTTTGGGAAAAAGATGAATGACATTGTAGGAGATCTTCTTACCCCTGTGAAATTTCATCCCTTTTGTTCTTAAGCTCAAGACTTCAGAAATGAGGTCCTCAATAACCTTGACCTATATTCACCCAATATTCATAGTGCCATCCTTCCAACTATCAAAAAATATTTTGGTGACCTCTTCATAAAACCCATGCAATTTTTCCCTATAAGAAGTAAGCCCACCTTTATGCAGCTTATCCCAGACATCCTTCTCATCCTTCCATTTCTTACAATTCTTGGGTTCCCGACAATTCATCTCCCCACCCATACTAGTTGTGACATCTTCAAACCATAAAGGATTCTCAACAAGAAGCATGCACAAAACAAAAACAATTTCAAAGGAAAAACCCATCACCACTCTAATGAACTCGTGTCTTCTCCTCTTAGTCTTGGGAAAGCTAAAAATTTCCATAATGATATTTAAACCCTTAATTAAAAGATGTCTTGTCATTATTAGTATGGAGATAAGCTAAATTAGCCCTCTAACTATGTATCTTATCATACTCCACCTTAGCTTTCAAATCAACATTAAGATTACTGCCACCATACCAAGTCATGATAACCTCTGATTTGATAGCCAAGTTAGCCATAGCGTCAGCCATCCCATTAGCCTCACGATACACATGTGAGATTAATACATCATGAAAATTATTAATGATTTCAAGAGCATCTGTAATAAAGGCTTTAATTGTCCATGACGGTTTATATTTTTCCTTGATGCAATCTAAAATATTCATAGAATCACCCTCGATCAACACTTTATTACACTTCGATAAATCAATAAGTTTTAAGGTTTGGAGAAGGCCTATCACTTCTGCCACATGGCTAGACTGAATACCTATAGGGAAGGCCACAACAACATGACAGTTCACCTTGTCATCCCTAATAATTCCACCACACCTAGTAGGACCTAGCTTGCACTTAGAGGCCCCATCGAAATTGACTTTAATCCAACCTTTGGGGGGAGAGAGCCAAATAAAATTCTCCTACAAAGACTTACAGGCTTTGGTAACTTTGTTAAGGTTGTTTCCAACATAGAAACCCAGCTTCTCACCCATCATAGTAGCACAATTCTCCTTGATACTTCTTTTGATTTTCTTCGCAACCATAGAAGGAGGCAAATAATTATTTTTGAAAACCCTATCATTACACTCTCTCCAAATATTCCAAATAACATGAGGAGAAATAATATTCCAAAGGTTTCTATCAATTCCCACATCCACATTTCTCCATTGAATAAAAACATCCTATATGTAGCCAGGAAAAACCCAACATTGGTTCCAAATACTCAGAAAAATGTTCCAAACTTCCCACAAGAAAGGAAAAGAAATAGCTAACTGGAAGAAAGTTTCCTCCTCCTTCAAACAAAGGAAACAATGATTAACCAATATCATCCCTCTCATTTGAAGATTATCCTGAGTAAAAATATTATTCTAAAAAACCAACCAATAAAACAAGTTAATTTTAAGAATCAACCTCTTATCCCAAACCTTAGCCCAGAATGGGGGAGGATCCAAATGATCTAGAAGAAGAGCCAAGGCAGAGGCAATAGTATAGGACCCACAGGGATGAGCTCAGCCCAGATCCAAGCATCCTCCACTGACAGCTCAATTCTCCACACTTTGAGATCCAACATCAAAGGTTTAAGGTAATCATCCATAGTGCTAGATCAATCCACAACTGATTCAATGAGAGGTTCAATATTACAGTTAGAAGAAAGTGGAGATCTCTTAAGATAGAAATCTCCCTAAAACTTAATTCTACAACCATTACCCAATATCCACTTCACCCCAATGAGAGTTGTACTTTTAGGTTGCTGGATACTATTCTAAATAGTCGAGCCATTAATCCCTACTTCCAACTTCATAAAACCAAAAATATGGGTGAAAGGGAATAGATACTTCTTATGAATGATTTAGCCCCATTCCTTCTTCTCACCATAGATCTAGTAGATTTATTTGGATAATAATACATTATTAACCACCCTAATCATACGAATCCCCCAGCCTCCCCATTTTTTGGGTTTACACACTTTATCCCAAGAAACCAAAGCTAGTCTTTTTCTATCCTTGACACTATACCAGAGGAAATTCCTTTGGATTTTTTCAATAATATCAAAAAATTTAGAGGGAATTGTGAAAAGACTCAAAGCATAAATAGGAAGACTTTGCAAAGAGGCTTGCAGGAGTTGAAGTTTTCCAGCTTGACTCAAAAGAATACCTTTCGAACCAATAACTTTTCTATTGAATCTCTCCATAATATTTAACTAGAATCAGTCGACTTAACACCTAGAGGGAGGCAAAGATAAGTAGCAGGAAATTCACCAATGGCACAACCAATGATCCTGGCTATTCTATGTTGTCTATCCAAGGGCATGTTAATAAAAATCAAAGAACTCTTTTCCTAATTGATAGATTGATTCATAGAAGTGGAGAACAGAGAGGGATTTCTTGACATTGGTGGCTTCAAAAATAGAAGAGCCCATAATAACCATGTCATTGACAAACTTCTCATGGGAAAAAGAATTTGCAATCAAAGAAGGGTTTATGCCTTTAACCAAACCCTTCGCCACCAAACTTTGAAAGAAAAGCCCAAGACACTCTGCCATAATAGCGAAAATGATAAGAGATAAAGGATCCCCTTGGTAAAGCCTTCTAGAAGGTTTGAAATTTTTGGAAGATGACCCATTAACAATCACAACAGTAGTAGCGGTATTGATGAGTTGATTGACCAGCTAAATGAATTTATCATAGAAACCAAAAGCCTTATAAACATTAAACAATAGAGCCCAATCCACCCTATCATAGGCCTTTGAAAGATCCAATTTTAG
The DNA here is from genome assembly GCA_027943335.1 of Chamaecyparis obtusa. Lineage (NCBI taxonomy): Eukaryota > Viridiplantae > Streptophyta > Pinopsida > Cupressales > Cupressaceae > Chamaecyparis > Chamaecyparis obtusa. The sequence goes on from BSBK01000587.1 coordinate 503,449, forward strand.
AATAAAATTAGGATTCTAAGAGGAAAGAGAAGATTGAATCACTTCGTAGACTTTAATAATAAAATCCAAAAAAATTTGATCTAGAATGAAACAGCTCTAATGATGAGAGATGACATTAGACAGAATAGAAAGTAATCTCAGCATTAACACCTTGGAGAAGATCTTACAGATTGAATTGCAAAGATTAATCAGCCTAAAGGTATCCACTGTATCCGCACTAGGTTTTCAAGGAATGAGAACAAGGAATGTAGCATTCAATTCCTTCAGAAGAGATCTAGAGCCAAATAAATCCTTGATCACATTACCAATTTCCAACCCAACAATACCCCAAAACTTTTGAAAGAAAAATAAAGGAAAGCCATTTGGACCTGGAGATTTCTCACCTTCAAAAGAAAAAACCACTCTTTTAATCTCTTCCAATGAAGGGATGGCAATCAACTACTTATTCTCTCTCTCATCCAGCAAGAAGGGAATAGATTCAAGAAAGAGATATCGGTTTGCTAGAGATAAATAATTTCATTTAGATAGAAGAGAAGGGAAAAAATCAATCATGGAATTCAAAGTATCCTTATCATTATTCATGACACCAGTAAGTAGGCTGATGCTAGAAATTCTGCTAGAGGCCCTATGCTTAGAAATAGAAAAATGAAAGAAATGAGTGTTCTTGTCTCTAGCTTTCAGCCATAAAGATCTATATCTTTGTCTCTAGTACACTTCCTCCTTAGAAATGATATTGTGAAAATTAGCCAAAAGATTCTCTTCTTTATCCTTAAGATCTTAAGAGAGGCCAACCCGTTGAATAGTATCCTGAATGGAATCCAACTCACCCTTAAGTGAGATCTTAGTCTTGAAAATATCCCCATAAACATTTTTACTCCATGATTTTATGTTCTCTTTAATGTGATTAAGTTTTTTGGCCACTCTGAACATAGCAGAACCCTAGATTTGAAAATCCTACCACTCTATGATCCTAATCTCAATTTTCAGATGGTCCAACTAGATCTTCTCAAAATGAAAGGGCACATTTATGGTAGTGATCAAAGGGTCCACCACAAAAGAGATGGGAAAACTATTTGAACCAACTTTAGTAAAAGAAGATAAAGAACAAAAAAAACTATTAAACCTGTTACCATAAATGAGGGCTCTATCTAACCTGACTTGAATAAGATCCCTACCTATCCTCCTATTTGACCAGGTATAACTTAAACCTTGAAGATTGACATCAAATAACTCTTGTTTGTTAATCAAGTCCATAAGATTAATCATCCCTTCCATCTAGCTTTGAGCATCTACACATCCAACTTTCTCATTGTCCTTAAGAGGGGAGTTGAAATCACCCATCTAAAGCTAGGGATAATTAGGAAAGGAGAGTCTATGATTCTCAATAGGCTTCCAGTAGTTATTCCTACCCACCTTAGTGTTAGGAGAATAAATATTATTGATAACCCATTCAAAGCCAATTCTAATGAGAACAAACTTAATACTAAGGATATTCCTATCTTCATACAAAATCTCCCCTTTTATATTGAAAAGGTTCCAAAAAATAGCTAACCCACCACATGCTCCTTTAGAGTTATAACCAACCACCCCATAGTTTTTAAAGACTCTAATATTTTTCACTTTTTCTTTCACCATTTTAGTCTTCTAGATGAGAATAATATCAGGTTTGTGATCTCTTGCCAGGTTTCTCAAAATATCCTTCTTGTGAGGTCCATTCAATGTTGGCAAAATAGTTAGCGCTCCCCTCATGATTTGTGACATGACTTAACTGCCTCTTGTATCTTCTATAAGTCTATTGCTTGTTTCAAGCATTAACACGTTGATCTTTTGGTGCAATGACAACCACTACTTGTAATAATTGGTATCAGAGCTTGGTCATAGGTTCAAATCCCCTCGGCTAATGCTGAGGGGGAGATTGTTGGCAAAATAGTCAGCACTCCCCTTAGGATTTGTGACATGGCTTAACTACCTCATGTGTCTTCTATAATTCTAGTGGTTTTATCAAGCATTAATAGGTCCATCTTTTGGTGCAATGACAACCATTACTTGTAACATTCAGATCCCTAATGTTCCAAGATATAACTTTCTTTTTTTAATAGGAGTACAAGCTTCCTGGATGGTGAGTTGTCTCTCATCTGCAATATCCTTCTTGCTTTCCCTTTTCTAATTTCTTTATTGGAACTTCTGCCTCTGGAATTTTGCAGAGACCCCACATCAACCACCATACTTTGAGTAGTCACACCCTTAGAGCCTAGGGTAGAGACCTCTTTGTGTTTCTTCTTTTGACTTTTCTTTCTTCCAACTTGATTTATCCAAGGACCCTTATTCAGATCACTAAGAAAATCAACTCCATCTCTATCTAAGGAATCTTCCTCCCAGCTGGCAGACAAAGTATATGGAGTACAAGAACCATCCTCATCATTAGTTTAATCAATATTCTTAGAGGTGAAAGAATCCCCCATTAACAAAAAAATAAGGTTGTGCATCCTAAAAGGGATCATTCTAGGAACAAGATTCACCCTCCATATTAGGATCTAGGTCTAAATCCCTTTGCTGGATAGGAAAAACAATCTCCAAAGGAATAGAAGACGCTGAAGGATGAAGCTTATTGGGAGAACCAACATCCCCCCCAGGGCATCTTCTGAATATTTTCAATTACCAATGAATCTGACACCTTCTCCTAAGAGTTGGTCACTCTAGACCTAGTTGATTCATCAATTTCTCCTTCCTCTAGGCCTTCCTTTACTTCACCAAGCCCTTTAAATTTTTGGCCCTTCCTCGATGACTCAACAACCTTATACCCACTACTAGACACAACCTTTGCCTCTATGGAAGTTGGTTTTTCCTTCAAAATCTATTTGATCTCCTTCTTCAGTGGCTATTCTTTAGACACATTTGACTTTGGGCCCTTCTTAACCTTATGTGGATAATTTTTAGCCCAGTGGCCCATTTCTAGATAATTTTTAGCCCATCGGCCCATTTCCTTACAAATAAAGAAAGAAAAAGGTAGAGATTCAAACTCTACCTCCTTCTCCCACTTTCCCAACTTAGATTTGATAGAAATGGTTGATAGAAGATGATCAAACTGACAAATATTCACATAAACCCTAGTAAAAAATAACATGGATTTAGTTGCTATCGAGGATTCTAAAGAAAGCAGTTCTCCATTGTAGGAACAAGCCAACCCCTTAAGGACATCCTCATTCCAGTAATCCAAGGGTAAACTGGGGAATCTAACCCAAACGGGGGCCACTATGAAGAAATTGACACTATAATCCTAGTTAGGGATCCACTTCCTAAAAGTCAAAGCCATTCTATTGAACATCTGAGGGCCCCCACAAAGAATAAAATCTAGATTAGTGAAAGAAAATGGAGAATTCAACTTGTGTGAGATCTTGTGTGCATAGTTGATAGATAACATAAGGGCAATCAAGCATGATAAGAGTAAGATTTTTCAGATTTGGATCACTTATCATCTATATGTACTTCCATATAGTTGGTAAAGTATCAGACTTATATCTTGACAAGAGTCTACCCACTATGCCACAAATCTCATTCAAGGCATCTATTGAAAGCACCTTGAAGGATTACATGGAGTTATAAATCAAAACATTCAGGATAAAGATGCAGATGAGGTATAGGATACCTGAAAGTATAGTTAAGAATTATAAGGATAGTATATTCTTCATGGTAGAGACATACACAACTTGCATGGAAGTAGTAGATCCAAGGACCAAATGGATTCATCCACTTAGGTATGAAGTGGAGGAACACATCTTAGAGGCATACGCACAAGTTCTCCTTACAGTGTCAAAGGGTCCCAATGAACCAAGGTGGGGTACCTATGAAGAAAATACAAGGCAAGTTGATGCAGTTCTTAACAGTGTTGTGACCAAGAGGAAAGCTTCCAAAATTACCTCTGAAATATAGAAGATTCATGGTGTGACACAAGCTGATCTTGAGAAGGCAAGGGAAGCCAATATTGTAATGCAACTTGAGATTGCATCCACTGGTGAAGTAAAAATTGAGAAATTAGATGATCCCAAGGAAAAGAAGAGAAAACTATTGATAGCGCCCTTACGCCCATAGATATAATTGATTTAGAATCCATGCCACCTCTTGAATATAGAAATATACCAGAGAGGAAGAAGGAGATCGGCACAAGCCATCCATCCTCTAGGATAACTAGAAGTCTAAGAAACAATACTCAAGCACCTCCTGAAGCTCATACATTCTCTTCTTCATCTTTGGGCTCAACCAACAATGCCTATATTGACTTAGAAGCTTAATCAATATCTAGTTCATAGCCCATTGGGAGTAACCAAGTAGTCCTCAGTTCAACTACCTTGATTAATGTCATGTCGGTGTCCACTAGGAAGAAGATATCATCTTTATGTTTTTCTACCAACTGACCTAGTATCTTTCTCCTTTGATGCATTCTCTCCTTGAATTGTTCAAAATAAACATCAATAACACTAACAAAAAAATTTCCTAGACTTTGAATAAATTCATTGATTTGCATAATCATTGGTCGGTTGACATCCTACTCAATATTACTGATTGAGGGAAAGAAGTTTTGCATGTTAAAAAGTACACAAACTAAAAGATAACTGAACTTACATGGTTTTGTTTTTTCTATCCTTATAGTTCTCATTTTCTCTATTGGTTGTGGATTATTCCCTTTGATCTTCAACTTGCAGATTTACACTTTGATGGATAATTCAAATAAAAATCATGACTCTATCACCACTCCAAAGTCCACAAGGAAGAGGGCCAACTGACAAGGATTAAAGAATCCTTCTACTCTTTGAGCTTCAATGCTCAGGTGGGTGTACCCTTGAATCACTTCTCTAAAGGAGTCTAAAACAATATTCCAATATATCTCATATAAAATTGTTAAAGGTTTATCAAATGAATGTTTATGTTTGTGGTTGTTAACCATGCATACCTCAAGAGGAAAGACCAGTGCCTTATCCCAGGGCTCAGAATCACCTAACTATATACCTCAACTGAATACCTCAAATCAAACGTAATGGAAACTAGAGTAAGTGCTTTGCCTATTACCCCTTTCCCTCAAGCACAAGGACATCAAATTCTATACCTGGCTATAAACTCACCGAATTCACCTAAAAGGCTTTAATCCTAACTTTGTTAGAAACTTAGAGATGAATTCAAAATACTCTTTATTTACCATACATTAACACACTTTGTGATATTAACATATATGAGCTTAGAGACAAGAAAGAAGATATACACAAGATACAAGATTGGGATTTAATGACGTTTTCATTAACAAATCCAGAATTAGCATACAATTAGAATGACACCAAGACAAGAGAAGTCACAAAACTAGACTTCTATCAGTATATTACAGTTAAGAACTAGCGACCAAAAAATAACAATGTTTTGGAACCCTTACAAAATCTAGAAAACTCTAACTTATACCCCCTAGTCATCTTGAAAATCTGCAACAAGCTACGGATGACTAGGGTTAGGGCTTCAACCACCCAACCTGTAGAAAATGGTCACAAAATTTACTACAAATACCTCGAGCCAAGAAAGTCCTTCACCAGGTACCAAATCAACCTTTGCAATTAAGCGCATAGACCCTAGACCACATCGCAACACCAAACAAATCCAATCAGGCCACTAAAACATTTAAAACCAGTCCTTTCTGGTTGATGGAAACCCTCAGAAAATTGGAATTCAAAATCAAATGGCTACATCTTTGGCACCCAGCACATCGGCGGTCATCATTTAAACCTTTACGAACTTTATATCCCCGTCATCCGATCAATCTCCCTTTGCGGGCTCGACAACCTTACAAAAATCTTTAGTCGCGCAACCGCGTGGTCACAATCCTCACTGCCACAAAAAATTGGCCTCAAAATCATGGTTGGTCGCATGATCGCATGGCCAAAAGATAGCCCTTGTGATCATGTGATGGAAGCTTCTTAACCATGCAATGCCGACCGCAAACCACCCACAGAAATCCTCAGCCCCTCCACCAGTCACCGACCAATCAAACATCAACACCTCAGCACCTGGAAGATCCCCCACTAGACTTAGCAAATTGGTGACAAAGGACCTTCACCAATTCGCTAAACAATTTGTGCCTTCGCTAAAAACTTAGTGACTTCCCAACCATCATTCGCACAATCGCCAGACAAAATAGCGAATCTCCAAATCTTCTCACGAATGTGCGACAAGACTACATCTTATTGGCACCGCCACCTTTTATCCAGACTACCAAACACTAAACTCCAACCAGGCCCACCCGAAGCCACATGTCACTAAACCATTCCTTGATCCATGCCTGGTCATACTGACACAAGACCCACCTTCCACGAGCCTTTGAAAATGAATGGCTGGCGTAAGATCTCATGGCTCTGACAAATCCCATGAGAACTTACACCGGCTGTAGGATCCATCCTCATCACAGACCCCTCCGACAATGGCCCCACTTCTGAGCACATGTAGGTCGACCAATAAGAAACCTCCACCTGCGTAGAGATGTCACATCGGACCCACTACGGACAATAGACAACCTGGCAAGATGGAATAAAATTGACAGATGGTGCATGATCTCAAAGGCCTAGAATATTCCTTGAGATTATACGCTGACCATTGATTAAAAGCCTTTCAGTGTGGGCCCCTCTGACATAGACCAACTCCTCATCATCTCTGCAACAAAAGCTAATGGGCCCACCTACCATAATGCCAACACACTACCACAGACACGTGTCAATCAGTCGCATGATCGCATAGCCAAAATCTAGGCTATGCAACCATGCGAAAGCCAATCACAAGCTGCCACATGTCTGCCTTCAGGACCACACCAAAGAAGCCTCATCCCTTCAGAGGATTGGACAGTTGTCATGAAAGCGCAAGAAATAAACCTCGTGCATCTTCACCATGAGAACTTGTGGCAACCATCGATCCTGTCTGAACTTTAACCGTCCTGGAAGCATAATAAGATACAAACCGCCAAGAATTCAGAAACATCATGACTAACCGCCAGCCAAGTTGCCAGATGTTAAGGGCTAACCACCAAGCATGAAGAGACCACATGACCACACAATCGCCAGGTCGCTGGATAGAAAAAGTAACCACCCAGAGACTTGGAGAAAGTGCGACTAACACCTTGCAAAGACTGGGCCCCACCACCCATCGCACCTGCGCACTAAAGCAAAGCAAACCGCTAGGCAGCCAAACAAGAACTGGGACCCACATAGCTCGGTGGCAAGCGGTCGCATGATCACATGTTAGAAAAGTCTGACATGCGGCCATGCAATAGCCAATAAGAAAAGCCTGGACCCACCATCCATGTCGGGCTTGCGCAGTTGAGGGAATGTCGAAAACACATAAAGTTTTCGGCACCATAAGGCAAGTGCACAAAGCTAGGAAGCACAGGGTCAAAAAAACACAAAGGCCAAAAACAAACAGATCGAAAACATCATGAACCTTTTGAAAACACTATGAGTTTTTGACACTATGGTAGATTTTGACAATATTTCCAGCAAGCTTAGAATTTGAATATCTTTCTGGGTTTGGTGATTTGGGAGGTGCAATTTGAACCAGGGCAAGGTGACAACACAAGGAACATAGGGTACGACATGCACCAAGAAAAATTTGTAGGGAGGAGGCCATTTTCATAAGGTTTTGCAATGACAAGAAAATGGACTAACATTCTCATCCAATTGTTTTAGTAGAAAATCAACTAGGTCAAATTGGAAACCTTTCTTAACAATCTTGCAGGTGATTTATATGGCTCCACAAGGCACATTGTTCGGCCTACTTGATTGAAATATCTGGTAACTGACAACATAAGCTCAAAACCTTATCTTAGGATTAATGATTGTGTTGACTCTCATACCTCTTCCATCCTATTATGCTCCTGTAAGCTTCTCAATCTCAATCCTCGGTGCACTCATGGCTTTCACTTTATTGGTAATAGGGTCACTGGTGACCACATGTAAAATATCCTTTGTTATTTTGACCAGTTTATCTAGCCATAATTTCACTTCATGCACTCAACTCAAAACAACCCTAATCCACTTTGTCTTGAACTCTCTCAAGAAATATGTGGCATTCATCAATCCCTTCACCTCCAAGTGTTTGTGCTCATCCTTGAGTGTTCCATTCACACTCAGCTCCTGGTAAGTGGATTGAAGCTTGAAATCTCTAATCTCACTAATCTTGTAGTAGATGTATGCGCAAATGTCTTGAACCAACAAAACCCTAGGAAAAATACTTGAAAATGTGTTGGTTTAATCAATTTGTGATGTAATCTCAGGGTAAAATTTATATTTTGGTTCATCATAGGTTACAGACTTAATTAATGTGACCTTCTTGTCACTTCCAAACTTAGATTTCATGACCTTGGATGAGGATGCCATAGTTTCTCAAATTTAGGGCTTCACTAATATTACTATAAAAAACTCAGTGACTAAGAAACTTACTTTAGATCATGACAAACTTGCTCGAGATCTCTCTAAATCTTTGTTGAAAGCTCTAAAATTTCTTCTCTCAATTTTTCTCAAGTCGTGATTCTCTCGTGATTGCTGTGTGAAAAAATGACTAAGTCCATTGTGTATTTATACCAAAAATCTCTTTTCCCGCTTAAACTTTTGTATTTAATGCTTTACCAACCACAACTCAGTAGACATAGTTGCACTCAATTTACACTTTAAAAGGGCTTATCTTGATTAAGACTTAGATATTACTCAGTTGATACCATGACTCGGTTAACCTTGCAATTATCTACCGACTAGCAAATATTTCCTCTGACATACTTTTATTGACTATACATAATTTAAGCTCAAAACAAGTAATCCCATATTGCATATTATGTGATGTTGATTTGGTGTGCATTCACTAGATATAAGAAACTATTTGTAAAATATAACCAATTGAAATTCAGTTCCATTCATACCTTCATTGATTAGGTGGAGGTGGTGATATCATCTAATCTAATGGATGAGGTGTCATTGACTGCAGTGCTTGATCCATCATTGTTATTTGATACTTTTCTCCACATTTGATTTCTTATCCTCATGATTTCTTCAATTGTATTTCCATTTGTATTTGTATTTATCTTTGGTGCTCAGTCTCTACAATCTTTACTCAAGTGACCAACTTTGTGACCATGCAAACATGCCATACCAATACTTGTCCAATTATGAGATCTTCCTCTACAGTTCTTTCTCATGCAATTTTTTGAGCTACATGTCCATACTTGCCACATGCTATGCAATTAGCCCATGTGTTTTAATCCTAGGTATATATGCATTACCTTGTCTTCTCGATTGATATGAATTTTTCTTTTCATTCGATGTCTAGACTTACTTTAGTTTTGTCCTACATTCTTGTGATATGTGTCCATGCATGTTGAAAGTGTGACAATGTTTATCCATGTAAGGTTTCTTAGGTGTCCTATTCAACTTTGATCTACACTCATGTTCCTGATGTCCATACTTATTATAGTTATAGAAATAACCATTAAGTTTAGGAATGGATTTAGGAATAGGTCTTTTTCTTTACTTCTGTAAATATTTGATGTGTGGCTTGGTTTTCCACAATGATAACATGATAGCTTCTTTGGCCTCAGATTAGCATAGGTATTCTTTTGTTCAACTTGTCTTGATGACTCTCCTTGCTCGGTATAGCCTAAACCAGTTGTGCTATCAAGTCTTTTCTGACTAATTAGAAATTCATCCGTTCTCTTAGTATGGTCTTCATCTTTCTTGATCATCTGATTATGTTTTTGTTGCATCTTTACCTCATTCTTTATTCTTTCATTTTCCTCTCTTAATTCATCAATGTCTTCTAGTTTCCTTGTAAGCTCATTGTTTACTCTCTTATCACAACCATCTAATTAGAGATTTCAAAGTCATACTCGATGAGTCTCAGTATCTCAAATTTCTTCTCTTGCAACTTGTCAGTCATTTGCTTCCTATCTTCAATAGCCAAGTTTCTTTCTTGTTCTGCTTGCCTTGGATTGCTCATGACATCAATCATTCTGACCATTTATGTGTCTTGACCGATCTGCAGAGATTTCACTTGTTCAGTAAGATGCAGATGCTTTTCAAATAGATCTAATATGGTTCCTTTAGATGCATCAGATATGCTACTAGATCCATATCCAAATACCTCAAATGGATCATCTATCTCTTCTTTATGATAATCAGTCTCATTATACTAAATTTCCATATCCTTCCTCTTGATCAGTAACTTATTCAATTCTTCTTTGGCTTCTTTGAATTTCTCAATAAAGATCTACATCTGTAATCTTTGATTCTCAATAGTTTTATCCAACTTATATCTTGATATCCTTAGATCTTTCATCTTTAGTGATTAAAATTCCTTAACAAGAGATCTAGCTCTGATACCAATTATTAGGATTATGTAAAGATAAGTACTGAGAGGGGAGGGGTGAATCAATACCGTGAAAAATTTTGAAGACTAAAACTTTGTAGGTGTAGAAAAAATTTAACTGATTGAATCTATTGTATTAAACATACATTCAAATATAACTGAAAATGTAATTTTCATGTAATCTAATCAATAAACCATTCATGAAAATTAATACACATAACACAGATATTTTGGTATCACAGAAAACCTTGTAAGAAGATAAAAATTGCAAGTGGGATGACACCCACGAATCTTCACTACTGCAGCAACAAAGTATGCCAGTTAAGGCTACAAATTGTGATCACTTCTAATGATCTTACCCCATTAGGACTAATAATTAGTTCGACTAGATCTACCCAGTTAAAGGATTTTAACAACACAATACATGTGTGTACTTGGTTAAGAGATTTAGCTAAGAACACTTAAGTCCACTCTGTTAGGACATTTTAAATCTGCTACAATGGTTTGGTAATAGTAAAAAGTATCTATAATTAGCAACTCTATCTTTCCTAATTCAGATTTGTAATATACCATAAAGATATCACCTTGTAGTGTTGTATGTGTCCTTTTCTTATGCTCGGTATCCTTGTGTATGTTCTAAAAAATTGAATGCTTCTTTCAATCCTTTCTGTCAAAAACCATTGTCTGATCTCTTGATGTCCTTAGTGCAGCTACTCCTTCATGATATTTATTCATAATGACATCTTTACACATTTTATATCAAACTAACTTGACCTAATTAGGGGTTTACAATATCTTAGAAAACCTAAGATCAACCATGAAATAAAATAACCTAGATCTACAGTACATAGGAATCATCAACAATTTAATGATTACATCTATATTTAATTTTGTCTCTATCTTGGTAAACCATTTTCTGATTGGTATGAACCATTTGCATTGATGTTTGTGCTATTTCAAATTACTATGTTATTTCATGTTTTACTCGGTGTTCACTGTATTCTTCATTTGGTAATTAACTGGTGCTCGGTTCATATGAATGCTCAGTGAACACTATGCTCGATACTTGATAATCATCTGGCTCGGTCAGAGTACTCAGTCAAAGCCATGTTCGATAAGCTTAGAGAGTTTCCTTGTATCCTACTCAGTGTATAGGCTTTATGTATTTGACTGACTATCCCATTTGTCTCCTTTACCAACTAAATAACTAAATGATACTAATGACAACCATTAATGCTCAATAGAAGTAACATTTTGTATGTTGCCAAAGTTCCAATAAACTTCACCAAAATTAATAACTATTGATAAGAAAAGCATACATTAATAAACTATTTTCTTTATTAAGAAGTATTTTATTAATATATTTAAAATATTATACTATGTTAAACCCTAACCCTTTACCAAACTGAACAACAAGGAAAATTGAACCCTAACCTTTAATAAATTAGAAATTACTTTTAATGAAAAATATATATTATTTATGAAATATTTAAATATGCATGTGTTTGAACTTAGAAACATGATCTTTTTAATCTTTCTAAAACTAAAAATTACAAATTACAAATACTTTGCATGTCTCATTTGATTTTTGAATTTTGAAAAAGTATATTTTAAAATTTACAATTTAGAAATATAAGTTTCTTTTTAACATAATTATATTTTAATTGTTAAAAATTAGAAACAATATCTTTCTTTTTTTTTTTTTTTTCCCTGAAAATAAAAAGTAAAGAACTTTCAAAATATGTAGCCATATCATATTAAAATAAAAAAGTAAATCTGATTGCAAAATCTATAGATGAGGGATTCTATATCTATTATGGATCTATGATTTGATTCCAAAATTTGCATGAGGGATTTTGTATAAATATAGTTGTATGCATGATTCGACATAAAAAAGAATTGGATGCATGAGAAACAAGATTATCTTCTACCAAAACTATTATCACTTAATTAATTTTGATTATGGTATGGCAGTACATATTTTAGCTAACCAATCCAGAAACTCGTTGCAAATCTTTTTTCATATATTTAAGTCGATAGGCTTTATGTGGGAGCTTTGCTCCCCAAAATGACTTTTTTCTCCCTCAAAGTTGTTAGCCCTTCTTTTGGAATAATTTTTCTTTTTTGGCAATGGAAAGCACTTCAAATTTTTATAGCAATTTACCTTATTTTATCCTTAAAATTATCGAACTTTTTTTAATTACTCATGTGACTAGACATTAACATCTCTCACCAATGTAGAATGAATCAATTTTTTAATTTTTGTTACTTAGATGAAGAGATTTTTTTAAGGATTAATTGTACTTTAAAAAAATAAATTATTAACATAGTTTATTTTAAGGATTAAGTGTACTTTTCATTTTTTTATCTATGTATTTATTAAGCTGTTTTGTATGTATTTTTTAAGAATCAACAATTATATAGTCAAATGTATATAAACATCATGCAATTTCATAACATTCACCTAAAATAAAAATAAATAATTAATGTAAAAATATATTTATTTGAAAATTTCCTATTTTAAATTTTAAAAATAAAACATATCATCTCATCATTGCATGCACAAAAGCATGCAATTGCTAGTATATTGAACACTAGAAAGGATCAAGCCATCGAGAACAAGGTACTCATTAATTTGTGAATTATATTTTTTCCTATTATTTTGACAGAAGGTTTTATTCAAATATAACTTTTGAAGATGAACCAGTCATCTATTGGCCCTCAGAAATTTTTACCAACTTTAGTTCTACAAGAGAAGTAATGCGGGGAGGGGTAATTATAAACTTGCAACCAAATGGTCAGCACACCACTACTAAAATGGGAAGTGGGCATTTCCCTAAAGGAGTTGGTAAATCTAGTTAATTTCACACTTTAAAGACAATCACGTGGAAGGACGTCGCATGTTCGCATGAAATTTTTTTGTGCTATGCGATCATGTGATAGTTGATGCAGAGGGAGTGAAGGGAACTAGGATCAATTGATCAAGTGCCACATGAACCAATCCGGAAGGATGTCGCATGTTCACATGAAATTTTTTTGCGCTATGCAATCATGCGACCGCTGATGCAGAGGGAGTGAAGGGAACCAGGATCAACTGATCTAAGGACATCACATGTTCGCATGCAATGTTTTTGTGCTATGTGATCATGCGACCGCTGATGCAGAGGGAGAGAAGGGTTGTGAAGAAACGTTGGATCGATTTGAGGGTTGTGAAGAAATGTTGGATCGATTAAGGACGTCACATGTTCACATGGAATTTTTTTGCGCTATGCGATCATGCGACCGCTGATACAGAGGGAGTGAAGGGAACCAGGATTTCAGTGGGATAGTAGGTGTGGTAGGAGTAGCAGGATACATTGGTGAAAAATCTTCTGGAAGAGATTACACAGTGAACACCACCCTCAGAGATCTATGCCTTAAAAGATTTGCCTTCATCAGATCTGCTAGATCCTAAATTTTTACCAGAGACGAGAGGAAATCTCATCCTTTGTTAGTTCTGGTAGGAGCAGAGGTCAGGCTTAAACTTTTTCAAGTTGATTTGCTGAAAGAGGGAAGCTTCAATTTTGCAATGGAGGGTTTTTCATGTAGTCAGTCCTATGAGTGGAGCCTCACCACTAATGGAGAGAGTAGAGCATTCAACCAGATAGTTCAGGAGGCTAGAATTCATAAATATTTTCACTGATTTCATGGAAAACCAAAGGAATGGGTATAGGGATGGAACCTAGAACCGGGTTGAAAAGGATCGAAGACCAGGGGTTTTCTACGGTGGGAAAGAAAATGGTTCAATAATCCATTTAAGCAGAGCAAGATATTTTATGAATGACCCTTTCATCCTAATAATCAAAACCCTCATGTTGGAAGAATGGCCCTATCTCAAAGAAAGAAGATCCCTTTTCACCCCTGGTTTAACAAACGGTCACATTCCAAATTTTCAAAAATGAACAAGAACTATTCTTCACCTTGGAACAAAGAGCTGAACCCGAATCTGATACCCATTTTTCCAACATCCTCCAGAGGCATCCCATTTAATCCTCCTTTTCCCAAGAAAGCTTGGACGGACTCCTATTGGGAGATTCATAGAAGAAGATTAGATTTGTTGGGCCATGAGGCAATTAACAGAAAGAGGTTTGAATCTCAAGCTAAAGGAAGGTTTAAAGGAATGCAGAAAATATGTAGACCAATTTTCAAATTGTTGATTCATGAGGACAATGTAGGGTCAATACAACTTCAATGACCAAACAAAGTCGAGTCAGAGCTTCCTGCCTGGCCCAACACTACCATGGAAGTTTCCCACTTGTGGGTACCCTCCAAAACAAATTAGGTATTATCTATTACCCTATCAGAAGAAACATTATAATAGAGAAATCTTATTTATCTTTGTCAAGGAATCATCTGCAAGTTTTGGAAGATAGAAATATCATACAAGGATTTCAAAGATTGGGTTTTATGCAACTGGGGGGAGGTTTCTAAGATTGAAATACTAGATAATGAACTAGAATATTTTGTGGTGTTATTTGAAAAAAAGTCTAAGAGAGATTCTATCTTCAAGCAAAAAGGCTAGTTTTATAAGAATAAAGGATTACACATGCAGCAGTGGTCCCCTAACTTTAATAGCGCCAAAAATGTCATCATATTTGTTCCCATGTGGATCAACCTAGAAAATCTTGTAGTTGAATATAGAAACATGGAAATTCTACAAATTGTTGGCAACAAAGTGGGAATATACTTATCACACTTTTCAGATAAACCTTCAGCTTCAAGTTGGTTATGTTTGCTAATGAATGTTGAGAAGGAGTTGCCTAATTCCATAAAGCTTATTTCAAGATATGGAATTTGGATTCAAATGATTTCCTATGCTTCAGAACAGTTAGTCATTTCGAAGATAACATATTCTACAACATCTGAGATTGCAACCCCCCACAAAACTAGCTCTTGGCACTTTGCTAGCATTGATCCTCAGGTTAAATTAGTGGATATCAACAAGGAGTCTCTGCATTTTTTTTATATCTTTTATGCAAGAGATTATGGTCTTACAAATGGAATAGGGGGGGCTCTCAAATTCTCTCTTTGACTTATCCATCTTATGAGGGCAATGCAACATTAAATAGTCATGAGATAGACATCATATCTAAAGGGGAATATTGGTTAGACCTCAACACTTACAAAGAGACATTTGGAAAATTTAGGAAATTGTCTAGGGAACCTCTTCTTATACCTTCCCATTCTCTCCCAATGTCAATCTCCAATTGGCAGGTCCCTTGGCTGGAACATCTCATCATATATTGGGTGTCTCAGGTTCAGAAAGATTTACTGGAGGAAATTGCTGATCCAGTTCTCCATGAGGACAACCCACTTGAAACAGAGGAGAACCTTATTGGTTCTTTAGGAGAAAAAGAGGAAAAAAGAGTGTTCCATACTTTAGAGAATGATATTCCTGACACAAAGATTTGTGATTTGAGAAATGATGATCAAGATTCTCAGAATATTATCTCTTACACTACACTTCAACCTTAGGATTATGCTGAATAGGAGGATGACATTTTGAAAATCAGACTTTGTGACCTCAAGGATTTGACAAAACCTATTGGTTCAGAGGAAAGTAACCGACCTCCAAATTTGGGATGTACGAAATCTTCAAGAATCAAAAATAGAGGCAAGAAGGATTCCAATATTGAATTGTTAACGGAACTACCCTTGGCTCCAGTGAAGAACAAAATGAAAGGGGGCTTAAGATCACTCAAACCTCTAAGGATTAGAAAGAATCATCAGAACCAGTCTTCAAGGGATATTGGAGGTGTTGGGAGCTTAGAGGAACCTATTCCTTCTAGACTTCAAGCAGTTTATGACCTGTTTGGCAGCACTCTGGATGATCAACCCACAACCAACTCTTTGTCTCATTCAATTATTTGTAAAATGTTGGAAGATGACTATGTAGAAAATGAAGAAAGATTTATGGATGTAGACCATCCAATATTTGAATCAGAGATAACATTCAATTCTCAAGGTCAGGATGAGGTAGAAACCATGGCATCATGCTCCAAGTTAACTTCAAACTATTTTAATTCTCCTTTAGGACTGCTACAAATAGATCATAAAATAGCAATAGACTGCAGATCAGCGAAAAAGAAAGGTAGAGGAAGAAAGTCAACAGCCACTTTGAGAGAAGAGGAGGGTGAAGATCAGGACCAAGCAAAGATTATAGCTTATGTGAAGGTAGGGAAGGGGAAGTTCCTTCCAAAGTCTCAATGAGAGTCCTTTCTTGGAATGTTATGGGTCTTAATGCCCCTAACAAGCAGCGTCTGGTAAAATGCTGCATTTGGTCTTCTAAAGAAGACATCATTTTCTTACAAGAAACCAAGATGAATAAAGAACAAGAAAATGATTTCATAAGGTCTTTAGGGGATTGGAAAGCCATAGTGGTTGAAGCAATGGGTTCCTTAGGGGGTCTAACCATTATATGGAATCCCACAACTTAATATTATTCTCATATCAAAGATTCTCAGAGCTAGATGGGGGGAAAAATTATCAGTACACAATCAAATTTAAACACATTTGTGATCAATGTGTATGGACCTATCTCAAGAAGAAGGAAAGTGGAGATTTGGGAGGAAATTAGCAATTGGTTTCATATTTTTCCTGACAGTAATTTCATTATAGGGGGTGACTTTAATGCCATCATTCATGCAACAGAGAAAAAAAGGGGATCTCAAAGGCTATCTCAATCCCAGTCAGACTTCCACGAGTGGATTTTAAAGGATGATTTGATGGAGATTGAATTTGATAATGGGGCCTTCACTTGGTCTAACAGAAGAATGGGTATGGACAATATCTCAGAAAAATTGGATAGGTTTTTTTTTAAAGGTGACTTGACATCTTTCTCTTTCGGGTTGAAAGCTTCCATATATCCTTCATTAGGCTCAGACCATTTTCCTATTTGTCTCGATTTGTTGGAAGAGGACAAGCCATATAAATGCCCCTTTAAATTTCAAAATATGTGGCTAAAAGAGGGAAGCTTTTCAGAAATGATCAAAGATTGGTGGGCTAAAGTTAAGGTGGAAGGTTCAAAATTGTTCTGTTTTGTGGCTAAACTCAAATTCATTAAATAGAATTTGTTGATTTGGAACAGGACTCATTTCAAGAATATCTTTTCATTAAAAGTGGAAATTGAATCAAAATTGGTTGAATTAAACAATACAATCACAAATCAAGGGATGAATCAAGAACTATATTTCAAAGAGAAGGATTTTCTCAAGGATTTGGAGGATGTGCTTAGTAAAGAAGAAATATTTTGGAAGAAAAAGTCAAGGGAGTCTTGGTTAGCTGCTAGAGACAAAAACACTAAATTTTTTCATTCTAGTACTAAGTGCCAAAGGAATACCAATAGAATCCTACAAATTTCTAGCCAAGATGGATCTATTCTCTCTGAGCAAAAAGAAATTCAGCAGGAAATAGTATCTTTCTTCTCCAAGTTGTTGAACTCTTCAAATAGCTCTCCTCTTACATGTCAACAAGAACTTTGTAATATCCCCAAAGTTCTCACAAAGGTGGATAACCGAAATCTAATGAGGCCATTTTCAACAGAGGAGATTTTTCAAACATTATCAGCAATGGCTCTAGACAAAGCTCCTGGTCCAGATGGATTCCCTCCCTCTTTCTTTCTTCATTGTTGGGAGGTTGTTGGTCAAGATCTTACTGAGGCATTGGAAATAGCTAGATCCTTAGGTAGATTTCTAACTGAAATCAATAATACTTTCATTTCTCTCATTCCTAAATCAGAAAATGCAAACTCTATTGATGAATTCAGACCCATTGCATTGTGTAATACAATATACAAGACTTTATCTAAAACCCTTGCAAATAGATTAAAATTAATCTTAAATAGGATCATTGGTGAAGAACAAATAGGGTTTGTCCCAGGCAGATCCATTTTTTATGGCATTATAGTTTCTCAAGAAGCAATTCATTCCATTCAACATTCCAAAAAACCTAGCATGTTAATTAAGTTAGACATCAAGAAAGCTTATGATAAAGTGAATTGGAGATTCTTATCCAAATGCATGGAATGATTTGGATTTTCTAAAGCCTGGATCAATCCGATCTTTTACTGTATATCGACTCCAAAATACTCTATTCTGATTAATGGCTACCCTCAAGGTTTTTTTTGAGGCTCAAATGGTATAAGGCAGGGGGATCCTCTATCCCCCTTCTTGTACATTATCATGGTAGAGGCTTTAGGTTGCAGTATTTCTAGGCTTCAAACTCAGGGCCGCATCAGAGGCATATCAGTCACATCTTCAATTCCTCCTATTACACATCAACAATTTGCGGATGATACACTCCTCTTTGGCTATGGTTCAGTCAGAGAAGCTGGTCTTTTTAGAAGTACTCTAAATAAGTATGCTTCAGCCTCAGGACAAGATGTCAACAAAGGAAAATCAGTTATTTTTTTCTTCTACATGAAAAAGAGGATCCAATTGAGAATAGAATCCCTTTTTGCCTTTAAAGTAGCAACACTTCCTTGCAATTATTTGGGGATTCCCATTGATAAGAATTTGAGAACATCAGGGATTTGGAAACCAATCAACGAAAGGATGGATAGGAGAATGGCTAGCTAGAAATCCAAATGGTTATCATGTGCAGGAAGGATAGTGATGATTAAAGCTACCCTTTCAGCAATTCCCATATATCTATTATCTTGTTTGGCTTTGTCTTCGACTGATTACATGGACATTGTGAAAAAGTTGAGGAATTTTTTCTGGCATGGATGTGATCAGAATAGAAAATTCAAAATTATCTCTTGGGACAATATTTGTAAACCGATTAGTGCGGGGGGAACAGGGATTAAAAATTAGATGTGGCAAAACATAGCATTGGGAGCTAAATTATATTGGAAATTGATAAAAAAAAAAGGATTAAAAATGGGTTAGAATCATCAAAAGCAAATACTTGGGTGCAGAGGGATGTCATGAAATATTTACAATTAAAAACCCTCCAAGAGGATCCAGGATATGGAATTTCATATTGAAATCTAGACATGTTGTGGATTCCAACCTCTCTTGGAATATCAGAAGTGGTAACTTAGCCAGATTTTGGGAAGATTCTTGGGGAGGACTAGGTACTCTCCAATTGATACTAGGCCTTAATCAGATTATGCAACTTTGTCAATCAACATGGGGTAATATGCTTAAAGATTACATTATCCCTTCTCATTCATCAAAGGAGGATGGATCTTGGTAGTGAAAGGATTTCTCAAGTATAGGAGCTGATATCCAAGAATCAAACTTGCTAAAGTCTGTAGTTCAAAATAGATCTTTCCTCTTGAAAAATGGTAATGATGAGTTAATTTGGATGGGTTCAAAAGATGGCATCTATAAGGTGAAGGAAGGATACAATTCCTTAACACAACACATTCAAAAGTCTTCTACAATCCCACTCCATCTTTGTTGGAATAAACTATGCCTCCCCAAAGCTAGTATTTTCCTATGGGCGGCCTCTCAGGGCCGCATTTTGACTGCAGAGAGATTTACAAAAATGGGCTTTTTGGGTCCATCAAGATGATACATGTGTCTAAAACATGAAGAATCTCACAATCATCTATTATTTTCCTACCCCTTTGCTATAGAATGCTGGGAGTGGCTATATTCAAAATTGAATTGGCAATCTGCCCCCCATCAAAATCTCCAATTGCATCTTCTTGCTTGGCCAACTCTCTTCAAAGATAGTTTGTGTGGTAACTTATGGATTATCTCTCCTTCAATTTTACTCTGGGAAATTTGGAAAGAAAGAAATAGGAGAATCTTTCAAGACAAATCAATGGATATTGGGAAAATATTGAATAGAGTTGAAGCAGCTATAGTGGAGATCATGAATTTTTGAAATCAAACATATTTAGCAATACATAAATTTTACACTAGTTGGGATGATAAGATGATGAAAAGTTGGCATGGGTTGAAAGCTCTTGGTTCCTTAGGAAGAGGCTGCAATAGGAATGGACTTCAAAGACAGTCATGTGTTTGGAAAAATCCTTCCCCGGGATGGGTGAAATTAAATTTTGATGGTGCATCAAAAGGTAATCCTGGGCCTTCGGGTGCTGGGTGCATAATTCATTCCTCAAAGGGCCAAATCATTGGTCAACTAGCCATCCCTCTAGAACTAGATACTAATAATGCAGCAGAGATTAAAGCCCTTTATCATGGTTTAATTCTTGTCAGGGATTTAGGCTTCAATAAAGTGGAAATCAAAGGGGATTCAATGATAATCATAAATGCAATTAGATCAGGTTCCATCACTAACTGGAAACTTCAATCCTTTTTAGAGGTGATTTTGAGTATTATCTCCAAATATGAATCAATAACGGCTAACCATATCTACCGCAAAGGCAATGGTAAAGTTGATGAGTTGGCTAATATGGCAGCATGTGGAACACACATTAGATCAATTTCTAATGGTTGGCATCCTTGTCAGAATCCGGAAAGCTGATAGGAAGGACACACAACATTCCCATCATCAAGAGCTTTTGGGAAGCTTTTAGCTGAACAGGGAAAGCATGAATAGACTTACATTTAAGGAAATTTTGTTATACCAGACAACGGCTCTTTTCCTTTCATGGAGAGAGCACTGGCACTCTATATTTATTCACACTCCATGATCGAACACTATTATGGTTTTTAGCTGTAGATAGATATTGTATATTTTACTTTCTACTTAATATAAAAACTATGGCTTCAGCCTTTACTGATAAAAAAAACAAAACTTTATAGATGTTGTTGATCACTATGGTACTTTTTTATATCATCCTTCATGCTACAACTTACAAGCACCCACAAAAGATGATGAAAGGTTTTATTATGGTGGACTGGGCTGGAACCCAAAATGTTCTTAGTATACAAATATGTGTTAAAGTTTACTATTCTATGATATTTGTTTATTTTATGTGGTTAATTGAAGACATTTTTAATAGACTATATTGAAGAAAGGGAGTTACCATGCAATAAAACTTTAAAAAATAAAATATAAATATCTAATAATCTATTCCTAGTGTAATATGTCCTAATGCTCTTCAAATTTTATGGGCGAGAAAATTTTTATCATGTGTGCAAAGAGGAATTTAATAAATGTCGTTAGAGTATAATTCTTCATTATATTTGTTTATTTATAGACGAGTAGATGTTGTTGAATTAGTAGATTTTGTTTGAAATGTTAAATAGTGAAGCCAAAATATCGTAAAAGTTTGAAGGAAAAAATAATAGTGTAATAATTGTGTCTATTTATTTTTTTATTAAAGAAAACCAGATTTTGAAGGGTCCCTGAAACCCTTTAGTAAAATAAAATTACCAACAAACTAGAGAGAACACACTAAACAATAGCTAGACAAATGCTAACCAAATGTAAATTAAACATGGTTCAGAAAAACCTACATCACTACAAATTTTCAACAATTCCTCATTTATTTTTAAATAACATCAACTTTAATTCATTTAAAACCTTATAAACTATGTGTTCTTGGGAGCCCTTACCTTTATCCCTACTAAGTGTTATAGCAGAAGGACTAGGCACAAGACCTATACCCATGTCATAGTTCATAACCATGTCTTCATTCGCTTTACTTCTCACAATTCCTAAAGGAGAATCTAAATTACCTTTGGAGAGATCTTGAATGGCTTGAGCCTATTCTTTCAACTACTTAAGCTCATTTGTATTATTATGCATCGCAATTTAGCTAACTGCCACCACAACATGCAATTTCTCTTGTACCTTATCAAATGAATCTTTCAAATTCTTAAATCGCTCTTCATGAACCTTCCTTGTGACCTTGACATCTTCATACAAAAATTGAATTAGGAAAAGCATTTTATTGACATTGTCTACAAAAATACTATTACTCATATTCTTTAACCTTTTTTCTCATATCTCATATTTTTGTAACAAAGAAACCCTTTTCATTTGGGCTTTCTTTAGCATTTTCAAATAGAATATCAATATGGAACTCCATACCTAATGGGTACACAAATGAGGTGTTGAAACCAAGGTTATAGTTATCTTTTCTATTAACATCCTCGAAGACAATTTTATTTTTGGCTTTCTTTACATGAGGAGGAATAGAGGACTTCTTGTCACCACTAGTCAAGTAGAACAAAAGAGGGCTTTTCTTCTTCCTTTTAGCTATGAATTTTGAACTCTCCCTCACCTTCCTTTTCCCCTTAATATCATAACTAGGGTTGTAATAACCGAAAACATACATATTAGAGGGAACATAATCATAATCCACATCATCTACATTGAAACTATGAGGCCAATTTGAGGCCAACTTATCTTTCTTAGGGTGTTTCCCTTTACCCAAATGAAAACATGCATCATTTATAGGAGCATCTTTAGGGTCTATTGAAAAATAACAATAATGGTGATGGGCATTTTGCACAAAATGGATAACCACTTTTGGAGGGGATTCTTTTTAAAATAAATGGTGTTTACATGTTCTATATAATGAGAAGGACAAGGCCCTAAAAGATTAGTAAACTAGCTACCAAAAGTAAGGTATTGAAAAACTACTGAGCTGTCACTCCCACCCACAAAAATTTAATGGTATCTTTGTCATGAGCCCTATTTGTTTTTCTCTTCATCTTTTCTTTTTGACCTTCCTTTAAGAGAATTTTCATGGTATCATCAAATAATTCTCAATCCCTAAAAATAGTCCTTCCTTCCAGCCACACATCATAGATCTGATTAATAAATTCCTTAGTGACATACATTTTAAATGCATACACATTTAAAATATCCCTAGTGACTTGTGGATCACATTTGTGTAGCTTCTCCATATAAGGTGTTAAGCAAACCCTAGATAATTTATTCCAAATATGAGGATTTTATTTCCATAATTTATGATAGGAAGTGGGCTAAACCTTGTATTTATCATTTCCCATAATGTGCAAATTCCTACAAAATATGGAGGCTAAGAAAACCTAGAAAATGAAACTAACACAATAAAACATGCCAATCTCATTGTACAAGGACAGTCTTCCTTTACACACAATAGTGGGAATATGAAATGTCATTAATTTCCATTAAACAAGTTGAAAAGGCATAACCATCATTCCCTCTCAAAAGCAAACAAATTAAATACATTTGTAATATTCATCTAATAAAATTTTGACAGTGACAAGGATGAAATCATTATACCCACCCCCCCCCCCCCGCCCCCCCCCCCCCCCCCCCCGCCCTCCCCAACTATTTCTTATTAGGTTTCTCAACACAATGTTAGAAAATATATCGACAACCTTAATGCCTTCTTGAAAAAACATGAGATATATATGATATTGTTTAAA
Source organism: Chamaecyparis obtusa (assembly GCA_027943335.1). Classification (NCBI taxonomy): domain Eukaryota; kingdom Viridiplantae; phylum Streptophyta; class Pinopsida; order Cupressales; family Cupressaceae; genus Chamaecyparis; species Chamaecyparis obtusa. The sequence continues at coordinate 527,148 of BSBK01000587.1, forward strand.
CATATCAAGCATAGTTATTCTATCTAAGTCTTAAGATCACACTCATAATAGTCCAACTCAAGGACTCAATACCTTTTAAGAGATTTATAATATTTAAAATGCCATATTCAAGCAAGACCTTCTTAGAGCCATTATAAATAGCTAGATACCAATGTAGGCTGCATATGGCTTGGCAAAATTGTGTCTATTTATTAGCTTATCCATTAAACAGTAGTTTACATATTGAGTAGAGTTTCATTATCATCATTTAGTTTTTATTGGGCATTTAGGACATTGAATGCACTCTATATCACACGAATATTTTTTTACAAATGAAATGAAGTCTTGAGATTTGATGCCAACTAAGCTATCTATTATAGGTCAAATATATTTTGGCCATAACCTATTATAAAATTATTTATTTTAAAAGAGAAATAAATAACACACAAATATTTTTAAAAAGCATTTAATAAAAATTAAGAATTTTATATTGTACAACTATTGACACCATTTTCAAAGAAAAATTATTTGATTTATAATATAACTTAGAAATGAAATGGCAACTTATAAGAGACTTTCCTTGATTTTACAATTTTTCCAACTTTAAACTAACATTGATAAAAAATGCATTAGTTTTCTAAAAGAAAACATACTATTCGAGGTATGTAAGTATCAATAAACTGAAACAATTGTGCAAGCTTTGATTGTATCTCCACACACACACACACACATGCATATATGTATACATGTATATCTATATAATTGTATATGTATATGTATATATGTACATATGTACATATGTAGATACACATATATGTACATACATATGTTTGTATGTATGCATGCATGCATGCATATAATAAGATGAGACAATGAACCTCTAAAATCATGGAGTAGACTATAAGAGTATCACATATAAAAAAACATAGTGTAAAGTCCAAAAGAATTTTTCTTCAACAATCAATAATAGAAACTTGACACATAATTACTACATGAGGAAAATAACTAGATTTTTTCTAGCATGTCTTCCTATATTTTATAAATATCATAAATAGATTGAAAATTAGATATAAAAAATGGAAAAAAATTGTCAACTATGAATGGCTTGTCATGAATAATAAATATATTGATAGTTAAGTATTTGCATCTTTAATATACTCTTAGTTATTAGGGTGAAAACACCCATCTTTTTTCCATCATATTTTAAAAGTTTCAATTGAAAATTATCCCCTACAATATTTTTAAATTGATCATGAGCTTTGAAAACATTCAATTCAACCTATCCTTTATAAAAACAAGGAAAATACTTCGTTGATAATTAAATAACAATGAAAAATAATGGGGGTTTGCTAGGGGCCTCGCCCGAGCTATCTGTTCTAGGTTATGGGAGCCTATTGGTAAAACCCTTGTTTAGGTCTTGATTCGTTTCATCTTTGGAGGTTGTCTTTGCCTATCTTTTGTGACCTTCTTGTAAAGGGTTTCAGGTCCCTTCAAAACTTGTTTTCCTTAATATCAAAAACAATGAAAAACAATGGATAAGTTTATATAAAGGAATGTAATTTCTAAATATTTAATCAATTTATAAATACATGTAATTTAATGTTGTCAAAAAGAATTTTAATATGTCAAAAACTGAGATCTTAGGCATATGAATGTAAACTAAGATCTTAATTTCCCTTACATAGCATTGAAACCTGAATAGGTCCACTAGAAATCATCACAGGAGCGTTGGACATTGGGATTTTTTTTCTTCATTGCAATGGAATGGAGATTATGAAGTGTGCATTATATCTAGGACTAGTGATAGGAAAATGATTAGTTTTAAAAATAAACAATAGACATGTAGTAATCAAGATCTAGAAAAAAAGAGATTTTAAGGAACTTGGTATTGAACATAGTTAAGTGCTAAGAGGGGTAGTCAAATAAGAACCCTTAAAAGCTTTACAAATATTATCTCATATGTAAACTACCTTAATTGATGATGAATAGAAAAAAGTAAATATTCCAAATATACATGAACACATAAGAATGCCAAAATTATGTGAAAATTAAAAAAAATTTAAAAAATATGATGAGAAATGTAGTCACTATATCAAAATAATTGATTACAATGTTTTTGGCCAAAAGACAAAGAATTCATCATCCTTGTACTATTCTAAAAGTTTATCACCCATAATTTGATGATTAGTTAGGCCTCATTTTGATAATTTAAAGATTACATGATTGTTATGCTTGATCTATTTACCTATCTACCCCTAATCCAAAATATATATCCTATCTTTCTTTCTCTCCATTTGAATTCTGGTGGTTTTTCCTAGGTACATAATGTTCTAGTCTTTACGGTCCTAGGAACAAAATGTTGTGTTCCCCTAGGTTTGGGCCCAAATTTGAGCCAAGGCCCCATTGTGATGTTTCAATTATAACTTTGATCTCATGGTTGGCTTGGGTTATTTTTGAATCCAAAAATGTGTGATGATGTAAATAAATTATACCCTATCTCTCCTCATTTTGGTATCCATTATTAATAAGTCATTGACGATCAAGAATTCTCAAAGATTTGAAGGTAATCATCCAACATCTAGAATCTCCCCAAGCATCCAAGTTATTTTGAAGGAAATATTAACTATTTTAGTAAGATTCTCTCCCATTATGGCCATGTAAAGGATTTCTCAAGAAAAAAAAAGATATTCTTTATTCATCCATATACATTCTTCCTTCATAGGCAAGTGTTTAACCAATCATAAGAACATTTAAGATCTATGAATGGAATTAATAGATCCATGAATTTTTTAAGGAAATATTAATTCCTATCTATATTCCAAGGTTAAAAATTACTATTCAATAAAAAATCAAGTATCTTCATGAATATGTATGATCTCAATACCTGTTCATGAAGATATTACAAGGTAGATCTAATATTTACCCTTACAATTACTTTAATTTATTCTATTTCATTCTATTTCTATGGTTCATTCATAAATAGGGGTTTGACTAAGTAAAACACTTTTTCACAACCTTTTCCCTATTTTTATGTGGACAAGAACAGGTGGTGTGGATGTTGGGACTTAATCTGGTAATCTCAAGATCTATAAATTTGACTATTAAAGATTCTGGCGAAAGACCTAGGCATAGAATTGATGGAAAGAGTTAATCCTTAATGTATGGTATGTTTTCATTGATGGAAAATACTATCATTACTCTTGGCCATGATGAAAAAAATTAAGTTTACTAGAGAACTTGTTACCTATATTTGTCTTAGTACTGAAAGCAGGACAATTACCAGTCAGATAGATCAGTTTGGTTCAGACAAAATTTTGAGTAAATTAGTGTATGTGATTGTAAGGTATGAATGTAGACATACTATATTATGTCTAATACAATAATCATATATCCTAAAGAAATCAGATGCATGAGATATTCAATGTGGAATATCGAGTTGATAGTTTTTGGAAGAACATGACTGTTTAGAGAAACTGATCAGTATATCTAGTAAATCATTTTTGTTATCTCTTTAACATGATTGTTGATGATAGATTCATCATCAAAGGTTACTAGGTTCGGTTAGAAAGGTTTTATTTTATGGTTTCATCCAATTTTAGCTTGTATACATCTACATGTTTCATTATTCATATTTTAGCCAACAGAGTTTATATTTTAAGGTTATGATCTTATATTTAAGAGATCAAGTTTTGATTGCAAGGGAAAGAGAAGTAAATGATGATAAGATGATGATATTATGACAAGACAATAAGAATAAACTATATTGATGTTCATATCTATGTTTGGAGCTTCATTGGACTTATATAGGCATTATTGATGCTACCAATCAGTTCAATATAGGATTATAAGTCCATTTATTGATTATGAAATTAGTTGTAAGCCTTGATGTATTTTGGTTATACAATTGATAAGTTAGGTCTAAGATATAACATTAAATACAAGTATGGTACATGCTCCTCTTTATACTTATTCCTTTAACCAGACACTTATTACTGCAGTAATGAGATATTTGTGGGTATTATCCCCACTAGGGTTTTTCCCTTAATCAAGTGTTTTCTAAAAAAAATGATGTTGTTGTGATGTTTATGTTATGTGTTCTATTTGGTTTACTTGCATTTATTTTTAGTATTAATCTATGGCTTTAGTTTAAAATATTAAGAATATTGATACACCATTCACCCCCCCTTTCGGTGCTCCCTAATCCTAACAATTGGTATCTAAGCTTAGTTCCTTGGAAGAAGTTTGACAAATCAAGGAAGATCCTAATGGAAACACCTAGCAGTATTTAGATTCAACTTTTAAATTCACTTGAGGACCTAGACAAATTAAATGCTCACATTGTTAACCTGGAAGTAAACTTGAAGGAAGATAATGGATTCATTGACAACTTAAAAGATAAATTAAGGAAATCCAAAGATAGGAGAAAATGAATTGTAGATCAATTAGTAGAAAAAGGCACTGACTCTACTTCTGATAGTGTCTATGAGTAGATTGTGAAAGAGAGAAACAAACTAAAGAATGAAATGGAATCTATGTCAATCAAGATCAAAAAATGAATCTTGAAGAATCCCTAAAGGCCAAGACTAAGGAATGTTACAAACTGAATAGTGAAGTTGGACAAATGCAAGTTTTTATTGAAGAATCCAAACATAATGAGAAATATTTAGAAAGAATCAATGAGGTATTGAGAAGAAACCTAGATGATGCTAGAGAATTTCAAGAAAGATTCAGATCTAGCTCTGAGAAACTTGATGAGCAAATTTTAAGTCAAAGACGTCATGGAGATAAGCATGGTTTAGGGTATGAACAATGAGAATGTTCAAAATATGCTAAAATAAAGATAGATCTAATAGAGTTCAACCTATGGAGACACCTTTGAAGCACACAAATGGATAGTAATTCATTGGTAGATATTTCACATGCAACATGCTTGCACACAGGGTAAAATAATGCTAGAGCCATTCAAATGCTACACCTTTTTCTAGATATTATTTCACATGCTGGAAATATGGACACAAATCTAAGGACTACAGATTCAAATCCAAAACCAATACAAATAGAGGTAACCCTATATGCTACAATGTTGGTCATATTGAAAGGAATTACAAATTAAGGACTAATCAAAATAATCAGAGGTGTGTAAAAAAAAATTTATTTGTTACAAATGTAATAATTATGGACATATTTCTAAGGATTGGAAATATAGAGATAATGGAACAAGAATAAATGGTCCAATTGATAAAAAGTGTAAATAATAATTTGATAAAGGAAATAAAAGTGATGTAAGTGATGTAAGTGATGTAAGTGGTGTAAGTGACGTTAGAGAGAACATGAACAAAGTTTGGATGAAAAAAGAACAAAATAATGCTTCTCAACAGATCACGCCAATTTCTAGTGTGAATCCTTCATTGACAAACTAATTAAGTTTTAGACCTAATGGTAAAGCATTAACAAAATATCATGAAACACCTAAAGATGGCATCATGAGATGATGTGATAGAAGATGCAGTTGGAGGTTGATTATATATTGCTACATCTTGGCTGGAAGGTAGATATATTGAATTTTTGGTGATTGCAGAAGATTTTTGAGTTCACTAGTTTTTAGCAGTGTTATTGAAACCTAAGGTACAAATGAAAATTAATCATCAAAATAAGAAGATTGATAGGTCAAAAGGAAGATTGAATGATTCATTCTCCACATTACAAATTGAAGAACTTGAGTAGAGATAATTTACAAGTGATTTGATGATTGATTGGAGCTACCGATGAATTTGACAAGAAAACCCTAAACAACATGTAAATTGTATTTATGTCTTCAGAAATCTATCTATTTCATTAGAGAATATGGATAGTCCATAGATTGTTAATGTTCTTGAGAAGAATCCTTATGAATTTAAATTCCATCCATATAAGTCCATGAAAGATGATCCTAAAGGTGCATTTGCTTAGGCACCCGATAGAGCATTTCATGCTGAGGATGTGTGTGTGTATAATTATTGAAAATTGGAAGATATTGGTGATTATGAGCTAGTTAGTCAGTATGATTCTTTATGTTCAAATGGAGTGTTAAAAGATGAGTTCCAGAAGGTTAATCAAATTAACCTAGATCACTACAAATATGTAGTCACCTTTGATGTAACAACTCTACTTGAAGAAGAAAAAAGAAGGTTTGATGGAAAGAAAATAATCAACATGTTAATCAATGATAGAATAGATGAAATCATTGCTAAAATATATGATATTATCAGTAAGATGTTGAAGGAAGCCAAATTAGTTGTGCTAAAAAGGAAAGAACCTAGAACTAAGAGGAAAGAAGACAATATTTATTGATGACCAATTTGTCTCTACTATAAAAGAACCAGGTGTATATATTGGTGGTGTACCAGTTACTTTTGATGAACTTGATAAAGATGAGAAACAAGAAGGAAAAGATCCCTACAATGACCTTATGAATATTATAACTAGGGAAGAGTTGGATGAAATCATGGCAAAAAAGAGATTTTCTAAGGATAAACTAGTTAAAATTGAGACCAAATCAGAAGTGGAGATTGATGAGCATATAGAAAAAGAGGTTAAGGCTACCAAAGGTCAAGAGGATATAACTGATAATGTACCTAATATCTTAGATACAATGAAAGAAGAAAATAAACTAGGTGAAACAAGGAATGATCAAATAGAAACCGGTCCCGATATACTGTTGGCAAGATATTTATCTGAATCACCTAGTTTGCAAGGACTTATTGATCTTGAGAACATGGAGGAAGATGAACTAAGAAATATTTCCATGTTAGATCAAGAAAAATAAATTGATAAATTAGTAAGCAAGGACAAGGAAGGGGAACTGCTATCTAGGGCAGTTGATATTCTATCAAAAACCTTACTAAATGTGCAGATAATGATGAGGATAATTGAGTCAAATAAAATGAAGTGTTGAAGTTTTTTTGTCATTTCTAGCATCAAAGCTATAATGGAATTGATGAATCAATCATACCAGAAGTCTGTTAGTTTGAATAGTGAAAGTTAATAAGTGTTCAATGAACCCATGACAAGATAGTCAGTTATGGAATAAGTGATCAACAATGGAGATTTTGATGTTTTTAGGTTATGTAGTTCATTCTAAATCATGATTAGTATCATATAAATCTATGTCTGGGATCACATCAACCAATTTTTAGTACAAGAAAAGATATGAGGAACAGAATCAATCATATTGGATAGAACAATATACAACAAGAGAGTTTGATTAAATCTGTCAACCGATAGTGTAAATTCAAAGGTTGTTCTAGATTATTATGAAATTAGTTAGGAAAACATCAAATAATGTTAGGAGATGTTTTAGTGTGCTCACATACTTGATTTGAAATTTTTTGGAGGAAGACTTAGTAAAATATTTTAGGTTTTATTTTGTTTTGTACCGACATGGTAAAAAGGTCTATATAAAAGGATGTGAATCATATGATTAGGGTTTTGATACATGAATATCATTTGAAAAGTTAGGGAAGAATCATTAGAGTCTTGTAGAAGAATTATCATAGAAGCACATTGAGTAGAACAATAGTGGATTTGTCAATCAATGAGTGGTACTTTTGTATCATCATTTGAGTTTCTACTCAAGGAAAATCCTAATAGGTTTGCAGGCTAAATCCCTTACAGGGTTACTCTTAACATGGTAAGAAGGATCCTAATAGGTCTAAATATAAAATCCTCTAACAAGGTAGATCCCAGAAGGAGTTTCTAAATCCCTTTTAATCAAGTAGCTCCTAACATGGCTTTTTGTAATATCTTTTAACATACTATTTATCGGGTATGCCCCTAATAGGGTGATGTACTGATTTTAACATGGAAAATCTTATTGGTGCAGTAGTGAGAATTCATGGGTACTAATTCCCACTGTGGTTTTTCCCTCTTAACCAAGGTTTTCCATGATAAAAACAAGTGTGTTATGTTGTGGATGCTTCACTTACTTTTCTCTTATGTCATAATATCTTTTTCATGTTGGATTATTTGGAATTTGATTAAAATGGTTTTATGTTCTATGGTTGTACTAATTCACCCTCCCTCTTAGTGCCTTGTTATACTAATAGATAAGAAAAGGTAATTTTGTATCTAATAAATTAGAATATTTTCTAAATAAATTTGATGTACATTTTGAATCTTTGGAGAAAGAAACAATGAATAAAGTGCAGAAGGAGTTTGTGAATAAAATATTTTATCACTTATACTCACTAATTAGTCAAGGTAAGAAATCCTTAAATGCTGGAATAATTGAGATAAAGAGAGCTATCAAGGATGAGACTACAACTTTGTAGTTATATATAAGCCCTTTTCTCTTATGTTGCAAATACTGATAAGTTGTTGAAAGAAAATGAACAATTATTGACAAATAATACAAAAGCCTTTGACTCATCAAATGAGTTTTCTTTTGATCATATGAAGGAAGTTGAAAAAATTAATGACAAGGTCAGTGTTTTGGAAGTAGAGAGGCAAAGAATAATAGGGATATCCTCTAACTTGAGGAATCTAATAGTTCCTAGGTTGGACATTTTATAGAGAATCTTGGAAGCTAAAAAAGGAGCAATGAAGGAACCTTCCTCACTCGACATCATACATGCTGAAAAATAAGATTACCTAATATGTGGTAAGATTTAGATAGTGCATAGTCTGTGGAAGTCTTGGAATGCGTATTGGCCTTGAGTTCTGAGACATTTTGAAATTTGTATAAGTCAACACTTATAAATTGTACATAGTTATGTAGACTATATAGGATTTTGTTTAGAGAAAATTTTGGTTTTGGCCCCACCTTTTCTATTGACGCAAAAGGGAGAGAAGTTATATATGAAAAATAGATAATAATATTAGGGGTATTCTAATTTTGAAATTATGTTTTTGAGAAGTTTTGGACTTGGAATTTTGGGATCGACACTTGGCCATTTTTCCTAATTGTTTCCATCAATGCAAAAGGGCGAGATTATTAGGAAGAGTTAATCCTTAATGTATGGTATTGTATCATCTTAAAATGGAAGAACTTCCATGTTAAGAGTGTTTAGCCCTCTGAGTGAGTGGTTGGGGTCATGTGAAGCACCTTGAATCAGTCTTTTGCTCAAATCTGAATTGTTCTCCTTATTCTGCTTTTATCTATCCCTATTTTCAGTATATTTCTGCATTTCCTGGCATTATGGACTGAGGTCCTGAGGTTTTTGACCTCAAGGTCAAAGTTAACCTTGAGGGTCAAAGTCAACCTTGACTTTGACCTAGGTTAGGGTTGACCTTGACTTTGACCTAGGGTAGAGTCAACCTCATCCTTGACCCACAATTCAAATTTCAAATTCCCATGATTTCTGGGTGTCAGGTTTCAGAGATATTTGTTTTCCCACCTCTGGGTCAGCCATTTCAGGTTTCAGAATGGTAAATCCTTAAATTTCATTTAATATGGGTCCATCTCTAGGGGTTAAGGTTAATTGGGAATTAATTCCCCAATTTCAGCCTTCTCTAGAGGTTTGTGCCCTAGTTCACTATAAAAGGAGGCCTTCCTCTCTCATTTCATCCATCCATCATCAAGAGCAAGATCTCTCAATCAACTTTTGGTGAGAACATATTTCATCTCAAGCAATTCATCAAGAATTTTCAAGGAAGCATTCAAGGCCTCTTCTTCATTCAAGTTCTCCATTGAAGATCAAGGATTCAAGCATTCAAGCCTTTGAAGGGATTTGGTTCAAACATGAAAGATTCATCATTCAAACCCTAGATCTAATCATCATGATGGTTTGATCTTCCTTCAAGATCCTTTGTTCATCTTCTAAGATCCATTTATTCTTCTATCAAGGTGGATTCCAAGCATACAAACAAGGAGGTTTCATATTTACTTTCATAGTTTTGATTTATATTTGTCATTGTTGTGTTCAAGCTTTCATATCAATATACTTGTTTACATTCGAAATACAATTGCATATCTATCGAATTGCATGGCTTCATTGTTAGATCTACTTCTACTACTTTCTAGCATTCTCATTTCAATTTCAATATTAAGGTTGATTCCAAACCGGGGTTTGACCAAGGCAAACCCCTCAAACAAACAACAAAAACCCTCTTTTTCTTGTAGGCACAGGTGCAGAACTTCAGATCTGAGATTGGATTTGGATACCCTTTTTGGCGAACTTCCAAGATTTGCGAACAAAATCAAAGTCAACCTTCAGAATAAGAATGTAGCCTTTGACCTTTTATGAGGGTCAAAGACTACCTGTTGTCAGAAAGATAAAATATTTATGGGTTTTCTTCGTCTCGGCATTTCTAGTTGGAAACAAGTTGCAAAATTGCCCAAAAGTACGCACAGACATCAGAAATTGGCATTTTTCAGATTTGCTCTATTTTGAGGTTAGTATTTGCTTTTCCATTATTTTAGATTTCAAGCACAATTCCATTATAGGGAAATATAAGGTTTTCTTCCTCTTTCATATTCTTTATAAATTGATTTGATTGTGTATTAACCTTTTGGTTGATCAATTTGGATCTCTCCTTTGGGAATTTGGATTTAGAAGTGGATCTCACATTTCCCCCATACATACATCCACTAGAGGTGATTCTATTTTACCTCTATTCATTTTGGTGAACCTGACATAGTTACTCCTTTTCTTTTGTGGAAATAGATGCCCTATTGTATTACATTTTAGATCCTTTCCTGCATTTAGATTAGATCTAGTTTATGCTCTTGCATTTAAAAATCTAAAAAAATCTATATATTCAATAAAGTACAAAAATATTTCACTTTCTATGGAGATTGTTAAGATTCTTTGGTGTGTGGTCATGTTCTTTATTACTCTTCTTTTAGCATCTCTTTATAATACCTATGATGTTTATGAGAGTATCATTCACTTTATTATGTTGATGTTCCTTCACTTTGCTCTTGCTTATGCTTTTGTGGAGTTGACTGACACTAGTCTACCTACATTCAAAACCTTCATTAAATATTTATGTGGTAGCCTTATTAATCTTTTGGATTATGTGAAGAATTTGGCAAATGATATGCCATCTCCTAATCTTCCTAATCTTAACCTATTAATCCTAATCCTTATCCTATCAATCCTAATCCTAATCCTATCAATCCTAATCTTCCTAATCCTAATCTGATACCTAATTATCCATCTATTCATCCTCACTCTTCCCATACTTATGATGGGATTCAAGCTATAGTTCAGGATGTGAATGTGCAAGATTTCTTTGATTTACCTTCTCCTCTGATTCATGATGATATTAAAGGAAAGGGTAAAGAAACTTCTTCAAAACCTATTATCCCACCTTATACAACCTTTACTCATAAACATGATAAACAATCACCTCCTGTAGAAGCTTTACATAATATGTACACTACCAGATATAATATGGTGATTAAACAAGGTTATAAAGGTTTAGGGCTTGGAGTTAATGAACATGGTATTAGGTTTCTAGTTCATATACCCCCTAAACCAGGTATGCATGGTGTTGGTTGTTCAAAATCTCAATTCAAGGTAGGTGATGTTAATCATCATCCTCCTCTTCACATTCTTCTCCCCACACCTATCTTAGATAACCCTAATATTCATCAAGAAGTGGCTAAGAAGGTATATGTTGAACTAATGAATTCCAAAAAAGAAATCTTTAGACCTATGCTGATAGATGCTTTATACAAATACAAATTTCCTTTTCATTATAGCAACACACATTTACTCATTGATTGTAAACATTTCAAGTTATATGTTAGAGAAAGAGCTGCTTTAGGAATTATATCTCCCTCTCATGCAATTTTACAATTCCTTCATAATTTTGATATAGGGGATTCCCCTCCTTCTAATATAATATAGATGTTCTTCCCCTCTTGTCTCATGACTGGGGGGCAAGAGGTGTATTTTCTGTGTGCTATAATTGTGTCACACTTCTATGGATCATTACATGCAAGGAAACTCAAGAATGAGCCCTCACAAATCAATCCATAGCTCCCTAGGCATGCAGTGCAAGGGTTTTTGAGAATGCTCTCAGCTAGAGCTATTAAGCCAATAACCTTGCTAGTAAACCATGCAATGGGAGATTCAATGAAGACAAGGGCAAGAATGCCAATATCCCCAAAAATCAAATGAAATGCAATGCAATGCAAGCTAGCTAAGAATGAAGATGCAAGCTAAGCTATGGAAATGAAAGTACAATGCAAGCTAAGCTATGAAAATGAAAGATGCAAGAAATGAAATCTAACTATGAAGCAAGAAAGCCATGATGATGCAAGAATGAAGACAAGAAGATAGAGTGTTGATGAAGATCCAAGATGAATGCCAACAATGCTCCAAATCTTCAAACCCTAGATGTAAGAATGTCTCCAAAAGCTCCAAGATGACCTAGAAAACCTGTAGCATAACAATAACATAAAAATTGTGTGTGCAAATGAGGAAGAGAGCTCTCCTTTTATAGGGAATGAAAAAGGAATGGGCCATGGAGATTAAGAGGAAAAAGATTTAATGAACGGTGGAGCTTGAAAGAGGAGCAATCCATGTGCACACATATCCTCCAATGAGAAAATAAGAGTTGACTTTTGTGTCCATATGAGACAAAAAGTGCTTTTTCCCTTTTTATAAAATAAGAATAATGCTTTATTTGTGCAACTTAGGATAAGAGGAAAAGTGGGGGATTTTATTTATTAAAAGGGGAGGGAATTCCTTTTAAATAAATAAAAACTTAGGATAAGATGGTTAGCCCATAGAAAATAATCGAATAAATGATAAAGCTAGGATTTGATCAAGAATAAGTAATTTATGATTTAGCAAAAGGGGCTAATAGTCTAGATGACCATTTTTAGGTGTATACATTTGCCCCTCTTTGACTAATGTGTGATCGATATGGGAACACATGCAGTCAAAGAATGATGTTGAAATGTGAGATCGATTTGGGATCACAAAGCAACTCAGATCAGCCAAGAAAGCAAGAGATAGCCAAGAAGGCAAGCAAATAGCGATCTGACTCCAAAGAATGAAGTGCAGAGAGAGAAAATCCTACATGGTCAGCCTGGTAGTGACAGTACTAAATACTTAGGAAAGAGATAACCAATAAGATATGATGTGTCTGCCCCCTCGGGATCAAAAGTGAAATCCGGGTAGAGGGAATGTAGAAGCAAGAGAGACATGATCAAATCACTAGAAATCATAATCGAAGAAAGAGAATAGAATAACCATCAAGTAGTGAAGATATGCCCCACACATGGGACCCGGGGCACGAACCAAGTGGTCCCTCAACCCGTAAACACCATGGAGGGGGATTTGAACTTGGGATTTGAAAGTGAATGAAAGACTAGAAGTTTGAAAGAGATGGGGATAAAGAGGTGAAGAATGCCCCAATGAAGATCAAAGGATCAGGCCTCAAAAGGTTAGCCAACTGTGCGAAAGAGGGGGAAAAGGTGATTTGGATGATCAAGGTGAATTCAGATTTCGGTTTCGATCCTGAAATGAAAGGAAAATGATGTGATATGAAAGATAAGAAGTGAAAGACATGATCAGGAAGAAGCAAAAGGTGAGCGCAGTTGATTAACAAGTCCATGAAAGATAAAGGAGAGCTCTCTCCATATGCAAGATGCAAAACTAAACTAACATGAACTTAAGAATGCAAGCTACATGAAAAGTGGTTTACTTGCAAGGTCACAAAGCCAATAGACATCTAATATTCATCATTGAACGTTATTGGTAGCGTCGCAAGATCATACAATACACACTAGCATAACTATGTGGATCTGAATATGATCTATATCAGATAGAAATGTGGAAATCTCACCTAGGCATCAAAGACATGTAGGTCCAGATGAATAATGTAGTGAGATCACCTAAGTTTGATATAGCAAGATTATGCTCGCATCGAGACACAAGAAAGTCAAGATGACTAGAAGCATGCACTTGTGAAATAGTCAAGGATAATACCTTGTAGGTCCAAAGTGTCAAGTAAGACCAGCATAAATGCTCATGATAGTTAGGACCAACAAAATATACCCACAAGCAGAAAAAGAAATAAAACATGTTCTCATACCCTCAGTCTTCTAGCTATGCATCATCGAAAACAATCATAGGGGGAGAACACTCAGCAAAGAAATCCTCATAGACAGCACACAAAGAAATAAAATCAAACAAATATCAGTGAGTCAAGTGCGTGTGTGTAGGTCATAGAGTCAAACTTTGAGTATCACATCTGCCAGTGAGAAATATTGCATCATCCAAGACGGCGGGAAGGATATTTGATAAGTGTTGAGAAACACTCGACACTAGGATAGTGTTGAAAAACACAATTGGGGTGGTGTTGAAAAACACCATTTGCAAGGTGCCTAAGAAACCCAGATGCACAAAGAGACCCAAGATAAGCTTAAAGCAACATATGCCCCCTAGACTAAGACAAGAATCAATTCCAGGCTAGGAGAGGCAAAGTGAGAAGTGGAGCGAAAGAGTGCCACACAAGACTGATAGACATAGGTGCAGAGGGTCTCAAGCAGTGCCTGTTTCCAGGTTTTCACCACTTGATAGATTTTTTCAAGACTTTTTTATAATTTTTTTGTATTTTTGCTACCAAGGCGCCTGTTTCCAGGTTTTCACCAAGGCACTTTTTCTATTTTTTTTATTTTTTTTATTTTTTGATTTTTTTTGGTGAGACATCAAAGTGCCTATTGCTAGGTTTTCACTAGGATGCTCATTTTTTTAGTACTTTTTATGCTTTTTAGGTTTTTTTCAGCATCATATATGATTTTTTTTTTGGTATTTTTTCAAGATCATAAAGTATGTACAAAGAATGCCCCATACAGAAATGGGCATCAAGAATCTGCTTCCTCTGATGTAGAGAATTGATAGGCCCCAGGCCCAAATGCTGCAACTGTGACAATAGGAGGTCTCAACCAGTTCAACCAATAATAACCAGCCCTAAGCAATGTTTGAGTTAGTGGAGGATCATTAGAATGTGATCCACATATGCCATCGTGGATTTCAGCTAGTACTTTTTCTGACTCCTCTATTTCTAGACACCTAAGGAGAGTTCCATCTAGACCCTTCCTATACAAGCCACCAGAGACAAAGGCAAAGTGTAAGGGATGGCGGAAAGAATGGCATGGAGGAGTATGAGGTGGAAGACATGGAAAGATGGTAGGATTGTAAGATTTGTGAGCAGGATAGCGTAATTCATCCACCAGGAACTTGAAGCGAGATTTATGCTTTTTCATTTGTAAGATGGATATCAAAGTAACCAAGGCATTAGCAACTCTTTTCTCAGCTTTAGGAATGGGCTGAAGTATAATAGTTATGAGATCATGCTTGAAGTAATGCACCATTTGTTTGTAGAGAATCAACTTCTCATCTTTTATTTTGGAGTCATTATTTTTGAGCAAATTTTTATCTTTACTTTTCTTAGGTTCGGATACCGCCACAATGTGGTTTTCACCATCCGACCATTTCTCTTTTCTTTTGACTTGATGACTGTGATGCTTGATTTCTGATTCAATCTTTTTTGTTGCTAGTTCGCTGGTGGAAGAGATGAAATGGAGTGACTGGTTCAATAGCATTTATGTGAGGGATATCATCTCTGGTAACAAGAGAGGTTGAGCCTATAGGGTAAGCTCCAAAAGTAGCTAGATCTAGACTTGTCATAGAAGAACCAGCGTGGTCTACTAAGGCAATACGGGGAACAAACTCATCAGACCCTACACGAGACTCATCAACTACGTCGGGTGGGTTACAAGAGGTATGAACCACATCAACATCCATATCTATCATGGGAGGATCTTCTGGAAGAGGCTTAAGATGCCGAGAAGTAGAGATACTCATGTCATTATGTGAGAGATCACCTCTTTGTAGCAGTTGTGCAATGTTGCGACGTTGTCTATCATAGTGCAATGATTCTTTAGGCACATAGGTTCTAGACATAGAGGCCTCAGCCATATCATCAGTAGATATACATTCTTCTCCCCAAAGGAGTGAAGTAGAAGGAAGATCATCTCCCATTTGAGCCATAGTGTGTAGCGGTGACTCATTTATATCTGTGTCTGAATTACTGAGCATGGGAGTATTTCTGGAATCTTCTCTATAGATCCATTCTTGAATAGCTTGTTCTTCTCTTTCTTCTTCTAAAGGAATGGATGAAGGAATGAAAGTATCAAAGATCACCATAGCAGAAGTGGAAGGCTTCATTGTATCAGAAGGTTTCCCATATGACCTAGGAGAAACAGGTATAGAAGCAAATGAATCTAGCGTATATTCACCCATACCAAGGCTCATCATCTTAAGTGATTTCTCAGCAGCAACTAGAGACATACTAGGATCAATAGAAGGTTCATTATGAGGAACAAATTTTTCAGCAGCAGCCAGAGCATTAATAGCAATAGTATGGTCTCCAGGAATCACAACCTCAGTGCCATTGTATGGAAATTTGACGCACTGATGATAAGTGGAAGGAATAGCCTGCATGTCATGGATCCAAGGATGACCCAAAAGAATGTTATATGCGAGTGGGATGTCCAATACTTGGAAGCTAATATCTTTCATGATAGGGCCCACTCGGACAGGCAGCATGACAAGACCTTTGGAAGATCTTTCCACTTCATCATAAGCTTTTATAGTAATCTTCTTCTTGGAATCCATAGCCAATTCTGACAAACCCAATTGTTGTATGACATTGAAAGAAACAATATTTAACCCTGCACCATTGTCTATCAGGACTCAGCGGACTCGGGTATTGTAGACTAGAACTTCAATGTGTAAAGCTAGATTATGTGGGTGAGCAATAGATATGTCATCTTCTACAGAAAAGGAGAGAGATAGCGGAGATGAAATGTGGTTGACCATAGCCTGAAATTGATCTGGATCAATGTCATTGGGAACACATGTTGCACGTAGAGCTTTATCAAGAATCTCTCTATGCGAAGGGGATAACTGAAGCAACTCAAGGATAGATATTTGTGCTGGTGTCTTTTGTAAATGTTGGACAAGATCATAGCTAGGGGTGGATGAAGGAGCCACTTGTTTGGAAGGCAAAGCTTGCTTGGGATCTTGCGCAGTTTTAAGGACAATCTTGGCTTGCCCCCTAGTAACAGCATTCAGTGTCTCACTTCGGGAAGATGAACTACCACGTGTTTGCAAGACTAACTTTGGCTTACCGCCATGATTGGTGTTATTATCATCTTGAGACCTCATCATTAGAACTCTCTCAACGGGCTCTACCATGTTAATCACAAGCGTATTAGAAGGATACGTGTAATTGATCTTTGCATCATGATTCTTCTTATGTGTTTGAGAGGTTTCCCCCTTATCATCCTTAGGTAGAGGATCTTTGAAAGTTGTGTGATCAGAATTTTTAGTTAAGCCATCAGTGGAGATTGTGCCATTCTCAATAAGATCCTGAATATCATCCTTAAGCCTAAAACAATTGTCTGTTGGATGTCCCTTGTTTTTGTGATAATGGCAGTAATGATCCTCTCTCCACCAATCAGGCTTATTTATCGGATCCTAGTTACCAGGTTTATCAGGAAGCGTAAGATAGCCATTGTCAACCAAAGTCTTAAGGATCACATCGTAAGGTTCTGCCAACTTGGTATAGACTCGCTTTCGAAATAACTTCTTAGGCTTATCTACATATTGAGGTTTAGGAGTGTTGTGAGTGTTGCTAGCTTCTTGTTGTTTTGCTGCATAGATAGCGTTGGAGAGATTGAAAGTGGGCTCTTTAACTTTAGGAGCGTCAACAACCCCATCATTAACAACATACTTGTTCTTATTCCAAGGTTTGTTCTTGTCTTTACCATTGCCTTTAGCATCTTTATTAATAACAATATCACCTTTTCTTATAGCTACATCCTCAATCCAATATGCACTTTCAACCATGTCATGGAAGGAGGAGAACAGTTGCTTCCTTAGATCATAAAATAGCTCAGGCACAAGTGTGTTGACGAAAATGTCAATCTTTTCTCTTTCAGGTAGCTGACGAGGATATCAAGAATACAATGACCTCCAATGTTGTAAGTAAGTTGAAAATGGCTCACCTTGATGTTGTCTTAGATTACTGAGATCTATCACAATGACAGGTTGTTGGATGTTGTAAGAGTACTGTTGGGTAAATCGCTGAGCCAACTCATCAAAAATCTTCAAAGGAGGTGTCAACTTTGCAAACCATTCTAAAGCTTGTCCTCTTAAGCTTCGAGGTAATAATCGTAGAAGATATGTGTCTTCATGAAGAAAGTCCATACTAAGAGCATAAAAATGACGCACATGGTCATGAGGGTCACCATTTCCATCATACTTGTCATATTTAGGAACCTCAATATCCTTAGGAAATGGGACCATGTATAGATCTTTATCAAAAGGAAGAGCACAAATTGATTGTACAAAAGAGACCTTTGGAGGCTCTCTTTCTAATGCCATTTGGGTAAGGCATTGATTTTTTTGACGTAATTCTTCTTGAAGGACTTCCAATTCAGTTGGTACTCTTTGTTGGACAATTTGTCTGACATCATACCCAGGAGGAAGCTTGTATCCTCTAGAAGTCATATATTGAAAATATTGATCACCATTACGCTCTAAAAGCTTATGCATCATTCGTTGGAAATCCACATCTTTTTCACATCTCATAAGATCCTCACTAGAAATCTCATCATTAGCCTCTGCCTCATGTTGAGAGGGAGGAGGTCTAGGGGGTGAAGAAGGCATAGCAAAAGTTGGCCTTGGAGGAGATCTTGGTGGCATGTTGTTGTCATTGTTTCCATTGTTAAAAAGAGGTCTATGCTCATGATTACTAGTCTCAGGTTGCTCATGAAATGTCCCTCTATAAGCCATGCACCTAGTAGCATCCATCCTTTGTTGATTGTGTTCTTTGTCTAAGCGCGCTTGATTATCCTTACGCTCAAAGTGTTCTTGCAAGAGTTGAAACTTTTCTTGTTCAGTCAAAGTGAGTGAGACACTGTCTGTGTTTTTGGGGGTCTTGAATGCGGAAAAGAGGAAACCTCCTTTGTACCACGGTGTAGCCTTAGATTTCTTAGATTGGTCAGAACTAGAACTGTCTTTGCTAATGGGTGCTTTGGAACGTCTAGTTGGAGAAGGTAATTGTGTATAATTGAACGGAGGGTGATTCTCTTGCTCAAACTGAGACCGAGTTGTAACCGGCATGAAAAGAGATGTTGGTTGACTAATAGAATGAGACAAAGTTTCTTAGATTTGAGATAAGAAAAGATAATAAAGATCACTTGTCAAAGTAGAACAATAGAGAGATGGCTCGTCAAAAGTGCTAGAGCACTTACAGCAATCAATTGACTAAAGCCGAGCAACGAGCAAGAAGCTCAATAAGCAAGTAGCTAGAGAGGTAACTGTGATGCGACAAGTGATCAAGAGTAGCATTTGTTAAGCTCAAATCCAATAGTTTTAGCTCATTTGTTTCAGTCTAGAACAAATCTAAGCATGTAAGTAACAAACCAGTTTCAAGTAAGAACAGAAAAGGACACTCTACAGCAGATTAAAGTGCAAGTTTAGCAACTCTGAATTGTAGCAATGACAAGACAGTAGAAATGACTCAGGATTCTTGGTTGAGGGTATGCAAGGATACTTCAATATCATATGACTCTTGACCAGTGAACGTGAAAAACTCAGTTTTGAAGCGCTTGGACCAAATTTGTAGATTGAACAGTGCAATTTTTCAGTTTGACAAGTAGTAGCAGCAGATAAAAGACAGGTTTGCAAATAGTGTAGGATCAAACATGTCATAGAACACTTGAAACAAGGGAAAAAGAAACCTTGCCAAGACAAGCACTTGTGATATCAAAATAGAAAACCTTATGAATGCTACCGTGTGTTTGAATGTTGAGAACGTTTACATGGGCATAGCACAATCGAAGACAATTCAAGCAATTACTACCTAGAAGGACAAGGCTCATTACTTAACAACGTGGCCCACAACTTGATGCTCCCTTGCCTCACACCAAGTGGTTGCCCACAAGAGATATTGGCATTGTCATGGAAGTGTCAAAGACACAACCAAAGGAACACATATGGTGAGTGTCTTGGGGTGATCCGGGTAAGTCCACTTGGATTAATCCTTGCACCAAGAAGCTAAGTGGCTAAAATAAGGTGGCCTCTATCTAATGGTTCATAGTAAGGGTTTCCACTCATAGCACCCCTCTTGCTCCTCATAAAGGACTAGGACCTCATGGCCTCAAGAGTACCTTAAGCATTCTTGCTTAATGCTTTCCTCATGGTCACAATCCCACAAGTTACTCACATCAAGCGAAGATAAGTACTATGTCTACCAAGGTTTTGTGTCCTCGATAGCCTTGAGATTATAGTGAGTTGGAATCACTTGCCACCAAGGAAAATGATGACAAGGTTGTCCCCACTTGGGTCATTCCTCTTGATTGCTCAAGAGCAGGCCCGCTAAAGGATCCTAAGCTAAACAAAGAGTGGATTAATTCTTGAGGTTCAAGGTTTTTGATTCACCACAAGGGTGAAGAGCATACTCCCCTATCTCAAGAATCTCTCCCAAACACACCAAGCAAAGATTCAATTACCCCCTTGCTTTCAAAATTCCAAGATGGGTCAAGATTTCTGTTTCACCACAAGGGTGAAGAGCATACTCTCCTACCACTTCAAAATTTCTACAACAAGGTATTAAGTGCCTATGAAAGGAAACAACTAGTATATGCCACACTTAATAAAGAAAACAATTAAACAAGCACTTGATTTGGTTTTTATGCTTAGGGCAGCCCTGTAAAAACCATTAGTAGCCCTCTTTAACATGTGATTTTAGCAAATTTCAAGCAAGAAGCACCTACAACCACAACTTGACAAGAGAACAAGCAAACAAGATATGCAATATATATCCAATTTATGCAAACCCTAAGGTTAGATCTGAAAATCAATTGTTAGGAGCAATGATAACCAGCAAATAATCCAAATGATAACTCATATCATGCAATGAACAATGAAAAATAAGTGCATACCCATCACAAAATTTATTTTTTTTTGCATTTGGCCTAGTCAACAAGATCTGATTTTTACCACATGAATTCGGACCCTAAACTCAAAATGTAGAAAAGAGACCTCTATCAAAAAACAGAGAGCTTTCCAAAAACATAAAATTTTTAGAAAAATCTCTTCATTTGTGCCCTAGAGAGCTATTTTACCAAAATAGACCAGATTTTATAAATCAACCAAATGAGCTATGATATGATTTCTAAATTAAAAACACAGTGAATGGACCCCTTGTAGAATTTGAAGACCTTTCCAGAAACATAAAAATTTCTGAAAAATATGCTGATTTGTGCCAAAAATCGATTTTTTATGAAAAATAAAGAAAAAATCATAAAAAATACAAATTAGCTCCGAAAATTCTGAATTTTTTTTGGAGCTTCTCTGATATGTCGCAAACCTAAAAAAAAAATTTCAGACCAGAACACCAAGCCGTTTGGGAGATATGGTCAAATCTTTCAAATCTAGAGTTTTTTTCATCTCCAAACAAATCTGCACAAGGGTTAGCTCCAAAAATAATCAAAACCAGCATGCAAGAGGTGGGTTGCCCCACGGTGGGCACCAAAAATGTGTGCTATAATTGTGTCACACTTCTATGGATCATTACATGCAAGGAAAATCAAGAATGAGCCCTCACAAATCGATCCATAGCTCCCTAGGCATGGAGTGCAAGGGTTTTTGAGAATGCTCTCAGCTAGAGCTATTAAGCCAATAACCTTGCTAGTAAACCATGCAATGGGAGATTCAATGAAGACAAGGGAAAGAATGCCAATATCCCCAAGAATCAAATGAAATGCAATGCAATGCAAGCTAGCTAAGAATGAAGATGCAAGCTAAGCTATGGAAATGAAAGTACAATGCAAGCTAAGCTATGAAAATGAAAGATGCAAGAAATGAAATCTAACTATGAAGCAAGAAAGCCATGATGATGCAAGAATGAAGACAAGAAGATAGAGTGTTGATGAAGATCCAAGATGAATGCCAACAATGCTCCAAATCTTCAAACCCTAGATGCAAGAATGTCTCCAAAAGCTCCAAGATGACCTAGAAAACCTGTAGCATAACAATAACATAAAAATTGTGTGTGCAAATGAGGAAGAGAGCTCTCCTTTTATAGGGAATGAAAAAGGAATGGGCCATGGAGATTAAGAGGCAAAAGATTTAATCAATGGTGGAGCTTGAAAGAGGAGCAATCCATGTGCACACATATCCTCCAATGAGAAAATAAGAGTTGACTTTTGTGTCCATATGAGACAAAAAGTGCTTTTTCCCTTTTTATAAAATAAGAATAATGCTTTATTTGTGCAACTTAGGATAAGAGGAAAAGTGGGGGATTTTATTTATTAAAAGGGGAGGGAATTCCTTTTAAATAAATAAAAACTTAGGATAAGATGGTTAGCCCATAGAAAATAATCGAATAAATGATAAAGCTAGGATTTGATCAAGAATAAGTAATTTATGATTTAGCAAAAGGGGCTAATAGTCTAGATGACCATTTTTAGGTGTATACATTTTCATCCAGTCTCCTAGGATCCATTAGGCTTTTAGCATATATATAATATCTTGAGCTTAATTGGTATTCTCTCCTATTTTTCTATGGTTTTGCATTATGTTTATAATCATCCATAGAATCTATTTTTCTAGATATCTTTTCTAAGACATATGTTTTCCAAAGTTATCCCTTATCTCTATCCTTGGGGGGCAAGGTACCTCTTTCATTTTCTTTGTCTAGGGAATTCCTCTCCTTAGCTTAGTGGTATTTGTTTATATTGCAATATTATTTCAACATATTGACAGATGTTTTGACTATGGATAACCTTTTTATATGAGAAGTTGTTGCCCTAAGTCGTCACTTCTTCTCTATGTTGAAAATTACATTCTTTATAAACTCTCACCCTTGCTTTGGTGTTAGAATCATTTCCCTCATTCTAAAGATTCTTCTTCATCTTCCTCATAGGGGGCTTGATGATTGAATCTTTGTTCTCATTTTTTGAAAGATGAAATTTTATTTTAAGCACTCCTCTTTGGTGGGGGTCTTGTTGATATGATCTTTTTCTTTGAGGATCCTTTTTTTCCATGAGTGACATATCCTTTTCATGGTTACCTATATTCTTGGATGTAGGAGTCACCATCCCTCGCTAAGCATATGGTGTACATTGTTGTAAACAGGATATCTTCTTGCATTGCAAAGTAGGTATCCTCTTATATCTTTGTTCCTACACTTGGGGGGCAAAGATGCTTTCTCCTTCTTTTATGTCTTTTTGGGATTCACCTCTTTCCTTGGTTAAGAAGTATCTATCTATTATGTGATATCCAATCATACATGAAAATTTTGGTTTACATTGAGGACCTATGTGCTTGATAACAACCTCTTTCATTGTTTGACATTGGGTTTCCATGGTTGATATATCTCTCACCTTGGAAACTAAATAGTGTGCTATCCCTCATAAGGGTTACTTTCTTTTCAATTCTTGCATGATATCTCTTTACATTTGTCCCTTCCATGGTCTCATAGGAGTTGTGACCTTCTTGGCTTGGACTAGGTGTTGTTTGTGGAATTTGTCTTGATGTTGAAGAAGGCTTTATCCTTGTTCTTTCCTTTTCTTTAACATTTCAAAATAGTATGTTTTTGCCATATTAAGGAGGGAGGCATATATAGGGTCTCTCTTGTACTATATTTTTTTTATTTTTGTATGCTAAATCTTCCAAAGGTAATGCACATAAGTTGCTAAATCCCGAGGAGACACGCATTTTTCAAAAAATTTCAATATGCTAAATCTTGGAAGGTAACAGACATAAGTTTCTAAATCCTGAAGGGACACACATTTCCAATTTCAAATAAGCTAAATCTTGGAAGGTAACACACATAAGTTTCTAAATCCTGAAAAGACATGCATCTAAATGCTAAATCTTTCTAAGGTAATGCACATAAGTTGCTAAATCCTGAGGAGACACACATTTCATATTCATAGTGATATAGGAAGGTGGATCTATGAGTATTATAGAAGCCGTTAGAAGATGCATTACAACTTCAAGCACATTTTATGGGTGAACCCATTGGGCTCTCCCTCAAGGGTGATTCATGGTAAGGTGGGCATCTTACTAGGCAAGGTAATCACTCTTTACCTTTTCTCTCTTTTCTCTTTCATGCTAGTAGGACTGGATCATGAAGCTATGTTATTTATAGTGTTGCTCTTGTCTTTCTTATGTCATCATTTATGCTTTTATGATAGCTTTCCAAATATGATATTAGTATGAGAAGTGTTTCTTAGTAAGGTTTCTTGTGCTAGTTGATTTGGGTTTGTTTTAGTACTAACCCCTCTTTTATGTATTTTTCCTTTTTGTTTTCGTACCCTCATACGCATATGTTGAGTTAGAATCCTTAGTCTAGGGGCTTGTGTCCCTAAATAAGTGTTATCCTATCTCATTTCAAATCCACTAGGATCTCTTCTTCTTCCTTCTCCTTTACCAAGAGTTTGCATTGAATCCATACTCTTGCTAAAGTGGGGGCTTAATGTATCATCTTAAAATGGAAGCACTTCCATGTTAAGAGCGTTTAGCCCTCTAAGTGAGTGGTATGGGTCATGTCAAGCACCTTGAATTAGCCTTTTTTTGGATCTAAATTTTTCTCCTTATTCTACTTTTATCTGTCCCTGTTTTCAGTATATTTCTGCATTTCCTGGCATTATGGATTGAGGTCCTGAGGTTTTTGAGATCAAGGTCAAAGTCAACCTTGAGGGTCAAATTTGACCTCAACTCTAGCCTAGGTTAGGGTTGACCTCAACTCTGACCTAGGGTAGAGTTGACCTCATCCTTGACCCATAGCTCAAATTTCAAATTCCCATGATTTCTAGGTGTCAAGTTTCGGAGATATTTGTTTTCCCACCTTTGGGTTGGCCATTTCAGGTTTTAGAATGGTAAATCCTTAAAGTTCATTTAATATGGGTCCATTTCTGGGGTTAAGGTTAATTTGGATTTAATTCCCCAATTGCAGCCTTCTCTAGAGGTTTGTGCCCTAGTTCACTATAAAAGGAGGCCTTCCTCTCTCATTTCATCCATCCATCATCAAGAGCAAGATCTCTCAATCAAGTTTTGGTGAGAACATATTTCATCTCAAGCATTACATCAAGCATTTTCAAGTAATCATTCAAGTCCTCTTCTTCATTCAAGTTCTCCATTGAAGATCAAAGATTCAAGCATTCAAGCCTTTGAAGGGATTTGGTTCAGACATGCAAGATTTATCATTCAAACCCTAGATCTAGCCATCATGATGGTGTGATCTTCCTTCAAGATCCTTTGTTCATCTTCTAAGATCCATTCATTCTTCTATCAAGGTGGATTCCAAGCATACAAACATGGAGGTTTTGTATTTACTTTCATAGTTTTGATTTATATTTTTCATTGTTGTGTTCAAGCTTTCATATCAATATACTTGTTTACATTCAAAATATAATTGCATATCTATCGAATTGCATAGCTTCATTGTTAGATCTACTTCTACTACTTGCTAGCATTCTCATTTCAATTTCAATATTAAGGTTGATTCCAAACCAGGGTTTGACCAAGGCAAACCCCTCAAACAAACAACAAAAACCCTCTTTTTCTTGTAGGCATAAGTGCATAACTTCAGATCTGAGATTGGATTTAGATACCCTTTTCGGTGAACTTCCAAGATCTATGAACAAAATCAAAGTTGACCTTCAGAATAAGAATGTAGTCATTGACCTTTTATGAGGGTTAAAGACTACATGCTGTCAGAAAGATAAAATATTTCTGGGTTTTCTTCATCTCGCCTTTTCCAGTCTCAAATAGGTTGCGAAATTACTCGAAAGTATGCACAGACATCATAAATTGGCATTTTTCAGATTTTCCCTATTTTGAGGTTAGCATTTGCTTCTCAATTATTTCAAATTTCAGGCACAATTCCATTATAGGGAAATATAAGGTTTTCTTCCTCTTTCATATTCTCTATAGATTGATTTGATTGTGTATTAACCTTGTGGTTGATCAATTTGGATGTCTCCTTTGGAAATTTGAATTTACAAGTGGATCTCATATTTCCCCCATACAAACATCCAATAGAGGTGATTCCATTTTACCTCTATTCAGGTATATGTTTCCATTGATGGAAAATATTATCATTATCTTAGCCATGATGCAAACAAGTCAGTTTACTCGAGGATTTGTTGTTGATATTGTGGTGACTAATCATGTAATGGGTGTTGATATTTGTGGGGTGAAATTTTTTATTATTTTTTCAGAAAAGAGAAAAATAGAATATTGTAAAACCCTAAAATGGCTGATTTTAGAGGTTTCCCTAAAATGCATGTTATAAGTGGTTGTGATGCATATGCATTGTAATGTTGGTGTAATTTTGACTAGATAATAAGAAAGGTTGGCCATGTAGGTTGATGTAGCCTAGGGTTTGGGTGAACCACGTTAAATCTATGTGTTTTCTGTGTTCTGAATACATTCTTCTTTGTGTTTTTTCATATAATTTTTTATTCATATATTGTTTCAGATTTGTCAAACCCTAACATTTGTTACCTATATTTTTCTAGGTACTGGAAGTAGGACAATGACTAGTCTGATAGATCAGTTAGGTTCAGATAGAATTTTGAGTATTACTATATGAAATTGTAAGGTATGAATATAGACATACTATTATGTCTAATAAAATAGTCACAAATCCTAAATAGATCATATGCATGAGATATTCACTATGGAATATCAAGTTGACAATTTTTGGAAGAACATAGTAGTTTGGAGAAACTAAATCAGTTTATCTGGTAAATCATTTTTGTTTATCAATTTTATGATTGTTGATGATAAATTCAAAATCCTAGGTTACTTGGTTCAGTTATCAAGGTTTTATTTTATGTTTTGATCCTAATTTGGCCCATACACATCTACACATTTCATTACTCCTATTCTAGCTGACAAAGTTTATATTTTAAAGTTATGATCTTATATTTAAGATCGAGTTTTGATTGTGAAGGAAAGAGAAGTAATTTATGATAATATGATGATATTATGATAAGGTCACAAGGAGAGACTATTTTGATGTGCAAATATATGTTTAGAGCTTCATAGGAATTTTATACGCATTATTGATGCTACTAGTTAGTTCAGTATAGGATTGTAAGTCCATTTCTTGATTATGTAATTGGTTGTAAGCCTTGATGCATTTTGGTTGTAGAATTGAGAATGATCTTTAGGATGTAAGCCTAAATTCAAGTGGATTCCCATCTTTGTACTTATCCCTTTAACCAAGCTCTTATTACTGCAGTAGTGAAATATTTGTGGGTATCATCCCCACTGGGGGTTTTCCCTTAATTGGGTTTTCCTCAAAATTAAATGATGATGTTTTGATGTTTATGTTATCATGTTTTCTATTCGATACACTTGCATATAATTTTAGTATTAATCTATGGTTTTAGTTTAAAATATTGAAGAATACCACTACACCAATTCCCCCCCACTTCTTAGTGCTCCCTAATCTTAACAATAATTCCCTAGGATTTCTATTAATGGAAAAAAAATACACAAGGAATTTTGTACCTAGCATACATATATTTCAAATTTGTATCATAGTTTGGTATATTTTCCAAATTCCCATTTTTTGTCATTACGACTTCCTGTGTATTTTTTGCCAGTCTGTCTTTTTCTAAAACTACTATAATTGGAGATAGCAACATAGGAGTAATGACAAGAAGTAAATCTATGAAATAAAAAGCTAACATAGAATTATAAATGAAGAATGCAATTAGGCCTGTAGTTATTAGAACTATCCTTGATAAAATATATTCATGAAGGAAGAGATAGATTAGAATAAGAAGAATCAGACTTCGGAATTAGTCCCAAAATCAAAATATAAGAA
Organism: Chamaecyparis obtusa; assembly: GCA_027943335.1. Classification (NCBI taxonomy): domain Eukaryota; kingdom Viridiplantae; phylum Streptophyta; class Pinopsida; order Cupressales; family Cupressaceae; genus Chamaecyparis; species Chamaecyparis obtusa. Next base: position 554,991 of record BSBK01000587.1, read on the forward strand.
TGTAATTGAAACAAAAGCCCAAGTATTTCAAAAAAAAAAGATGAAGATGAAAATATAGTAAGGAACAAAGAGAGACTAGTATGCAAGGGATACACACAAGTTGAAGATATTGGTTTTGACAATACCGAAGCTTTTATAGCACAAATAGAAGCTATCATAATATTTTTGTATTTTGTGGCACTTAAGATTTTCAAATTATATCAAATGGATGTAAATTCTACATGCCTGAATGGAGAACTAAAGGCAAAAATATACATAGAGAAAATGGAAGGATATAAGCTATCAAAATATCTAAACATTGTCTATAGATTGGAGAAAGAACTATATAGATTAAAGAAATCTCTCAGAGCTTGGTATGCGAGGCTTGACAACTATTTGTTGAGGCAAGGATTTCAAAAAGGTACTACTAATAGCAATATGTACTTTAAGGTTGAATTAAATGATATCTTGATTGTGATTGTCTATGTTGATATAATTTCAAATGTGAAAAGAATTTGAAATGTCCATGATTGGGGAAATAATTTATTTTGGGGCTTACAAGTTAATAAAAAAAGTGATCTAGTATATTTATTTCACAATCAAAAAATGTGAAGGAAATGTTTGAAAAAGTTTGGGATGGAATTTATGCTAAACTTGTATTCACACCCATGGTTACTACATGGAAGATAAATGATGAAGATGAATCACCTAAGGTTGATGAAATTAGGTACATATCAATGATTTGAGGACTGTTATATCTAAAGTTACTACTAGACCAAATATCATACATGTTATTTGTCTTGTTGCCAAATTTCAGCAAGACCGCATAGAATCTCATGTTTGTGTTGTAAAGAGAATTTTCATATATTTGAAAGGAACACAAGATTTTGGACTGTAGTACCCCAGTAAATAATATTTCACATTTTTAGCTTATATAGATGTTGATTGGGTTGGATGTGTTTATGAGAGAAAAAGTACACTTTCTTGGACCTAGATTCGTTGCTTGGTCAAGTAAGAAGCATGACTTTCTATCTTTGTCTAATGTTGAAGTTGAATATATTAAATTGTTGCTTCATTTTGTACTTCAATTTTATGGATCAAACAAAAATTATAGGATATTGGAATGATGTTTGATGAACTTATTCCTATTTTGTGTAATGATATCAATGTTATAAACATTTAAAAAAACCCAGTACTACATTCAAGGAAAAATATATTTCAATCTGTTATCACTTCTTGAGGGAAAAAGATTTGGAGAATGAGGTAAAGCTTGGCTACATGCCAACAAAGAAAAATATCGTTAACATCTTTATAAGGCATTACCTAAGGATGATTTTGAGTATTTTAGAGATATTAAATTAGGGATGTTTCTCCTTCCTTATCAGAACTAAATTCATATGAATACATGCATTAGTATAGTGATCCTTGTGCATATATTTTGTTTGAACTAATGATGGTGGCCACCTCTTAGGAAGATCTAGGTACTATTGAGAGATTATTTGTATACCTTAGGGGAGATGAGAAGAATGAGTAGATTATTTTCATATGTAGCCTTTATCATTGATTTCAAAGGGGGATATTTTTGGATATCTTTTGGTAGATTTTATTTTGGTTACAGAAGTTGTGGTTTTTATCATTAGTGTGTTGCTATTACTGAAAAAGGAGGAGATTATTAAAAAATTGAGTAGAATGGGTGATTGGGGAATCAATATTGATGTATTGATATGGTTTCATTGATGTCAACTTGTTGTTTTTATCATATGTGGATGATTTATATATCATACCCATCAAGATAACTAGTGAAGACTCACAAGGTCTTATGAGAGTTGTATCTATCTTAGAAATATAGAATACAATAAAAAAAATTACAATGTGAAAAATCACTTGGAGATCACACTCTCCTAGTTGAATTATACAAGGTATTGTTGGAATCATTTTTCATTGCACCAAAAGATTGAATTGTCAATGCCTAATATAGATGTCAGATTTAACCCAACCCACAAGAGGTATTTAAGCCATGTCACAAATCTCGAAGGATGTGATGACCACCAAGTCAAAAATCACCCCCTTAACACTAACTTAGCCTTCAACACCCACTAAAGAGAGACTCTAACCCATGACCCAAGGCTCTGATACCAATCATTGTTTCATCTATCTTAAGTTTGTCTTCTACCTTTTCATCATCAACCATCTTTAGGTCTTCAAATTGTGATTTCAAATATTGTATCTCAGCTTCTTTAAATCTATAACTACCATGATAATTATTTTTTAATTTTTTCCATACTTCCTTAGAATATCTACAATGCATTACCTTAACAAATACATCTTTAGAAAAATTGTTAAATATAGAAAATTTATCTAAATCATATCAATTTCATACTTCTTCTTTTCATCATGATATGTAGGTAAAGATTTAGAAGATTAATAACCATTAACAATTAAAGCCCTAAAATAAATATTGATAGATAACAAGTATGTTTGTATCATTACTTCCCAAAATGGATAATATGATCTATCAAAAAATAGGAACCTTTGAAGAACTATCTTGAGCCATTATATAGATAAGTATTCCACTCAACCAAAATCTACCCAAAGTTTTTAAACTTGATGTAGGGAACCTTTCTCTGATGCCACTTTTTAAAATACAAACACCACTATGGGGGGGGGGGGGGGGGGGGGGGGGTGAATTAGTGGTTACTTAAAACTTGTTCTTTTTCAACTTTACAATTTCAACTTTTACAATTATAATATAAAGTTATGAAAAATAAATAAGATATGGAAGAATATTAAGGTACACAATATTTATAGTGAAAAAACCCTTAGGGTAAAAAAACACTTTTAATCTGAAACTTTATTGGCCTCTTGGGTAAAACTTTTAGAGCTACAACTCTAGGAAGCACCGACACCCTTTTTTAGAAACATCAATTTCAAGGAACACCAATCCCCTTTATCTGAAGTTCCTACTTCAAAAAAAGATTAAGAAGAGCCAACTTCTAACATGAAAAGATGAATTACAAATCATGAAACAAATATTCAACTCTAGGTTGAAAATACCAAACATGATATACTTTCGTTCCATTCTCTTACTGATTCTTTTACACCAATAAAGTACATATAACCCTTCTTCAAATGTACTTATCAAATTAAAATATTTATAATCGGATTAAAATCAGAATATTTGAATGCAACAAGATGAGTTAATTCAACATTCTACAAGTTGTTGATCTTCTTGAAAGATAAAACACTAGTTTTTCTTCAATACATTGAAGACCCAAAAATGATTTCATATGCGATTGATTAATCTGATAAAAAAATAGATATAAATGTATTATGAATTAGTAAATAAACCATCCTTATCCTTTGATAAACATCCGAAATAAAAATGTAACCACAATATCAAAGTAATTGATTACAATGTTTTTGGCCAAAATCCAAGGAATTCATCATCCTTGTACTATCATAAAAATTTAGCACCCATAATTTGATGCTTACTTAGGCCTCATTTTGATAATTTCAAGATTACATGATTGTTATTCTTGATCCAATTACCTATCTACCCCTAATCCAAAATCTATCCTATCTTTATAGCTCCCCATTCAAATTTTGGTGGTTTTTCCTAAGTGCATAATGCCCTATGATTTATGGTCCTAGGAACAAAATGTCTGAAGCATTTTGTTCCCCTGGGTTCAGGCTCAAATTTGAACCAAGGCCCCATTGTGGTGTTTCAATAAAAAATTAGATTTCATGGTCAGCCTGGATTATTTTTGAATCCCAAAATGTGTGATGATACAGTGGTTGACCCCACAATAGTGGGTTACACTTTTTTAGACATGCTGATTTATGCTGAAATAACACATTTTTAATAAAATATGATGATTTAATTCTTGAGATGTTCAATTTGAAGGAATTAATTACAAATGGTTAGATCAAAGCCTCTTAGATAGAAAAAACATTGATATAACATCTATACTCCACATTCATACCTACAATGGAGTCTCCTTCGCACCTATTAAAATCCTGCCAAAAAATCACTTTGACTTTATTTTTTGGTAGAACAAATGAATCCATTTGACAAACCTATCTATGTAGTAACGTACTACTAAGAAAAATATTTCCAATGATTATAATAATAATATATATTAAGTTTAGTATGACTTTGTATTTTTAATTTTACTAAACATAGATATTTCACTCTATGTCTATCTCTATGTTTGATGCTTATGGAAAAATAGTAAATGAGAGAAAAAAAAATCTAAAAAATATATATGCTCTAGGTATTGTGATGAAGGGTGCTCCCCTTAATACCACAAACACATAATAGAAATAGAGAAACAACAACAATTTGCAAGAACAGAAAATGGGCTTCTTATTATGTCCACAAATGTGGAATTACAAATTTTAGAATTACAATATGCAAAGCCACATGGGCATTTTCCTTTACAATATTTTGTAGGACAAAGCCTCAAATTACTACCCAAAACTACTTTGAACTAGCATAGACAACACTACGGACCTTCCTTATATAGGCAATTTTCCACCACCTGAGAAGGTTCCAGAAATTTAGCCCTTAAGGCCGACCAACATGAGAATTATTTTTTTTTTCAATTGATTACATCAAAGTCGGCTCAAAATAACTTTTGAAACCCAAACAAAAATTTTGAAGGAAATTTATTTTCTGCCATTTCAGGTGACCCAACTTCTGGAGACCATAAGTCATCACCCATTGACTCAATTGACTATTATGACCCCATTTCAGAAAATGCATGAAGTTCTCTACAACACTTGAATCAAGAAAGCTTCATTCAACCAAAGTTTTGACCTCGTATGGGGCCTCTAAAGCCTTCAAAATTGAGTTCAAAGTTTTTGTACCCTGCTGCCAATACCAAAAATTTTCAATATATTCAAAACTAGACTTGATCTGGCAATAAAACTTTACTGGTAGCTTGATATGACCAAAATTAACCTCTAGGAAAGAAAATAGACCATTCTGAGCTCGAACGGAAAACTTACTAAAAATAGTAACTTTCTAAAAAAAATAGCAACTTTGCACAAGATAGCCCTTATTGAAAAGAAACCAGAAATATATTTGGCTGATGCAAGATTTCTCTTACACCCATGATGCTCCTGCATCATATTGAACTTATATTTCTATCAAGAAAAAATAAAAATGAAATTGGACAAATGCACAACAAGTTATAAGCTATGTAGTCAAGGTATGTCAAAATTATGGTTTAGTCAACTTCAAACTTTAATAAAATATGCAATAATCATGATAATTTCATAAAACCAATTGTATGCCCTATGTATAGATGTTACAAAACTAAATTTGAAAGAATCACATTGATATCTATTTTAGAAAAAAAGTTATGCTCTATGAAAACAACATAACTCTTTGAAAATGATGTTTTCAACAACATACCAATTTTTGTGGGAGAAATAAAAAGTTATTCAAATAAATTCAAAAATAAAAATAAAAAATATATTTAAAATCTAAACATAAAATCCTAAAAGACTCTAATTTACTTCATCTTACTATTTCAAATGGTTTAACGACAATATGCATCCAAATCTGAAAGTTTTTTTCAAAATATAGAGTTCAGTGTCCGTTCAGGCAAAAAAGTGTAACCCAAGTTATTGTGGGTCATGTATATAAATACCTTATCTCTCCTCATTTTGGTATTCATTATCAATAAGTCACGATCAAGCATTCTCAAATATTTGAAGCCAATAATCTAACATCTAGAATCTCCCTAAGCTTCAAGGGTATTTTGAAGGAAATATTCTCCATTTTTAGCAAGATTTTGTCCCATTATGGCCAACTAGAGTAGTTATCAAGCAAGAAATAATATCCTTTATTCATACATATACATTATTCTTTCATAGAAAGTGTTTACCAAGCATAAAAACATTTAATATCTAGGAGTGACATTCACAAATCCATGCATTTTTTAAGGAATCCTTGATTCGTGTCTATATTCCAAGGTCAAAAAATACTATTTAAGAAACAATCAAGTATCTTCATGAATATATGTGATCTTATTACCTATTCATGATGATATTATAAGGTAGATCTAATATTTACCCTTACAATTACTTTCCTTTATTTTATTTCATTTCATTTTTATGACCATTTATTACTAAATAGGGGTTTGACTAAGTAAAACCCCTTTCCACAACCATTTCCCTATTTTTATGTGGACAAGAATAGGTGGTGTGGATGTTGGGACCTAACCCAGTAATCTTAGGATCTATAAATTTGACTATTAAAGATTTGGGCGAAAGCCCTAGGTATAGAATTCTTGGCAAGATTTCATTAATGTATGGTATATTTTCATTGATGGAAAATAATATCATTACTCTTGATCATGATGAAAACAAGTAAATTTACTAGAGGATTTGTTAAGGTTATATTTTCCTAAGTACCCGAAGTAGGACATTGACTAGTCAGATAGATCAGTTTGGATTGGACAAAATTTGGAGTATTAGTGTATGTGTTTGTAAGGTATATGAATGTATAGATACTATTACATGTAATCCAATAATTGCAGATCCTAAAGACACCATATGCCTAAAATATATTTCAATGTGGAATATTGGGTTGACAGTTTTTGGAAGAACATGACAATTTAGAGAAACTGAATCAGTTTATCTGGTAAATCATATTTGTTTATTAGTTTAATGATTATTGATGATAGATCCGACATCATAGGTTACTTGGTTCAATTAGCAAGGTTTTATTTTATGTTTTGACCCTATTTTGGCACGTATACATCTACATATTTTATTACTCCTATTCAAGCTAATAGAGTTAATGTTTTGAGGTTATGCTCTTATATTTAAGATCAAGTTTTGATTGCAAAGGAAAGAGAACTAACTATTGATAATATGCTGATATTCTAACACGACAGTTAGAAGAGACTACGTTGATGTGTAGATCTATGTTCAAAGCTTCACTAGAACTGTATAGACATTATTGATACTACTAGTCAGTTTGGTATAGGACACTATATTCTTGGCACAACGTGTAAGGATCATAACACCAATAGACCATACAATATATGTAGGGGGTCTCTACCAAGTTATATTTAGCCCATATTTTTGTTCGGTAGGAGCTTGAGGACCTAGACAATCTCAAATGCTCACATTGGAGATTGTTACAAAATCAAGTCGAATGAGTGTTTGGAGAATCAATATGGATATATTGGTATGGTTTCATTGATTTCAAGTTGTTATTTTTGTGATATGTGGACGATTTCTATAGCATACCCACCAAGATAACTAGTGAAGACTCACAAGATCTTGTGAAAGTTGTATCTATCTTAGAAATCTAGAATACAATGAAAAAAAATTACAATGTGACAAATCCCTTGGAGATGATGCCCTACTAGTTGAATTATACATGGTATACCTTGCATGGATTTGAACATATTTACTACCATTTTACAATGAAGCTAGAGACAAAGCAACATTGGACAAGGACATTAATATCTCAACATCATCAAAATGTTATCCAAGTATGGGGACAAAGATCTTATCAAGAACTTGAGACCCATCACCTTATTGAACATCTCTTATAAGATCCTTGCCAAGATCATTTCTTTTAAATTCACAAATATCATTCCCATGTTTGTTAGTAGCACACAAATAGAATTTTTTAAAGGCAAATATGCCCTAGAAAACCTCATTACAAGCTTGGAATAAATGTATAAGACAACCAAGAAGTAGGCATATTTTTGTTGGACCTTGAGAAAGCCTATGATAGAATAAAATAGCAAGGATAATGGTGATTTAAGCATTTGGTTGACCTTACACTTACTAAAATTATATTAAAATGTTGCTAAAAGATGTGGAAGATTAAATTGACATCAATGGAGATAAATTTATGATTTTCAAGCTTGAGAGATCATTCAAACAAGGTTTCCCCTTGGCATCCTCTCCTTTTTTTGTAGTATATGATGGTTTACATTACCTACATAAAAATGATAGTCTGTCTCATAAAATTAGAGGAATCACTTTGTCCATCCAAGAAGAGCTTATCAACTTGTATTTTGCAGATGGCACTTCACCTTTCATCAAGTTGGAAGAGCCCAGTATGGATTCTCTTCTCCCCAAGTTGAATAGCTTCTATTTTTCTTTAGACACTAAATTATCATGTGATAAATTATGCATGTTAAACCTTGGTTCTCTAATCATGAGTTTGAATTTGGTGGTCCATATAATATAGTAGGGTACTTAGGGTTACTCTTTGTCGTCAGCCCCTATCTCAAAGACATGTGGGATTAGGTCAAAAATAAAATTAGATGGTAGATTGTAAGCTTGCCAAAAGATCCTTTCCTAATACAAAATTTACTACTCTTGTATTTATTTATTTAGTGTCTATCAAATGAATGAAGTCTAAAAGCTAATCAAGACTACTTATGGTTAGATGGGAATGAAAAAAAAAACTTAGTCAAGTGGAACTAGTGTACTATGGTGAAGAAGTTGGAGTCCAATTAGCATTAAAATATATTAGAATTTAGGCCTTGACCCTTGTAGTGAAATGAATCTTCTCAAGGACATCTATGGAAACAAGATATAGAAAATGCTGATTTATTACAATATTAAATGCCAAGTCATAGAAGTATGTTCGCTTAAGAAATATCCTTGTAGGCTCGTTTCATATCCCTCATAAGGGTTAAAATGTTTTTAAAAGCATTTAGAAATCCTAGGAATATGTAAGACCACTCATATCCAATGGAAAATTTTGCATCAAAGTTAACCCACATGCTTAGATATTTGGTGGAACTTACAATACAAAGAGAAGAAATTTGTTCATATGCAACTTGGATTCTATGCTAAGAATTTGGATTCTAGGGACATGAGATTATTTGTGACATCTTTGTGAAAGGTTTCCTTAAACTCTCTAGTTTGTTCTCATTGAGGAGTTCAATATCCCTTCCACTCCCCATGTACTTTCATTCTAAGATATACTTTATCTTCCTTCCACCTAGTCAATGTCTCCCATCCTAAGGATGACTACATCAATATGGTGTGCTATCCAGATGGTACCAAGAAAGTTAATATTTATTTTAAGAGCATTTCTAGATTCTTATGTAAAAATGAATCTCTTGACAATTATCTTAATGAATGTTGGAATATCCATTTTATAACAATGAATGGTAGACTATTTTTAATAAGGAGGGTGATCTATGTAATATTTGTAGCTCGTCTAAACACTGTGATGCACATTTTCTTTGATTTTTACATGTTGAAAATGAAATAATGTGTACATGTTATGTTTTAAACTTCATGATTAACATAAAAAAACAACAAGATTCATGTCCCAATTGGTAATTTTAATCATGTTGAACTAGAACTAAATGGCGTTTGCTTCATCCTTTTTATTGAAATACTTTAGCAAATATAAAAATTAAAAAATTAAAAGAGTTTCTAGGTAGAAGTGGGACATTGAGTTTTACTCACTCTTTTTGATATTATTGCATAGGTCACATAGTAACTCTCAAGATCTTTAAAATAAAATTTAAGAAACTACTAGAAGATGGCATTATGACTGGTAATGCATCCAAGGTCCTGTATAGCCAAACATGGGTGAACAACAAGAAGGATAATCAACTATTCCTACAAGGGTTACTAGAGCTGGTTAAGCAATACAAGAAGGAAGATTCAAGAGAGGAGACTCTGCAAAGGCTTGACAGAAGATCCAAAACTCATTTGAATGCTAACAAAGGTAGCAATAGAAGAAAAATCGACACTTGATACAACATACATAATGACCCTTTTTTTGCATACTTAGAGCTGAAAAGTTATGCTATACTTTTGTAATGTAATTTTCATAGTACTCAATCAAATGATGATGTGTTGTTAGCAAGTTGCACTTTTTGATATTTTGGTTGGTCTTTTCAAACCTTTCTTATTTAATTTATGACGATTTTACTATTTACAATCGATATACAATACAAAAATAAAAGAATGTTATATATATAAGTCATCCACGAAGGTTTAGATTCTCTCAGATAAATTTAGACAAGGTTCAACCTATGGTAAAATTGACAGACTAGATCAATTCACCCGCTTAGCCAAAGGAGACTTATAGTTTAGATATATGCTCACTCTTGAATCAATATAATCCAGTATATAAAAACATAGATACATAATGGCCCTCTTTTTGTACATACTTAGAGATCTCAAAAGTTATACTATGCTTTTGTAATGTAACTTTCACAGTACTTAATCAAACTATGATGTGTTGTTAGTAAGTGGAATTTTTTGATAATTCGTTTGGTCATTTTATACCTTTTTTATCTCATTCAAGACAATTGTACTATTTATAATTGATGTATAATGCAAAAATAAAATAATTTTATATAGAAGTCATCCACAAAAGTTAGGATTCTCGAAGGTATATTCGAACAAGATTCAACCTATGTTAAATTTGACAGACTATATCTCCTTCATTTTCTTAGTGGAAGGAGACTTATAATTTAGATATATGCTTACACAAATTATTATAATCCACTATATTAAAACATAGATACTAACATCCATATATAGACATATTTCCATTAAAAAAGAAAAAGAAAAAGAAAATCTTTTTATCACTATAAAAATGTAAATGCAATAACGACCCACAACAACCATGAGTGAAACGTTGAGCAGGAGGCCGCAGATGCTACTGGTCAGAGTGCTGGTCCTGGGAAACGTACTAGAGCGAGCCTTAAGAAGAAAGTGAACCTGAAAGATTCTATCCAAGAAGATTTGTTGAGTCCCTTAAAATGCTTGCTTAGTTGCTGGTGGTGTTGCTCTGTCTTATCTTGTTTCTGCTGGTTTTTCATGTTGTGTTTTGTTGATAGTTTGTTGGTAGTTGAGTTTTCTGTTGATTGGACAATTTTTGTTATGATGGATTCTAATTATTATATTTTTTTTCTTTAGTTTGTAAAGGATTTTAGGGTCTCTTCAAAACCTGTTTTTAAATTAATCGAAAACAATCATCAATGAATTTAACTGAAAAATATAAAGGCTCAGTTTTCAAACTGTTCACTATTACAAAAAGAAAAAAATATTTAGAATAGGCATATACATGAAACAACTGATATTAATAAGACTTTTCCAAAAATATTCTTTCTGCCCCTTTGTATGTTTTGCTTCCTCCTGTTTTCATGTGGTGTTTTGTATTTTCTTCATTAATTCTCTTCTTATTCTATATTAAGGAGTTGAGGAACTTCCTTTCTTCCAGGGAGTTCTACGTCTATTTTAGTATTCTTCCATTATATAATCCGGGATTCTATGTCTATGAGTTGATTACTAAATCCACATGGATTATCCTATAAATAGAGCTGTATACATGATTTGACAGATAAGAGCATTGAACGCGTGAGAAACAAGCTAATCTTCAACAACAAGAAAAAATTTACTTTCGACCGCAATATTATCTATTGATTTATAGTGAAAGGATGTCTATAGCGGCGTTACAGCACTTATTTTAGGTGATCAATGCTGAAACTCAGTACAAATCTTCCAAAATATTATATTTTTTATATATAACAATCTTATGTTATAGACGTCAAAAGATCTAATCTGGACAAGTGCGTTTGGGATTTCTCAAATTTGGAGTAGGATGAATACATCTACTGTAAGGTATTCTTGATATCCATTTACTTAATCGAAGATTTTATAGTGAAATTTTTGTACAGAAATATAATGGTATGCTGATAAAAAAAAATATTACACTCCTCTTTTAATTCTCTTGTATTTTGAGTCACATTCATTCCAGATTTAAGTTAGATTTCGACTGTCTTAAAATTTAATGGAGGTGACATGGATCTGATATGACGGATTATAAAAAAATCCTTCCCGAAATCCCTTTTTACGTACTGTTTTTCCTTCCAGATTTAATATAGCATCATTCATAGATAGTTAATTCTGTTGGGATAAGGTGACTCAGTCTTATCATGATTTATTGTTTTATTTATTCTTTTTGGAAAGATGCCTAATGAAGACTAAATCTTCCAAAGAATGAACTTGGAGAAGAAAATAGAATGTTTCCCTTTTTCTCTGATTTATTCTCTTTGCTTTGTCTTTAAGGCAAGAGTTGTGCATAAAGAATGTTTCTAAAATAGTTTGTAGATATATTAAAAGTAGACACTTTAGAAACTGTTTCGTTGTTATACTACCGAAATTATTCTGGTTTTAGATATCACAGCTGATTACTCTTGGAGAGTTGTGCCACTAGAGTTTGTATTGTAACTTTGTTGCTGATAATACAATTGAATCTGGCTTTGGAGTGGTGGGTTTTCGCTCGCAAGGGTTCCCCACTTATATCTAGTGTTATGTGTTTATGTGTATAATCCATTTTCTGTATGTGTTTATTTAGCTTGCAAATAGTCTAAGGTTTTGTGAGATAAATTTCAGCATCATCTCTCTATTAGAATTAACATTTGTAAAATAAATTGTTATTAAGTTTCTGGTCACGATGAAAATCTTCACATAATTTAATTCAAAAATGAGAAAATCTAAACTCATGAAAAACCCGCAAATGAAGCCAGAATCATTTTAGAGAAATGCCAAAATTCAAGCCCCTAAGCCTAGACATGATTACAATAAGAGCCATAAAATGACAATCGAGTAGAAAGCCTCCATATATGCCAATCCTAGTTGAACCTATAATAGAACCCCATGAGTAAATAACATGACCCAAATACATATAGCCATGTGTTTATATTTACATGGGCTAATTACACATATAGATAGCCATGTGTTTATATTTACATGGGCTAATTACACATATAGATAGCCATATGATTACATTTTACATGGACTATTTACATATAACCATGAGTTGATACATACATATCAGCAAGTACAATTTGAATTTTGTAAGACATATCCAAATCCTACCATCATTCCCGAGGAACAAAATTAATTTGATCAGCAGGCTGTCCAAAATAAATATAAATAGTACTTTGCAAGACATATCCAAAATCTTAAGCATCATTCTTGAGGAGAAGAATAAATGTGATCAGTAGACTATCCAAAATAGATATGAAATGATAGATACCAACTGAAAATATCACCAAACAATCAACTTATTCGACCACCATGTCTTCAATAGCCAAATTGTTTATCAAAAATATGATCCTCAATAAAACAGTAGAGATGGGCCAAATAGATCAAAGAAATCACAGAAGCGCAGTACCAATTGCCAATAAGATGCATTTAAACAAATTTACACATATGAACTCATGTAACAATGAAAGTTGTCTTGATTTTATTTAATACATAAAAATATTTATTATTATTATTATTATTATATTAACCTTTTCCATTAAGTTAAATATAGAATTCAGTAACTTTTTAAGAATTTACAGAATATGTATATTATAGAAATCAGAATTAGTGATAATGTTTTGATTATTACATGGTAATCGTCAAAAGAAAATGTTTGAATTAGTGACAATACTTTAAATCTATTTTCTGACATATTCATAAACAAATCATGATAATCAAGAATTCTATGTAATTTTTATTTTTTCTTATACATAGGACACTGTTACACAGAATGATTATGGAGAGAAATCTAAATAGAGCATCTTCAAAGAGGATATCATGGGCTTGGAATTATTTGATTCTTGTTTCAGTATTTGTCATGACATTTGTTGTTGAAGCAAGGTTAGTGGAAGATACCTCTCCGTTTGCTGATAAATCTTCTATCACTGGGAGAGACAATTCAACCAAATTTTTTGAAGCTCTCGAGCACTTACAAAAAATTAACAAGCCTGCTATCAAGAGCATACTATTGAAGTACGTTGTGTTTGCAGATGTGGGTTCTAGCCTGGCATTTTAATCTTCTTTGTCTACTGCGCACATACCTCACCTTCCGTCCGTACCATTTTGCCTTGTCACATGATCGCAAGGCTTCTCTCTCCTCCCTTGCAATCATGCGACCACACACCCTTTCCGCCTCTCTACTTTACCTTCCCCTGCATGGCATTTATTTTTGTCTTTATGCTTTGTCACATGATCGCAAGGCTTCATTTTCACTCTTGCGATCATGTGACTGCTTTAAGCTTGCCCAATTTTATTTTATGTGCGCACCTACGATATCTTCCTTTTGTGTGGGGCCCTCTCCCTTTAACTTTTCGCATGATTGCATAACTCTCATTTGGTTTATGTGATCATGCGACCAGTACTTCATGTGACAACCTTTGCTAACATTTCAACAGCGCGTGGGTCCCCTCCAATGCTCTTGTTGCATGATCACATGAGCATTATTTTATTCATGCGATCATGCGACCACTCTCATGCGACAGCCATTTTTCATCCGCCAACTATTGTATTAATTGCAATGTATTTTATATTGTTTTTTCCCTAACTTTTTTAATCGATCGGTTATTCTCCAGGCATTTCAAGAACTTTCTTCAAGAAGAATTTTTTGAAATTAGGAAAGGAATGTTTTTCTTAGTTTTTTGTGTCTAGAAGATACTCGGTCTCTGCAAGAAATATAGGCAATAATTTGAGCACACTAGCAACTCTGTAAATCTGAAAAACTTGGCATTAATATATATATATAATTATCATTTTAGAGGATCCATACTCTGTTTCCACTTTGTTTTTACTCTGTTCTGTTCTTCAGTATTTTATGTGTTGAATCTTCCTCCATCACATACAAGTGAAGTACTCTAGTTTTAGTCATTAAAATTATTTTCATCAAGTGTGATGTAACATTATCTTGTTTTGTCTAGTAATACAAGCACTTACTTTTGTGTCATGTAGATTCCGGATGGAGATATTATAGATTGCATTGATCATTACAACCAAGTTGCATTTGATCACCCATTGCTTCAAAACCATAAAATCCAAGTAAGAAACTATGAGTGTTGTGATTTCATTCCATTTATTAAATGCAACTAGACTGCTATTACAGAAGAAAGAGAATTTAACAAATTATTTCATATTAGATGATGGATTATCCTAGGTGCTTCCTCACCATTAATATTAGTACTTGAATGCACTGGAAAAAAGAAAGCTATTTAGACACATGACAAATTGTGATTGATGAAATATGAGGAATGGCCAAATGTATTTTTATAATTTTAATGGAATTTGTATAGCTATTTAAAAATATTTATATAATATTTATTTTATATCTATCTAAAAACATATTTTGTCATAACATTATTAATTTTCTATTGTACCTTGTCTTTACATTCCAAAACTATGTTTTATGTTATGTTTTGTTATAAATATTTTAACAATAAGTAAGTTTCATTGTTCCATTAAATTTATGCAGGACCCTCCTGAGATACCTTCAATGCCTATTGCAAGTATGAATATAACCAGTTTTAGTGTTGATATTGTTCAATCATGGCATCTCTACGGAGAATGTCCAGAAGGGACAATTCTTGTTAGGAGAACCTCTGTAGAAGATCTAATGAGAGAAAAAGTAGGTCCTCAACAATATGGAAAAAAAAATTGAGGCTGAACCATATGAGGTAATTATCTTATAATTCTTTTTATTACAATGCATGCTTAATGCTACCATTGACAATAAAGATAATGTATACCAAATTTATAGAAAAGAATATGCTTTTTAAAATTAAATAATGTATATAATACATTCTCTTTCTTTCTCTAAAATACAAGTTTTTATAATAAAATTAGGATTTTGATATTGCTATTAGGGTTTAGCCATGTAGTTTTTGAGTCAAATTCATTGACCCATTTTTAAGGAGTAGTGGTTCACAAGTCTCATCTTCATGAGAATTAATGGAATACTTAGCAATCTTTGCATCTAAATGATGTTCGCAAAGGTGAAGTCCGTCCTAGATTTGTTTGCCTATATTTCGACCTTTTCACTTGATGTTAGATCAACTAAAATTGAGCCTTCCTAGTGAGTCATTGTACTACTACAAATAAGACATATTTAATCATGAAATTTTCTCCAAGGTTAAGCCCACTTAACTTACAACTTAATGATTAAGTGAGCTTAACCTTGAAAGAAACTCCTTTTAAAATAAGTTTATAATAAAATAAATCCTTTTACAAATTGACTCAATAAATAATTTTACCAAATAAATCCTTTCCCCCTAAATCAATTGCATATTTGAAAAACTATATACATTTCAGGAAAACAAGAGAATATATTTAAGCCTCCACTTTTAACTCCACTTTTAACCTTTTAAATGTCATGGCAAGTTAATCAATCCGTAAACAACTTACTCACCTTCCACACACACCAAGCTAGATCACTTCTTAGGAAGATTAAATAGAGGTTCATGACAAATGAGACATTTGTAGCCCACATGGGTAGAAAGCTACAACATCCTCAAAATTAAATGTGGCTTTCTTATTTCTCAACAAAAGGCTGCTTGCAAATAGATTCCATGACCACAAGTAGACTGCGAAGGAGCCAAGAGATACGATAGATTTCTATGACTCGTACTTTGGTGTCTTTCTATTGTAGTGAGAAAATGTTCTTATGCCTCTAAAGAGAACAATGAAAAAAAGAGCAGTTTTAAGTAGAGCAAAGAGGTGGCTTACAAAAGCAAAATCACATCCTCAAACTTTACCTGATAAGAACATTAAGCATACAGACAACGTATCTTCTTATATTCAAATATTAGATACAGAAATGTAACTTCTCTTTATTTAATTATTTCTCTCCAAAAAATGAAATATAACAAAACAAAAAAATTTACATTTAGAATAATGTAATTCAATTATCTTTACATAAATTGCATCAGATGGGAATAGTTGTCATTACCAGCTCCTTCTTTAGAACCAATGTCCAAGTCATATTCTGAGTGTGTAGTTAACATTCTCCAAATTGATACTGGAACGAAAAAAAAAGACTAATTTTTCATAAAGATCTTCAATAGTTCACAATATGAGATAATTTGTATGTAAACTATAAATAACTTTTAATAATTCTTACTTCTAAATTATTTTTTCAAGCTTACATTTCTTCAGCTCTCCCAACCGTTTTTCTTTGATATCCTATTAAAAAGAGTACGCTTTGTAAGTATTTATTTTGTCTGCTCTTATTTACCTAAAAAAATATCTATTCTTACACCATTCCTTCCTTGTATGGCAGTATGCACTAGCCGAAGTGGAAGGAGTATACCATGGGGCACAGGCTAGAATTAATGTATGGGCACCAAGTGTCCAAAATGATGTATACAGTGCCTCCAAGATTTGGGTTTTGTCTGGATTGATTGAAGGTTTAGATTTCGACACAGTTGAGGCTGGCTGGCATGTACGTCTCCTTCTATTCATCTTACTACCCTATGGGAATTATATGTACGTTTTAATAACTCACTTTATGATTGCTCTGAATCAGGTTGACTTCCAATGTATCGTGA
The DNA here is from genome assembly GCA_027943335.1 of Chamaecyparis obtusa. Taxonomy (NCBI): domain Eukaryota; kingdom Viridiplantae; phylum Streptophyta; class Pinopsida; order Cupressales; family Cupressaceae; genus Chamaecyparis; species Chamaecyparis obtusa. The sequence goes on from BSBK01000587.1 coordinate 572,327, forward strand.
TAGCAAGACTAGACTGTTTGTTTATTGGACGGTTGGTATTATTTTTTTGTTTTGTTTAAATGTTTTTTCTTGATTTAGAGCTTGAAGATGATTGGATAATATGATCCTTGGTGTTATTGCAGGCTGATGGATATCTGAATACTGATTGCTACAATCTTCTGTGCCCTGCTTTCGTGCAATACAGCAATAAGATAGCACTTGGTAGTTCTATAGAGCCAGTTTCTAAGTACTCTGGGCAAAGACCAATATGTCGTCATTCTCGTATGGAAGGTGAGCAGTGGTGCTAGTTGAGACTATAGAAATATATTTCTATTCTATTCATTATGCTACTAAAAGAAATTAGAGGACAATGAAATCGATGACTATAGCAATAGAAATTTAAAATAAATAAATAAATTATTATTTAAGTAATTAAATAATCTTTTTGATCACATGATCAAGGACCAATTTATCAGATAAAAAGAATTCATTACAAGAGCTCTATTCTGATGGAGGAAGATTCAACACATTACAATAACTGAACAGAGTAAAACAGCGTAAACAGAGATTTAATAAAACTTTATTTATATTAATGCCAAATATGTTCAGATTTACAGAGCTGCCAGTATGCTCAAACTTTCGCCTATATTTCTTGCTTGCAGAGACAGAGTATTTTCTCGACACACCAAATTAAGAAAAACATTCCTTTCCTGATTTCAAAATATTCTCCTCAGAAGCATCTAGATAAGCCTGGAGAATAACCAATCAATCCAAAAAAGTCAAGAAAAAATAATATAAAATACATTGCAATTAATAAGGTGGTTGGTGGATGAAAAATGGCTGCCGCAAGAGAGTGGTCGCATGATCACATGAATAAAATAATGCTCATGCGATCATGCGACAAGAGCATATCTGAGGGGACCCACAAGCATGGAAACGAAGGCAAAAGATAAAGGATGTTGCATGATCGCATAAACCAAATGAGCGTTATGCGATCATGCGAAAAGGTAAAGGGAGAGGGCCCCACACAAAAGACAAGCCAGGGAAAATGCGCGGATGGAAAACAAGAAATGCTGGGCAATTAATGAGGATCGCAGATGTGCACATAAAAAACAAAGCCGGGCAAGCATAAAGACAATCGCATAAAGCGCTGGGCAAACATATGAGGAAGTGGCATGATCGCAAGAGCTGAAAGCTAGCCTTGCGATCATGCGACAAGGCAGTCGCAAAAAGACAAAAATAAACGCCGTGCAGGGGAAGGTAAAGCAGAGAGGTGGAAAGGGAGAGTGGTCGCATGATCACAAGGGAGGAGAGAGAAGCCTTGTGATCATGCGACAAGGAAAAATGGTACGGCCGAAAGGTGAGGTATGTGCATGGTAGATAGGGAAGATTAAAATGTCAGGCTAGAACCCACATCTGCAAACATAGCGTATTTCAACACTCCCCCTTAATCTTCATTGTTATCTAAGTTCGCAATGCCGATTTCTTCCCGAAGATGTTCAAACACATTCTTTGCTAGTGGTTTTGTGAATATATCAGCAAGCTATTCATTTGACTTGCAAAACTGAAGATGAATGTCACCATTGTTGACCAATTCTCTGATGAAGTGATATCTGGTATCAATACGCTTGCTTCGTTTATGGAATACATGATTTTTGGATAAGGCAATTGCAGAATTGTTATCATAGTAAATTTTCGTAGCTTCTTTTTGATGATGCTCCAAATCTGAAAATACTCTCCTCAACCAAACTGCTTGACAAGATGTTGATGTGGCTGCTACATACTCTGCTTCAGTTGATGAGAGAGTAACAATTGATTGTTTCTTTGATTCCCAAGAGATAGCTCCGGAACCCAGATGAAAAATGTATCCAAAAGTGCTTTTTCTATCATCCATGCTACCTCCCCAATCACTATCTGTATAACCAATCAGTTTATAATCATTTGAAAATGTGTACAAAATTCCAAAATTCTTTGATCCAACTATATATCTCAAAATTCTTTTTCCAGCTTTTAAATGTGACTTTTTCGGTTTCTCCATGAATCTAGAAATAAGGCTAACACCAAACATGATATCCGATCTTGTGATAGTTAAATACATGAGGCTGCCCACTAATCTTTTGAATAGAGTTGGATCTACACTTGAACCTTGATCATCCTTGCTAAGCTTCAGACCCAATGCAACTGGTGTAGGGGCTAGATTCACTTTTGTCACCTTAAATCTTTTCAATAGTTCACCAGCATACTTGCTCTAACATATGAAGATTCCTTGATCATTTTGACTTACCTCCATGCCAAGAAAGTATCTCATGAGTCCCAAATCAGTCATATCAAATTCTTTTTTCATGGCTGCCTTGAATGTCTTAGTTTCCATATCTCTTGTGAATATCAAATCATCTACATATAAACAGACTATCAAAATTTCTCCTTCATCATTCACTTTGATGTACAAAGTAGGTTCATTCCCACATTTGCTAAAGCCATTATTTACAAAATAAGAATCTATTCTGATGTACCATGCTCTAGGAGCTTGTTTCAAAGCATATAATATCTTTTTCAAACTACATACTTTATGTTCTTCTCCTAGAATTTCATATCCAGGTGGCTGACTTACATACACCTCTTCTTCCAAAAATCCATTTAAGAATGTTGATTTGACATCCATTTGATAAACTTTCTATTTGTTTTGGGCTACAATAGATAGGACCATTCTTATTGTATCCATTCTTGTCACGGGTGCAAATGTTTCATTGAAATTTATACCTAGCTTTTGTGTAAAACCTTTTGCCACTAATCTTGCCTTATGCTTCACAACTTTTCCATCAACATCATACTTTGTCTTATAAATCCACTTTACTCCAATCACATCCTTGCCTTTTGGAAGCTCAACTAGATCCCATGTTTCATTTTTTTCTATTGACTGAATTTCTTCATCCATGGCTGTAATCCATTTGTCTTCTTTTATAGCTTCTTCAAAATAGATTGGATCAACTTGTGTTAATAATGCAAAATCACAACAGAAATCAACACTTTCATCTTCTTGAGTTTCATCATAAATCTCCCTAAGACTTCTTGTCTTCTTTGATGTGTTTATGGACCTAGACCTTAAAGATGCAATTGTAGGATCAGAAGATTCGCTGCTGTTATTATTTGTTGTAGTGGGATTTGAAGTGCTAGGTTCTCTTGATGGTGTTCTAGGTGCATTTGCTTGTGTAGGAGGATTTTCAGCCTGAATTTCATCCTCTTCATTCTCTTGTAGGACACTAGGTGTGCTTGAACTTATTTTGTCTATGCTGCCATCCCATGCCTCTTCTTCAACAAATTCAACATCGCGGCTTATTATCAGCTTCTTAGTAATAGGATTGTACAACTTATATGCCTTTGAGTGTTCACTATATCTCACAAATATACACTTCTCTCCTTTGTCATCTAATTTCCTTCTCAACTCTTGAGGTACCAATGAGTATGCTACACATCCAAAAACTCTTAAATGTGATATGTTATGTTTTCTCTTACTCCAAGCTTCTTCTAGTGTTTTATTTATCACTGCTTTTATTGGACACCTATTCAAAATATAGACTGAACATGCAACAGCTTCAGCCCAATATTCATTTGGTAAATATTTTGCCTTTATCATGCTACGTGCCATTTCCATAATTGTTCTATTCTTTCTCTTAGCTACCCCATTTTGTTGAGGTGTGTACCTAGCTGTAAATTGTTTATGTATGCCATTTTCTTTGCAAAAATTTTGAAATTCAGTTGAGAGATACTCTCCACCTTGATCAGTTCTCAATGTCTTGATAGGATATCCACTTTTTTTTTCAACTTTTGGCTTGAACTCCTTGAAAATAGAAAATGTATTAGATTTATACTTCAAGAAATAAACACATGCCTTTCTGCTGAAATCATCAATGAATGTTATGAAATAAAGTTTTCCACTAATGAAAGGTGTTTGCATAGGTCCACAAATATCTGAATGAACTATCTCTAATGGCTATTTTGCTCTATATGATTCCCCAACTGGAAATGACTTCCTATGTTGTTTTTCCAATATGCAACTTTCACATGTGGTTTTAAGTGGCTCAATTTGTGGCAACTCATAAACCATTTTCTTCTTGTATAACAGTTGTAATCTTTTGAAGTTTAAATGCCCAAGTCTTAAATGCCACAGCCAAGATTCATTTTTATATGAGGCTTTAAAAGCTGTTTCAGCAACCTTTTGCAAACCCTAAGGTTCTATCATTAATCTACTTTGAATTCTTAGTGGGAACATCATGTTCTTTGTCATTTCTACTCTTGCAATCAGCCTATTGCTTGGTTTCTTGTCTAGGATCACACATTCACCATTCTCAAAATGTACTTTATAACCCTTTTGTACCAATTGCCCAATGCTTATAAGGTTGTGTTGTAATCCGGGAACATAGTAAACATCTGAAATTTATTTATCTTTGCCTTGTTTTGTTTTTATGTTAATTGACCCTTTGCCCATGACTGCAACTTTTTGATCATTGCCCAATTTAACTTCTGATTTTACTGAATCATCCATTGTTGAAAACATTTCCTTTTTACAACTCATATGATTACTACACCCACTATCTAAGAACCATAATTCTTTAGAACTTTCTTGAGCTACATTGCATGCTATCAATATTGTGTCTTGTCCACTAGTGTTTGACTGATTTTCATTTGTGAAATGTGTCTTTTGCTTGTTCAAATCATATTGCTTTTTCTTACATTCTGATGCATAATGCCCAAATTTGCTATAGTAGTGACATTGGATGTTACATTTGTCATACCTTTCTCTTTGATGATAGCTATGAGAGTGACTATTCCCCCTTCCTCTTGTTGATGTAGAATGGACATTTGGGCTTGATGGTGGTCTTCTACTTTCAAATTGTGTATTTTCTCTTCCTCCTCTTGACGAGAAATGTCCTCTGCCTCTACTGTTGTTTGATCTCCCTCTTGACTTGTCAAATGAGAGCTGAGTCTTGAATGCATTCTCAAATGATGATGACCCAGTTCTGTTCAATCTTTGCTCATGGACTAGAAGTGATCCCATTAACTCATCTACTAATAATATTGAAAGATCTTTGGCCTCTTGAATAGCAATTACTACAGCATCAAATTTAGCAGGCAGACTTCTAAGTATTTTTTCCACAATCTTTTGATCTTCAACAGTGTCTCCATAGGTCCTTAACTGATTTACTACAGACATTGCATGAGTGAAGAAAGCATCTATTAAATCTGATTCTTTCATTTGTAGATTTTCAAAATCCCTTCTAAGTATTTTTAGTTTTTCCATTATTACCTTGCCTGTACCTTGGTATGCTGTCTGCAAACTGTCCCATGCTTGTTTTGATCTTGTGGCAGCTACAACCTTTGGAAAGATTGATTCTTCCATTGCTTGTTGAATGAAAAATAGTGCCTTTGCATCCTTCTTCTTATTTTCCTTCAGTAAATCTTTATCTACTTGTGAAAGGGCCTGATATGCCTACTGGTTTGGTGGTTCAGGAAACTCATCCTCCACTAAATCCCAAACATCTTGTGAACAAAAAAATATCTTCATTTTTATGCTCCAATAGTCATAGTTTTTGCCATTAAAAATTGGAATCTAGGGCTGAGAAATACTCCCACTGGTTCCTACCATGGTTTACCAGTAACACTTTCTCCTTTTTTATAAAAACCCCTTTTTCTTTTTTTTCTCTAACTTGCTCTTTGCCCACAATGAAATCTTTTAAGAAAACAATACCCAGATCCTTTTGAGCTTCAATCTCTAGCAGACCTTTTCCCTTCAATAACCAGTGCTTCAATCTCCTACTCTGATACCACTTTGATGGAGGAAGATTCAACACATTACAATAACTGAATAGAGTAAAACAGAGTAAATAGAGATTTAATAAAACTTTATTTATATTAATGCCAAATATGTTCAGATTTACAGAGCTTCCAGTATGCTCAAACTTTCGCCTATATTTCTTGCTTGCAAAGACAGAGTATTTTCTCAACACACCAAACTAAGAAAAACATTCCTTTCTTGATTTCAAAATATTCTCCCCAGAAGCATCTAGATAAGCCTGGAGAATAACCGATCGATCCAAAAAAGTCAGGAAAAAATAATATAAAATACATTGCAATTAATAAGGTGGTTGGCGGATAAAAATGGCTGCCGCAGGAGAGTGGTCGCATGATCGCATGAATAAAATAATGCTCATGTGATCATGCGACAAGAGCATATCCGAGGGGACCCACGCGCATGGAAACGAAGGCAAAAGATAAAGGATGTCGCATGATCGCATAAACCAAATGAGCGTTATGCGATCATGCGAAAAGGTAAAGGAAGAGGGCCCCACACAAAAGACAAGCCAAGAAAAATGTGCGGACGGAAAACAAGAAACGTTGGGCAATTAATGAGGATCGCAAGTGCACACATAAAAAACAAAACCAGGCAAGCATAAAGACAATCGCATAAAGTGCTGGGCAAAAATATGAGGAAGTGGCATGATCGCAAGAGCTGAAAGCTAGCCTTGCGATCATGCGACAAGGCAGTCGCAAAAAGATAAAAATAAATGTCGTACAGGGGAAGGTAAAGCAGAGAGGCGAAAAGGGAGAGCGGTCGCATGATCGCAAGGGAGGAGAGAGAAGCCTTGCAATCATGCGACAAGGCAAAATGGTATGGCCCGAAGGTGAGGTATGTGCGCGGTGGATAGGGAAGATTAAAATGCCAGGCTGGAACCCACATCTGCAAACATAGCATACTTCAACATATTCATTACATGGAGGTCATGGATAAATTCAATGATATCAATGTGCAGAGACAAAGAAATTAAGACAAAACAATAAAATATTTGTGCTACTGTACAATAACCAAATTTATTGTCTTAAACGATTTACACGTCTCTTTTATAGAGTACTTTAGGAAGATCTAGAAATAATTGTCTTCCCCTAATTTCTACCATTAACTTCATCAATATTTGCAAAACCTAAGACTCCTCTCAAATACTTAAATTACTCTTGTGCCAGTGCTTTGTAAGTATGTCTGTAAACTGTTCTTCTAATCTGCAATATTCTAAGTTGATTTTTAAATTATTGACTAACTCTCAAATAAAATGATACCTAGTATCAATGTGCTTGGCGCTTTTACAAAGACATGGTTCTTCGATCATAAGAGAGTGTACTCAGCTTCTTTTGATCATGTATTATATCCACTAAGACTCTTGGCATCCACATTACTTGACATGTTGCTTGCTACATATGTCATTGTCATTATAAGTTGTTTCTTTTTTTTTTTTTTGATCAATAAGGAGCCGAGGCCGAGTATTATATTTAATAATAGTAAAACATACATAGTTCAGTGCATAAATAAAACCATAAAGTATCATGGACTTTCAAATAGAGAGCCAACTTGCTCAAAATACATGCAAAATACCCAGAAGCACTGGTAAAGTTCCAAAAATGTCCATGCATTGAACTAGCCAATGCAATACCACTATGCTAAGCAAATTCAAAAAAACTAGAATACTAAGAAAACAAAAACCAGAAATAGCAAAGCACCAGGACTAGTCTGAGGCTGAAGTAGAATTCTGGTCCGAGGAGCTGGAGGAAGCATCCTGATTTTCCTCCTCTTGGGATTCAGAGTGCGAATCTTGGTCCATAGTCTCCTCATCTAGTTCTTGTTGGTCATCACCATCTGGATCCTCTTCGACACCCTCCTCGTCGTCGTCTGAGTCACGCTCAGCTTGTTCCTCCGAATCATCGTCCTTGTCAGAGTCCTCCTCCCCCTCCTCCGCAGCCTCTGAAAAGTCGGGGCTAACTTTAATGTCCATGCCACAATTCTTTTTCCAAGATAAAATTCATATCCAAGCATACTATTTCAATCATCTATATTTCCTTCAAAGTCACTAATAGAATACCATATCCCATAATTCATAGTCCCTGCGATGTACCTTTGGATGGTGGCTACAAAATTGACAGATTATTCTAACAAAATCTGCTGGTCGAGCAACCTAAAAACAAAAAGATGGAGGACATTGTGGACCAAAAAGTGAATGCCAACTGTGGTTTACATACTAAATAGATCTAATTTCTACACCTCTTTTTTGGCACCTCTGTTCCCTTATACTGACCCTATCCACGTTTTCTGCAAATTCAACAATCTCTGTCTTTAGCTACAGTTGGATTTTAAGCCCTTGATCGTCTAACTCTATTATCAAATGAAACAATTAGAAAACATAGAAATCGATTGCTACAGGAATAGATGCATACAAATCTTCCATTGATTCGAGATATTATAAATAGATGCAAACACAACTTCTATTGATTCGAGATATTATATAATATTTTCGATCACATGACCAAAGATAAATTGATCAAAAGAGATTAAGAATTCATTTTAATAGTTTCATTATGTAGAACTCTTGTACAAATTAGTCCCATGCATTTTCATAAAAAAATTTAGTTTAAACAATCTATTTTAATATTAAACGAAGGAAGTCTGAGGAGAATCTGATGATTAGTACCTAGTCCATTAAAACTTAATGTTTTGTTTAAACAAAACATTAACTCTTACTTTATATATATTTCAGAATAAATCTGTACTCATCCAGTTTTTATGTCTCTGTGAAAGATATGCAGGCTCTTCCACTTAACCTAATACCTAAATATGTTGTTCAAAGATTGTATCGTACTAGATGGAGTCCACAAAATCATTTCATCCAGATTTTTGCACCATCCCATATTGTAGTATAAAACTTAATGTTTTGTTTAAACAATATAATGCAGTAGAAGTTTTCATCCATATATTCTAACATCAAGACTACTCTGCTGTCAGGATCCGAAATCGGACAACTGGTGGATGGCATATCAACTGAAGAATGAGCTAATACCAGTGGGGTATTGGCCATCTGAACTTTTCGACAATCTCACTGATCATGCAACGATTATAGAATGGGGAGGGGAGCTTCTAAACTCGCAGTCAATTAATGGACAGCACAGTACTACTCAAATGGGAAGTGGACACTTTGCAGCAGAAGGATTTCGTAAATCAAGTTATTTTCGAAATCTAGTGACAGTGGATGAATCCAATGTCTACAGAGATGTTGCAGACTTCGATACTTTTGCAACAAACCCTAGCTTCTACAGCATACAAAAATATAAAGACTCCACTACCAACTTCTATTATGGTGGACCTGGCAGGAAACCAAACTGTCCTTAGTAAACAATTATCTTACTAAGTTTATTACATAGCAGTATTTATATAATATACCTTCGAAGTTGAAAAGGTGGTTCATAAAATAAGTTGAAGAAAAGAAAGAGTTAAATATGTTTCTCTATTTAATTAATAAAATACATTGGTGTTGTATTTAAATATCTAATGATTAAAAAATATCATTAGAATATTCTATATAATATTTTTCATGTAAGATGGTCTGTTAGTTTTCATATTTTCAAAATTAGAAGAGTTTTGTTGTGTACAAGAAAGAATTTAATAATTTCAATTTGTTGTGTGCAAATTAATTATGATTGGCACCATCATCTTTGATCAAGATCTAGTTGATCTTGCCCTCATATTCTTAAGTAACCACCAGCTAGAATTTAATTTATAGGCTTTGTTTTTTCTGTCTAGTTTGATAATTTTTGAACAGCAAGTTTATGTTTGAGGAAATTTAACGTGTTTGGGTAAGTTAGGAAATAAGGGAATCTAAAAGTTACAACATTCGGTGGTTGAGAAAGGAAAGAAGAGGAGAAGTACATGGAAGGGAAGTAAAGGGATTGTATTGAAGCAACAGAAAGATGACATTGTGTAGTTCTAGAGAATATTGTGATCTATTTGATTTTTACATGTTGAAAATGAAATATTGTGTATGTGTTGTTTTATACTTCATGATTAACACCAAAACAATAACAAGATTCATGGTCTAATTGGTAATTGATGTGGGCAAAGGCAAAAATAAATAAATATATAGAGTGCTATGGTACAATATAAAATAGATTTTGTATTGCTTCACACACAAAAATGATTTACAAGGTGCCTTTATATATGCATTGGAAAAAAAATTGGAAGCTACTAAATAGTTACAATTTGAGAAATTTTTGAAAATTACTAAATAGATACAATTCTAGAAAACTCCGTCTTAACCCACAAAATTCTTGGTGGAAATTACTAGAATCTTCTAACACTTCTCCCTAATTTCTTGATGCAGGAGCATCTTGAGTCCTTGGCAATCCTGTGTCACCAAAAATAATTTGGAGTTTGTTTGTGTTGCTCGATTTCTACTTTGACTGAGTTGGTCGGTTTCTTTTGGTTACCGAGTGTGGTCAGTTCTCTCTTGGGCAGTCAGTTTTCACTGGCACTCAATATTGTCTATCTGTTGCTCGATTATTATGCTTACCGACGGGTTTAGTTTTGTTTCCTGTTGTGGCCGACTTGTGCATTTATATTGGGTCATGGATTTAATGTTTGTATCCATCATTGGGAAGTGTGTGGTCCTAGATCTGATCGTTACTTCCGTTAATTATGGATCTGAAGGCTGACTCAGTTCGGTATCCTCTTGTATAAATGTAGATGTTTGGGTGTAGTTTAGGAAAGAGTTTTTGGATAGAAGATAAGAGACATTAGATTGGAGATTTGTAATAGATCCTCACATGTTTGAGAACTTTCGAGATTCATTGTAATATAGGTCATAACCAGGAAGGCCTTACAGCCTAGCATGTATGATTCAATTGATGATAATATATGAAAGATCTGGCATTCTCTCTCTCACTGTTGTTGTTTGTTTCTTCTGCGTGTGTTGAGCAGGCATGGATCATCAGGGTGCACCATCCTTTGGCCCCGCTTTCTCCCTACCTTGTGTCAGGTGGTATTAGAGTGAGGCGAGATCTTGATCTAGTTCTGTAGATCTAGGTTTGCATGTTTCTCTCAAAGCCCTAGTTGAATTATTGTGGGGTAGCAGATTGTGATATGACCTACAATTACAGAGAGTTGTCAAGATGGTTTGTGGGAGGCGAGATGCAGATCCAAGATTGATAGATATGCTAAGGCAGATTACTGCTAGGTTAGAAGCAGTGGAAATAGCCCAAAGAAGAGGCAGACATCTTGAAGATGTTAGTGATGATGAAATTGAAGAATAATAAGAGAATGTAGAACCTACACCTGTTATGGATCAATGTGAAGAAAGATTTTTGAAGGCTTTGACAAGTCTGAAGTCAACACCACATTTCAATCCTCTTGAGTATGGTGGAAAGATGGATTCTAATGAATTGGTGGACTGGATCACCGAGATGGAAAAGTATTTTAAATATGAAAACATTCCTGAGGATAAGAAGGTGAAGATTGCAAGCACAAAGTTGAAAATTCATGCATCCTTATGGTGAAAACATTTGCAATTGGATCAGAAGAGGAAAGGAAAAGACAAAATCAAGGTATGGAGTAAAATGGTGAATAAATTGAAAGGAAATTTCTTACCCTGTGATTATCAGATTAACCTAGTTCGGCGAATGCAAAGTTTGAGATAGAAAGATAGCTCGATAAAAGAGTATACTGAGGAATTCTATAGATTGGATATTAGATCTAGACATGATAAAGATGATGTGGAAAGAATCGGTAGATACCTGAATGGTTTGAGAGTTTCCATCCAAGAGGAAATTAGTATGGTCAAGTTGGAGAACATTGAAGAGGCTTATCAATTTACTTTGAAAGCCAAGGAGAAATTGAACAAAAGACATGAATAGAGATAGAGAGGTCAAGGTAGTAGATTCCTTAGAGGAAGAGGTAGATCTAATGGTGAAAATGGTAGATCCAGACCTAAAAAGACAAATCTGGGCAAAGGCAAGACTGAGTGGAAAGGTGAAAGTTCTAGAGGTAGAGGCAGTAACTATCGAGGTGGTTATGGTAGAGGAAGTTTCTAAGGAACTTGTTATAATTGTGGAGAAGATGGACATAGATCTTTTGAATGTACACAAGCTAGTAAGAAGGTTGGTAGTAACAGAAATGCTTTGGTGCAAGAAGAGTCACCGAATGAAACTGAGAAATAAAATAACTTGATGGTAAGGAGAACACTGTGGAATAAAAGCAAGAAGGAAGATCCAGTAAGGAAAAGTTTGTTCAAGACCAGATGTAGAGTTTCAAACAAAGTTTGGAAGGTAATCATTGATAGTGGTAGCTCGAAGAACCTAGCATCTGAAGAGATGGTCACAAATTTGTAGTTGGAAAGGTTGGTACATCCGAAGCCCTATCATATCTCATGGATCAAAGATGAGCATACACTCCTGGTAAGTGAACAATGTTATGTGAATTTGAAGATTGGAAAGTACTATGATAAGGTGTTATGTGATATCATGCCTATGGATTGTTGTCATATTTTGTTGGGTAGACCTTGGCAATATGATAAACATTCTATATATGATGGGAGATTGCATAAGATACTATTGTGGCTGATGGAAAGAAAAAAAACTTGTTACCATTGATGGAAGAACCTGTTAGTAATGTTTGTATATCTGTGAAAGTTTGTTTGATGGAAGGAAGAAATTTTGTTAGCTCATTGAAGAAGAATGATGTATTTTTTGTTGTGATTCCTAATAAGCCAAGTAGGAAAACAGAGGATAATGTCCTTGAGGAGATTGGTAAGTTACTCATCGAGTATAGTGATAACATTTCTGATAATGTACCTGACGGTTTTCCATAGAAAAGAAGCATTGATCATTGTATGGATATAATCCTTGGAGCTAGTTTACCGAATAAAGCACCTCATCGGTTGACACCTACCAAAAATTAGGAATTGAACCAATAGATTCAAGAGTTGTTGGAGAAGGGTTTGATCAGAGAAAGTTTGAGTCCTTGTATACCACCTATTGTATTGGCACTGAAGAAGAATGGAGAATGGAGAATGTGTACTAATTGTAGAGAAATCAATAAGATAATAGTGAAGTATAGGTTTCCTATACCGAGAATGGATGATATAATGGACAGTTTGACTAGAGCAAAGTATTTCACAAAGATTGATTTGAAAAGTGGGTATCATCAGATCAGAATCAGAGAAGGTGATGAATGGAAGACTACTTTCAAGACAAAAGAAAGTTTGTATGAGTGGTTGGTTATGCCTTTTGGTTTAACTAATGCACCGAGTACTTTTATGAGGTTGATGAATGAAGTTTTGATGAAATTCTTGGGTAAATTTGTGATTGTATATCTTGAAAATATTTTCATATTTAGTAAGACTAGAGAGGAACATTTGTTGCATGTTAGACAAGTTTTGCAGAGATTGAAAGAGGAAAAGTTGTTGATAAATCTGAAAAAGTGTTCATTCATGAAATAAGAGATTGTGTATTTGGGATTTGTTATTTTGGTTGATGGTTTGAAGATGGATCCTGAAAAGGTTGAAGCTATTTTGAATTGGCCTACACCTGTGAATGCTAGTGAGGTAAGATCATTTCATGGTTTGGCAAGTTTTTACCGAAAGTTCATAAGAAATTTTAGTTCAATTTGTAATGCTATGACTGAGACTATGAGAGGAGATAAAAGAGAATTCGAGTGGACACATGGAGCTGATAAAAGTTTTGAGACTCTGAAGTAGAAGGTTGTTGAATTACCTATTTTGGCATTACCTAATTTTAGTAAAGTAATTCAAGTAGAATGTGATGCAAGTGGAAGTGCGATTGGAGCTGTGTTGTGTCAAGAAGGTAAACCTGTTGCTTTCTTTAGTGAAAATTTGAATGATGCTAGAAGGAAATATTATGTGTATGATCAAGAATTCTATGCTATTGTTCAAGCATTGAAGAAATGAAGACATTATTTGATACCGAGTGAATTTGTGTTGTATACTGATCATAAGGCTTTATAATATTTGGGTAGTCAGAATAAGTTAAATCAAAGACATATGAAATGGGTTGAGTATTTGTAGAGTTATACATTTGTGATAAAGCATAAGAGTGGAGTCACTAACCAAGTTGCTGATGCATTGAGTAGAAGAAGATCTTTGATGACCGAGATAAAAATTGAAGTTCTTGGTTTTGATGAGATGAAAGGTTTGTATGAAAATAACCCTGATTTTTTTGAGCCATGGATAAAGTGCAGAGCACCTATTCAAGATCAACAAGACACTAAATGGGATGAATATTTTATTTAGGAAGGTATGTTGTTTAAAGGTATTCAGTTATGTATATCGAGAGGAGTAATGAGAACTAATTTGATAAAAGAGAAACATAGTAGTGGTTTGGCTGGATAGTTTGGTATTGATAAAACATGAAATTTACTTAAGGAGAAGTACTATTGGCCACAATTGTATAAAGATGTTTAGAAATTTGTGAAAAGTTGTGGAATTTGTCAAGTTGCAAAAGGAGTAAGTCAGAATAATGGATTGTATACACTGATTGTTGTTCCTGATAAACCTTGGATTGACATCAGTATGGACTTTGTTCGTGGCTTACCGAAGACAGTAAGAGGTAATGATTCAATATTTGTTGTTGTGGATAGATTTTCTAAGATGGCAATATTTTATACCATGTAGAAAGACATCAGATGCAGTACATGTAGCAGATCTTTTGTCAGATTGCATAGATTACCGAGGAGTATTATCTTTGACCGAGACAATAAATTTGTTGGATACTTTTGGAAAATACTTTGGAAGAAATTTGGCACTGAGTTGAAATATAGTTCTACATTTCACCCACAAATCGATGGACAGACTAAAGTTGTGAACAAAAGTTTTGGAAATCTTTTGAGAAGTTTAGTTGGAGACACACTGAGTAATTTGGATTCTATGTTGGCACAAGAAGAATTTGCATAAAATAATTCAATGAATAGGAGTACTAGAGAGACACCATTTGAGATTATGAATGGCACACAACTGAGAGGAATATCTAATTTGAGAGACATTGCTAATGAGAATAAGAAAAGTGCTAAAGGAGTAAAGTTTGTTGAGTACATGAAAACATTGCATGAAGATGTGAAGCTGAAGTTGGAAGACAGTAATAAAAAATACAAACATAGAGCTGATAGATCAAGGAGACATAAGATTTTTGATGTTGGTGATGAAGTGATGGTTCATTTGAAGAAAGGTTGATTTGCTATTGGAACATATGGGATGCTGAAGATGAAGAAGTTTGGACCTTGCAAGATTCTGAAGATATTTGATAGTGGAAATGCATATGAGATTTAGTTACCTGATGACATGGACATATCACCTATTTTCAAAATTTCTTATTTGTATGAGTATCATGAGCCTGATGAAGAAATGATAGTACTGAAAAAATATCCTAAGAAGCAAAATGATGAAGTTGAACAAATTTAGAAGGAAAGAGTTGGCAAGAGTACAAGAGGAAAACAATATATGGAATATTTGGTAAAGTGGAAGAATAGACTGATGGAAGATAGTTCATGGATTTCATAGTCTAAGTTGGATGCATCTCAGACTAGACCTACCAAATGATTCAGAGAATCATTTCAAAATAACCCCAGGTGTCTGATGCAGGAGCATCTCGGGTCCTTGGCAATCCTGTGTCACCAAAAATAATTTGGAGTTTGTCTATGTTGCTCAGTTTCTACTTTGATCAAGTAGTTGGTCAATTTCCTTTGGTTACTGAGTGTGGTTGGTTCTCTCCTAGGTGGTTAGTTTTCACTAGCACTCGACATTGTCTGTCTACTGCTCGGTTATCATGGTTACCGACGGGTTTAGTTTTGTTTCCTATTGTGGCCGACTTGTGAATTTATATTGGATGACAGATTTAATGTTTGTATCCATCATTGGGAAGCATGTGGTCCTAGATCTGACTGTTGCTTTTGTTAATTATGGATCTGAAGGCCGATTTAGTTCGGTATCCTCTTGTATAAATGTAGATGTTTAGGTGTAGTTTAGGAAGGAGTTTTTGGATAGAATATAGTAGACATTAGATTGGAGATTTGTAACAGATCCTCTCATGTTTGAGGACTTCTGAGATTCATTGAAATATTAGGCCATAACCTGGAAGGCCTTACAGCCTGACATGTATGATTCAATTGATGATAATATATGAAAGATCTAGCATTCTCTCTCTCATTATTGTTGTTTGTTTCTTCCACGTGTGTTGAGCATGCTTCGATCATTAGGGTACACCATCCTTTGGCCCCGCTTGCTCCCTGCCTTGCATCATTTCTACCACTAATTACTCATTATAGTAATATTTACAATGCCCAAAAGTTCTCTCAAAATTTCAAATTGTCCTTGTGCTAATGCCTATGTGAATACATATGTGAGCTACTCCTCTGATCTACAATGCTGAAGATTCATTTATTTGTTGTTGACCAACTCTCGAATGAAGTGATATCTAGTATCAATGTGCTTTGTACTCTTATGAAATACATGATTCTTTGAAAGTTTGATGGTGGACTTATTGTTGCAGTAGATTGTAGTAGGTTCCTCTTGTTCATACTTTAGATCCTTCAAGATTCTATGCATCCATACTGTTTGATATGTTATTGATGTACCTACTACATACTCTACTTCAACTAATGAGATAGTCACTATAGGATACTTCTGGGATTCTCATGCTACAACACCTATTCCTAGATGAAATGCATATCCACATGTGCTTCTTCTATCATCAATAGTTCCTGCAAAGTCACTATCTGTATATCCAACCAATTGAAAATCATTTGAAGTAGAATACAATATGCCATGATTTATAGTTCCTTCAATATACCTCAAAATTCTCTTTCATGCCTACCAATGTGAGTTCTTAGTCGAATCCATGAATCTAGAAACCAAACTCACCCCATACATCAAATCCGGTCGAGTTGTTGTGAAATACATCAAACTACCAACCAATTTTCTGAATAGAGTTGAATCAAAGTCTTTCTCATTATCTTCTCTACTTATTTTTGTGCTCACTGCTATAGGTGTAGAAATTGGACTACAATTAATTATTCTAAACCTTTTCAAACATCCTTTGCATACTTACTTTGACAAATAAAAACACCTTTATCATTTTTTCTAGCTTCAATACCAAGAAAAGATTTCATCACACCCAAATATGTCATATTAAATTTCTTTTTCATTGCTGACTTGAATATATCAATAGAGAGATTACCTGTTAAGATCAATTCATCAACATACAAGTAGACAATCAAAATCTGACCTTGTTCGTTGACCTTGGTGTACAATGTAGGCTCACTAATGCTTCTGTTGAATCCATTCTCTATCATGTATGAATCTATCCTACTGTACCATGCCCTTGGTGCTTTCTTCAATCCATAGAGTGCCTTCTTCAACATGTAAAATTTTTTTTCATATCCTTTTCTTTCATACCTAGGTGCCTGTTTCACATAGACCTCTTCTTCCAAATATCCATTTAAGAAAACTGATTTAATATCCATTTGATATACTATCCAAATATTTTGAGATGCAATAGCTAGAACCATCCTAACAGTATCAAGTCTTCCTACAAGTGCAAATGTTTCATTATAATCAACTCCATATTCTTTTGTAAACCGCTTAACAATTAACCTTGCCTTAAACTTTTCTACATCTCCATTTGCTTTGAACTTAGTCTTATAAACCCATTTCACACCAATACAATCTTTGTCTTTAGGAAAGTCAACTAATTCCCATGTATCATTATTCACAATAGATTCCATTTCATTATTCATTGCATTAATCCAATGTTCTTCCTTAATTGCATCTTCAAAGTCTATAGGATCTTGAGAAAATAAAGAAAAAATTGATTGCAAATCTATTTTACTTCCTTGATCATAGATATCTTTCAAGCTTCTAGTTTTCTTACTTGTAATTCTTGATCTTAACTTTGCAAGTGTAAGATTTGATTCATTACTTACTTGTGGGCTTGAAGATTATCCTTCTTCAAATTCCATTAGTGGACGATCTTCTTGTGGCCTTCTTAATGGAGTTCATCCTCCTTCATCTTGATCTTCTTGATCTTTACTTCCTTGACCATTAGTATGTATTGCTACAATACCTATTATTGTTTTGTCTATATTTCCATCCCAAGTTTCTTCTTCTTTAAAAATAACATCTCTACTCATAGTGACTTTCTTAGTTATTGGATTAAGCAACTTATATGCCCTAGATTGCTCATCATAACCAATAAAATCACATCTTTCACTCTTATCATCCAATTTACTTCTAGTTTCATTAGGTACATGTGCATATGTAATACAACCAAAAATTCTTAAATGAGAAGCACTATGATGCTTACCACTCCATTCTTGTTGTGGAATCATATGGACCAGGTATATGGACAAAGATGGGGGACCAAAAAGATGCCACTTTTCTTTTTGGTCCCAAATCACGCATAGTGCGTATGCACTAAAGGGCGTGCACCCTATAGGGTACACGTCCTATGGCTTGGGTTTCCCAAGCCTTAGGCTTGGGAAATCCAAAACAAAGTGCATGTGCCAAATAGGGCACATGATAAATAGTGCATGTTCCAAATAGGGCACATGAAAAATAGTGCATGTGCCAAATAGGGTGCACGCACTTTGTAAAATCCCAAAATTTTCACCCCCCGTGTGCACTATGCAAAGCCACAAAAGTGTAATCCATATTTTTACATAGTGTGTGCGTGCTATGAAAAACTAGAAAGAGAGAGAGAGAGAGAGAGAGAGAGAGAAGGGGATAGAAGAGAGAGAGAGAGGCAATTTATACAAATATAACATTTTAAGTATAATAAATTTTTTAATTTCTTATACTTTAAGTTATATTTGTATAAATTATAAAATATAATGCTTTCAGGATGTTTGGGATAGGTTCCAGGCTCATAGGAGTTAACATGCAGATTCTAGATTTGAAAAATTCTAGACTTAGCCAAATTTCAAGATTCAACAAGCCTTCAACAAGATTACTTCCCACAATCCATCATGGATTTCTAAGGTCAAAATAAAGATGGAAAAAGGATTACCAAAGGTTTTTAACTCATTTTATCAAAAATCACTTGATTTCGACCCCATCTCTATGACAGACTTAGCTTAGCCCTCACCCAAATCTCTCTCACTCTCTCTCTCTCTCTCTCTCTATATATATATATATATATATATATATATATATATATATATATATATCACCATCTCTCTCTCTGTCTCTCTTATCACCCTCTCTCTCTCACTTATCTACTCCTCTCTCTCTCTCTCCCTCCCTTATAAGGGAGGGAGAGAGAGAGTGAGAGAGAAGGGAGAGAGAGAGTGAGAGATAAGGGAGAGAGAGAGTGAGAGTAAGGGAGAGAGAGAGAGAGAGAGAGAGAGAGAGAGAGAGAGAGAGAGAGAGAGAGAGAGAGAGAGAGATTTGGGTGAGAGCTAAGCTAAGTCTATCGTAGAGATGGAGTCAAAACCAAGTTTTTGGTGATAAAACAAGTTAAAACCCTTTGGGAATCCTTTTGCTAGCTTCAATTTGACCTTAGAAATCCATGATGGATTTTGGGAGGTAACCCTGCTGAAGGCTTGCTGAATCATGAAATTTGGATAAGTCTGGAATTTTTCAAATCTAGAATCTACATGTTAACTCTTATGAAGTTGGAACCTATCCCAAACATCTTGAAAGCATTATATTTTATAATTTATACAAATATAACTTAAAGTATAAGAAATTAAAATTACTCCCCCTCTCTTTGTATAAATTACCCCCCCCCTCTCTCTCTCTCTCTCTCTCTCTCTCTCTCTCTCTCTCTCTCTCTCTCTCTCTCTCTCTCTCTCTCTCTCTCTCACACACACACACACACACACACACACACACACACACACACACACACACACACACACACACGCACACACACACACACCCTATATTAATCTATGTCTTACATATTGTGCACGCCCTATAGGGCACATGCCCTATAGGGCGTGCACGCTTTGTAAAGCATTTGAATTTACCAATCCTAAGGATTGGATTTTCCTTGGAGATCCAATGCAAAGGCTTGGACAATTGAAATAGGCCTAAGATGTGTTTTCTAGTAGACATACAAAAAAATGTCATCTTTTTTTGTGTGCTCCTCGTCAAGTTTACTCTTGGCTCAAGAACGTAAAAATCAGACGATGTGATATTGCAGATCTCTCTATTAACTATCTAAGCATAACATGTATTTTGAATTCTGATTATGTTAAGTTTTTAAACTTTAATTTCTTTTGTGTGTATCTCCATTTTTTGTAAAAACCCAACATTCAGTATTTTAGGCATAGATTTTGGCTTGTTCATCGAATTTTCCAACAAGTTACATTTTTAGAAACTAGAATCCATTCCACACACTTTAAAAAAAAAGAAAATTTGATCTTCAATTATTTTTTAATGATTTCTAGGGGAAGCACACAGAAATTTCATGTTTTTAGGATGCCTGCACTTTGTAAATTCATCAAAAATTATACATTCATCAAAAAATTACCAAAAAAATATGGGATAAACTATGTGGTGTTAGCTAACTTCTCACCAGAGCAATTAAAAAAATTCAAAAAAAAGGTTAACATTTTAGGGGGAGCACACCAGACACTATGTTATGTTTTTGGACAAAAAATAGGACCACTTTTTGAGCTTCCCCTTTTTGAGGGCCTTAATCTACACCATTTTAAAAATAAGTTAGTAGTTTAGGAACTAGATTCAGAGTATTACAACTCTTGTTTTTGTCACATCTTAAAATTTTGAGTCTAACTATCTTCAATTTCTTGTTGAAGTTTAGAGTTTGTTGATTTCAAGAAAAAAGTGGCATCTTAGACCCCCATTTTGGTCCCCCATCTTTGTGCACTTACCCATCCGTCACAATTTTTTTGGACTCATATTCAAGATATAAACTACACAAGCAACTTCTTCAGCCCAATACTCATCTAGAAGTTTCTTACCTTTCAACATGCTTCTTGCCATCTCCATTATTGTTCGATTCTTTCTTTTTGCAACACCATTTTATTGTGGTGTGTAAATTATAGTAAATTGCTTCTTTATTCCATGATACCTGCAATAGTCCAGAAACTCATTGGACTTGTATTCTCCACCTCTATGAGATCTTAATATCTTGATTGATAGGCCGCTTTGTTTCTCAACCAATGCTTTGAATGCTTTGATCTTAATATCTTCATTGGACCACATATATCTATATGCACAATTTCTAAAGTTTCCCAACCTCTATATGACAATCCCTTTGAAAAACTTTTTCTATGATGTTTAGCCAAAATATAACTTTCACATAAATTTGATGGAACTTCAATAGGAGGTAAACCTCTTATCATCTCCTTTCTTTGCAACAAACACAACCCTTTGAAATTTAGATGCCCATACTTCAAGTGCCATATCCATGCTTGATCTTGACATGTAACCTTAATAGTTTCTTGAATTTCCTCCACCATATTACTCTTCATTTGAAGTGGGAACATTTTGTTATTTGTCATATCAACTTTGGCAATCACCATGTTACTAGGAGGAATATCAAATATAGTGCATGCATTCTTTTCAAAAATAACTTTATAACCATTTTGACTAAGTTGTCCCACACTTATAAGATTATGCTTCAACCCAGGTACAAAATTGATGAAGGGTGCTCCCCTTAATACAACAAACACATAACTGAAACAGAGAAACAACAACAATTTCCAAGAACAGAAAATAGGCTTTTTATTATCTCCACAAGTGTGGAATTACAAATTTCATAATTACAATATGCAAAGCAACATGGGCATTTTCCTTACAATATTTAGTAGAACAAAGCCTCGAATCATTACCCAGAACTATCACCCATAACTGCCTTAGAAAACGCTACAAGCCTTCCTTATATAGGCAATTTTCCACCGCATGAGAATGTTCCAAAATTTTATCCCTTAAGGCCAACTACCCTAAGAATTATTTTATTTTTCATAATTACTACATTAGGGTCACTCAAATTTATTACAAATTATGTTTTTAGGTAGCCCAACTTCCAAAGGCCATAACTTTTTAACCCTGGCTCCATTTGGCTATTATAACCACTTTTCAGAAATGGAAGGACTTGATCTACAATGCCTCACTTGCACAAACTCTAGTCAGCTAGGGGTCGATCATGATCAAGAGCCTTTAAGGCCTTCAAAATTGAGTTCAAAGATTTCATTCCCAAAAACCTCAATAACTTCACCAGTACAAATGATATGGAAATGAAACTCAACTAGTAGGCTGATATGACTAAGATGAACCTCCACCTGTGAAATAAGAACATTCTAAACTCGTATGACCAACTTACTAAAAATAGTAAGTTTTCATAAATAACAACTATGCACAAGATAACCCTTATTGAAAAGAAACAAGAAATAATTTTTGGTTCAATGCAAGATTGCCTCTACACCCAGGATGCTCCTGCATAAAAAATAAACATCAGGGATAGGTTTCTTAAAAAGTTTTGTTACCACTTTGATTGTATATTTTCCACTTACTTCCACTATGTGCTCGTTGCCCAACTTCACTTTCAGTTTGACTGAAGTATCCAAACTTTCAAAAAAATGTTTATCTCCTGTCATATGGTTACTACAACCACTATCTAGAAACCAAAAATCAATTGAACTCTCTTGATCCACATTGCATGTAATGAATAAAGTCTCTGAACTACTTTGAGTAAAATTTGCATTTTTCTTTTCTATATCAACTTGCTTCTTTCGACACTCATTTGCAAAGTGACCAAACTTCTTGCAATAATAACATTGGACATTTGATTTATCATACCTTTGTGATGGTTGATTAGTATTGCATCCTCTTGAGTTGAAGCTTAGATTTCTCCTTCCTCCTAGTTCTGGACTCTTCCTTTCTTCTCTTTGATAATTATTTCTTCCTCTTCTTCTTCCTTTAAAGCTTGGATTTCCTCTTCCTCTGCCTCTGTCAAATGTCATTTTTGTTTTGAATGCATTCTCTAATGAAGTATTATTCTAGTTGTTCAACCTGTCTTGATGATTTTGTAATGATCCAAATAACTCATCTATAGATAATGTTGACAAATCCTTAGTTTCCTCAATTATCGCCATAATAGAATAAAAAATTTACTAGGAAAAATTCTTAAGATCTTATTTACAACCTTCTTATCTGTTAACTCATCACCATTCATTCTTATTTGTCTAACCAAATTAGTAATATAATTTAAAAAGTGATCTACAGAATCAAAATCCTTCATTTGCAACAATTCAATTTTTTTCCTAAGAACTTGTAGTTTAGTAACGTTTACCTTACTTGTTCCTTGATATTCATCTCCAGGATCTCCCATGCTTCCTTAGCTGTAGTGGCTGGCATAATCTTTCCAACAATAGAGTCATCCAATCCTTGTCCAATGATTTGCAAAACCCTTAAATTATTTTCCCTATTTTCTTCAAACTTTTTCTTTTCATTAGCATTTAAAGTAGACTTATCTTGTGGTTTTGTGTAGTCTTTTTCAACTATATCTAATAAATTTAATGAACTAAGTATAACTCTCATTCTATAAGACCAATGTTCATAATTTTTGTCAAAAAATATTGTATTATAGGTTGAAAATAGCCTGATGCCATACTTCAAAAAAAAATCTCTACAGAAAATAAATATTCCAGAAATACTTACAGACTTATAAATATATGCTTCCCACAATCTCAGAGAACTTCTTCAACAACAATCAATTACATGAACTGAATTGCAACGAATGCTATATCTTTAATCTAAGACTCTTCTTCAGATTCAATGATCTCATGTTTGTAGTCAATGGCAATTCCTCCCTTTTTAATCCTTCTCCAATAGACATACCAACCTAGCTGTGATACCACTTTGATGTGGGCAGAGGCATAAATAAATAAATACACAGAGTCCTACAACACAATATAAAATAGATTTTGTGTTTCTTCACACACAAAAATGATTTATAAGGTGTCTTTATATATACATTGGAAAAATTTCTAGAAGCTACTACTAGATACAATTCTAGAAAACTCCATCTTAACCCACAAAATTCTTGGTAGAAATTATTAGAATCTTCTAACAGTAATTTTAATCATGTTGAAATACAACTAAATTTTGTTTGGTTCATATTTTATTGAAATACTTTAGCAAATATGAAAATTAAAAAATCAAAAGAGTTTCTAGGTAGAAGCAGGACATTGAGTTTTACTCACTATTTTTTATATTATTGCATAGGTCACAGTAACTCTCAAGATCTCTAAAATAAAATTTGAGAAATTACTAGAAGATGATATTATGACTGGTAATGCATCCAAGATCATGTATAGCCAAGAAGGAAGATTCAAGAGAAGATGACTCTGCAAAGGCTAGGCAAAATATCCAAAACTCATTTGAATGCTAACAAAGGAAGCAATAGCACCTAAAGGAGAGAAAGATGGGGAGTGAGTGAGCAGGAGCGGGAGCAAGAGGTATTTTGAATTTTAAGGTGGATGGGAATCCAGGTTAGTAGGCTATGGGATCCTCAGGTGAAGCCTTCTTCGAAGAATCTCTAGTAGATTAGGACTCTGTAGATCCAGAGAAAAAGGATGAGATCCCACCTGAAAAGGAGATAGACCCTGGAAAGAAGGATGGGGTGGGGGATGAAAATCTAGGCACCCCTCCAAGACCATCCATAACCATGAAGGCCCAAGCATGTGACCAGGATGACAAATCCATCAACCGTCGGTGGTCAATTCTCTTCGAAATAAAACCCACAGGAAAGTCCTATTTCCCTTCTATTAAGAACCTTTCAGATAAGGAAAAAGGAAAATACACTATAGAGATACCAGACAAACTGGTAGACCATAATATAGATACCATGGACCATACTCTTGTTAGTAAGTTTGTTGGTGTTACCCTAATTTTCATATGCATGCAAATTTGGCTAAAAACTATCCCTGGGTCTCTATTTTTATCCTACCAAGCATCCCTGAAATTTTTATGATCTTATGCCATGTCCTCTAGCCTCTGCAAATTGTTGTATTCCCTGGTCTGTAGTTTAAATATTTGAAAAAGTAGTCATTTGAGCTAAATAAACCCTAGAAACCCTTTGGCCTATTATATTTCTTTGTTACTTTATCGACCACTTAAAAATCCCAATACCCACATGTGCTTTAATTTCCTTCGGTCGCCAGTTCTCTAAGTCTTCCAGTGGTTATCTTTTCCTTTCGGTGATTTAGTGACTGCAGCACTCCTCTTAGTCGCATAATGTTTGGCGGTTACCTTTTCCCAACTAGCGACTCAACAAAATGGCTAGCTTCCCTTCAGTCACATAGTCGCTAAGTGTTTGACAGTCTCATCTTGCAGGGGTCCCAGTTCTGCAGGATCTGATAGTTGTCATGAGTTCGTGAAAGGCTTTTCTGACACATGTGATCTCATGATAGCCATCAATCTTCCCCTTTTCTCAGCACTTCAGAGTTTAGTGGGTTCACTGCCATAGTGTCCTACTTGGAGGCTTTTTATTGGTTGAGGGATGATGACTTGTATTTTTTTTAGTGGGCCCACGGATGTCAGAAGCTTGCGAATCTATGGCTGGCATGTGTTCTCATGAGATGTGTCAGAGGTATGCAATTATAAGACAACTGTTGATTCTCCTTGATGACGTAACTCTTCATGCCTGGCGGGTCCACTGCTACGTGTACCCAAATGGAGGCTTCTCATTGGTCCAAATGGTAGTGATTCACCAATGTATCTATGGGACCAGGTTTCCAGTGTTTCAAAGGGCTCTGACATCTATAGAGGATCGATGACTGGCACATGTCCGCAAGGAGTTTTTCTAACACATGCGATCATGTGCCCGTCGTTGATCTTACTTTATCTCCAGGCTTTGTCAGGTGGGTCCTTCTTGCTGATGTGCTCATTTTTTGATTGGTCCACATGGTGATGACTATATTTTTAGTGGGTCCATTTGTCAGAGGGGTCTCAGTCTAGTAAAGATCTACAGCTAGCGTAAAAGTGCAAGGAATATTCCGGGGTCATGAGATCATGCGCCCGCTATTAGATTGGAATCTGTTTGCAGTGGATCCGTTATCAGAAAGGTTGCCAAGGTGGTTGCTAATGGAGCAGCTAGAACAAATAGAAAGGTGACATGTAGCAGCCTGGGCCCAGGGTTTGAATGCATTCTGCAAATCAGCGACTAAAGGGTTTTCTCTTGTTCGCTTAATGAAACCAAGGTAAGATAAAAGATTCAACGATTCAACGATTAGCCTTGTTCGCTGAATCGCTTAACCAGACTAGGGTTAAGAGAAGGATTTCATGAATGAGAAAGGAGGTCTTTGGTCATGTAGTCACCGAATGACTTAAAAGAGGAAGGCTCGAGGTGGGTCCAAAATGACAAAGGTGCTGACATGCTCAATTCCTATTAGCTACAGTGTGTCGAGGTGGGCCTAGACTTTTCAAAAGGTTTTATAACTATTGTCAGGATAATTTGGGCTGTTCATCTACCAGGAAATAAAGGGTATCAACGATCACATTTTAAAATGATAGGCTAGCCATTAATTTTCAAATTCAAATAGTTCTAAGAGGGTTTTGCTAGTATTTGATTTGTAGGCCACGAGCGGCGAGGTAGCTCAAAAAATTGATGTCTCCAGGACATTTGTAGTTAAAGGAAGATGATGAGAAAGTCTGGGCGGCCATCATGGGTCATTTCTTGTCTCAGAAAGGTACCAGTTATGTATTCATGGAAAGACTTTGTGCAGGAAAGTGGATGAATCCAAGTTGCTTGTCTGCAGGTTGATGTAGTAGAGGGATGAGCATGCAAACTTGAGGTCTGATCGGCCATATTTGTAGAGTTACATTTATGATTAGACTTGATTGAGTTAGGGTTAGCTATTATTTTTAATGAAAATCTTTTGTAACCCTAGTTAGGTTTTGACTCCTTCTTGCATGCAGTTGAGTATGTATATATTATATTTTTGGAGCTTTTGAGCTCAGAGTTAGACAATTGTAAAAGAGAAATTCACCTTTCTTGAGAGTTATCTGTGGCATTTTCTCTACCCTCTTGCTTCTACAATTGTATTTCTCCCATTGATGATTCATATTTTGTAGAGGTATTTTGTGACAATTCTTCATGTCCCTATGCTTCCTTGTTTGAGTTTTCTCTTATTGAATCAAAGTATATGTATGTTTTCAATGACAACTTAGGGTTCCTGATCCCTCTTACTTTCTACAATTTTGTGTGTTATTGTGTTTGATCTAATTTAGATGTTTTTGTGGGTGTACTTCAACCCCCTAATAGTCTTATCTCAATCCTAGACCGAGTTGCAGAAGTGAATGTCTGCTTGTAGGTCATAAGTTGTGTCTTATGTTCAGGCCCTCCTATGAAACACTTATGCAAGCCTATTCAGTAAGTTGTGACCTACTAGACCTAAGCCTTTCATTGATTCCATTTCTCTATACTGAGATCCAAACCCTAATTTTGGAGTATCACCTAGTAGGTAGTTTGCTTTCAAGTCATTTCCCTTTCAAGCATTCTTTCTATCCCTTTCCCTCCAAAGTTTTACTTTCATGTCTAGAAGCAAATTATGGTGATTATCCAAGAGGAACCAGCCTAGAACCTAGAGTTCTCATCTCAGTTAGCATAGATCCCACAACCTAGAGATGATTTCCATGTTATACTAGGTTATCAAGACTACGAGAGCTTGAAAAAAGGGTGCAAACTTAGTGTATAACAATTCTGCAACGCTCGGTGGGACTGCACAAGAAGTTCATTGTTTGAAAGATATGCTATCTCTAATATACAGATTGCATAATACAAGCTTTTAGAAGTGTTCTACCAAGTATATCTAGTGACTCCACTGATTTCAAGGATCAAGGCTAACT